>JAXIVH010000003.1:897963-922963 GCA_036785325.1 Urophycis tenuis | reverse complement strand
CGATGAAGGGCTGCCGCCATCACTCATTCACTCAGTGATGACTGTAGTTAGTGTATACTGTATATATCTATATATATGTGTGTACATAGACATAGACATAGATTCAAGTCCCATCCTCCATGTGCCAAATATGCAATCTGCTTCAAGAGTCTGTCATGCAGCCATTTCATGAAGCGGGAGGGATTCGTGCCAGGTGTGACAATGTGAAATCATATCACCGTGGAAGGCGGTGAAGGTCTTTAGCTTTACAGGTTATCACAGTAACTTAGGGTAAAGGAACATATAGTGGATCCGCTCCCCACAGGACCCCGGCGTGATTAGCGAATGATTTGATGAATGGATGAATGGGGGGACCGTGTCGCCTGGTGATTGCCCTAATCTGAGATGTGGCGATGAGTGCCATAGTGGCAGTGCTCACCAGTACTAATGCTGTTGTTAATGCTAATGCTGCTAATCGTGGCAGTTGATTCTGAGAGGGATGCTAGTTATGCTTTCAGAGAGAGAGAGAGAGAGAGAGAGAGAGAGAGAGAGAGAGAGAGAGAGGGAGGGTGGAGGTGAGGCAGAGGGGGGACATCTCTCATGAGGAGGGTGGAGGTGAGGAAGAGGGGGGACATCTCTCATGAGGAGGGTGGAGGTGAGGCAGAGGGGGGACATCTCTCATGAGGAGGGTGGAGGTGAGGAAGAGGGGGGGACATCTCTCATGAGGAGGGTGGAGGTGAGGCAGAGGGGGGACATCTTTCATGAGGAGAGTGGAGGTGAGGAAGAGGGGGGACATCTCTCATGAGGAGGGTGGAGGTGAGGAAGAGGGGGGACATCTCTCATGAGGGTGGAGGTGAGGCAGAGGGGGGCTGACCCTTCAATTGCTAACACGTCCGTGTCTACATGTGTTTTGTGCTGTTCCTGACGTGTTTTCTCTGGTTCTACTGTGTGTTCTCCATCTTTCAAATGCTTCCACTGTTGAGATACTGTTGGCGAGGGCTTTGCTATATGAGGGTTTCCATCATGTGATCTGAAATCCCGCGAGATAAGTTCAAGCCTTTTCGCCCGACGACCGACCAGATGGTGTTGTGGTTAGTATCACGGTGAAGAAGCACCAAGATGGCAGCTTAGCATGGGCGCGTATGAAACCCTGTTAGACCTCGGCTTGTAGGTTACCGCAACTGTTACTGTAGGTTACTGTAACTGTTACTGTAATTGTTACTGCAGGTTACTGTAACTGTTACTGTAGGTTACTGTAACTGTTACTGTAATTATTACTGCAGGTTACTGTGCTATGCGCACTGGGAGTGCACAGGGGTTTGGTTTACAAACGGTTCCAATTGTTCTTTCATGTGCGACGACAACGTGAACACTGCGTGTGGGATTGTAGTTTAATAACTGCTACACTGGTGCCATAATCCCTTGATCCTTTCTTTCATATTTTGTCCTTACATCTGTGCTGCTGAGTCACGCTTAGGAGTGACATTTCGGTTGGCGCTTTTGTAATAGTTGGATGAAAGACTAACTATTGTACTCCAATGGTCTGCGGTCCAATTGTTTTGGACTGTTCATATTCAACAGTCTTGTTTATAGGTTGCTGCTTTATGTTCCCTTGATGTAGTAGGAGTTACAATCAGCAGGAGTTATACCCCTGTGGTAGGACAGTATAGTAAGGAGTTATAACATGGTGGGACACCACAGTAAGGAACTATTGGGTGAAAGCTATCCTTGTTTCCTCGGTAAACAGCGTAGGGAGAGAGGAACTCTCTCTGCTATTTCTGTGCGTTTTTGTGATTTGCAAAGCTCAGCTCTTTGAAGAGCACAAAGCCAAACGGGTTCAGAATGTCTTCGGTGGGGAGGCCAAGACCGGCCGGCCTACAGCTTACATCATCGTCGGCATTCAGAGACTCGCTGACTCTATGTTTCTGTATTGTGGCTGTTTTCCCCATGACTTTTTACTTCTAAGCAGTTGTAGTAAATACGCTTTTATGTGGTTCTTAAAGCACTCGGGCAATGGCTGTCACTTCTACCGATACATGCCCATTCCTTCAGCCACAATGACACACACACACACACACACACACACACGTTCCACCTCCATATAGAGCATCAAAGCGGAGAATGGAACCAGCAGCTCTCTGGTTGCTAGACAACCTTCTCTACCTCTCGAGCTACTGACTCCCATTAATCTCCTATAGGCTATTTCAGGATAATGTTCAGTGTTCCACAATCCAGTCTGTCCCACTTACCACCAATACAATGCTGTGCATTGTCCTCTTTCACAATTCAATTTCTGAATTCCACCTCATGATTTTGTGTTTTTTATTTTTATTTCTATTTCAATTTCAGAAGTCCACTTGAGTATACCACAGAATTACATTAAAAAAAAGTGTCTTCTCAATGATTGGCTGTCTTCAAATGATAGCCCAACCGCATGAAGGGCTTGTGACTACAAGGATGTTACATGAAACAGGGAGTCGGTCTCCAGATGTTTCAAAGAAGAGGACGACAACTGAGAAGCATTTGTTGAGGCAGAGAAGCTAGCATGGTGCGCCTAAAGTGAACACATCGTGTCTGCAGTGGGGAGCCTTTAGTGCTTGTCAACAGATTGTGTGCAAACATCTACTGCAGTAGCAGATGTATAGAAACCTACAGAAAGTAATGGAATTTATTATTGATTATGATTTAAAAAAAAATCATAAACAAATAAAATGCATTATTATATGTTATAGAGATTCCGAAAATCCACCCCAGGTTTACGAGGCAACCGCGTAGCACAAACCTTGGCTGCAGCTCACAGTGGAATCAGAGCAGCTCAGTACGGGGTGGGAGCAAATACATGGCATGACTTTAACTCTCTGGACCTGGAGTGTTCCAGATCAGAAAGATTGTAGGGGCGACCAAAATGGAGATGGCAAAAATACTACATTAAAAAAAAAAATCATGTTTCCGTATTGTGTAAATGTTTGTCAACGTAATTCTTCGTAATCCATTTCCTCAGCTTCTAGGGCAGACTTAATGAACCCACGCCAGCAGAGCTAAAGCTTGAGTTAAAATAAAAGCCTTGAGAGAGAGAGAGAGAGAGAGAGAGAGAGAGAGAGAGAGAGAGAGAGAGAGAGAGAGAGAGAGAGAGAGAGTGGGAGAGAGAGAGAGAGAGAGAGAGAGAGAGAGAGAGAGAGAGAGAGAGAGAGAGAGAGAGGGACAGTGGGAGAGAAAGAGAAAGAGATGGAGGGGGGGAGGGGGATGTATATTAACACAGCATCGCAGGGCAGTCTGGGTCCTTCAGATGGGGGAGAGTGCTGTCCGATAGCTCACAGGATTAGCGAGGGGTTAATGGCTTTCAGGACCACGCTACACGCGGCTGTGGCGCGGTAATTTAAGGCAAATTGTCTTAAACACAGTGGACGAGACAACCATGGTTCAACGTGGCATTTTTGTCATTCATTTTTTAATCAAATGTTTATTTAGCTCAGGGCTGATTAGCTTAATTCCGTGTCATAGCAGACACTTTGTCAGTTTTCATCACTGTAACTTTTTCTTTTGTTGCTACAGCCTGTACTCAGATAATCCAATCAAATGACCTCCTGGGCTGAAATACTGTCATAGTGTTCTTTCAAGGCTTCTAAATCACTATAAAAAGCGCGGGGAGCCTAAATGAATGAATTACCTAATTAATTTGACTGGAATTACTACCAAATAATTAATTAACTTGATTAAACCTAAAATATAGCCTGAATTCAATTCCTGAATCAGCGTGATTAAAGGGGATGAGGTTTATAAAGCCGCTGGCTAGCTCCTAGCTAGCGCGGCCGCGCTCCCTGGCATGGCGGCACCAAGATTAGCACGGCAGGCTAACACGGCGCCAGGGCCGTGCCCAGGGGTGGGAGAACACAGCGCCCGGCACCCCCGGAACACAACAGTGACTTTGCAAAAACGCTGAAACGAATGTAAACTCACAACGCGTGAAGGAACCTCACAAAATGACGGATGGCGCATCTGGCAACCGGCCCGCAAACTAGCGAAAAAATAAAAGCATTGCGCAGAATAGGATGGCGGTTGTGTTTGACTGGAAAGTTTTTAATCCTGTCAACTGCCAACTGCCGTGGGGACCGTGTGCCACCAACAAAGTTAAACTAAGCCTCTCTAACCCGACGCCTAAACTCAACCGATCCAAACCGCCCCCCCTGGATCCCCTTAGCGCGCCACATTGACTTCATCGGTTCTTAACGCGTCATGGCCGCCGCTTCTCCTGTCACCCGGCCGGGGGCGGCGTGTTGGCGTCTGGGGCCGCAGAGGTCAGAGGTCGTCCGAGGCCCCGGCAGCTTGGGTCAGGTGATCAGGGACGCCTCGGCCGCTAAGCCCATAAGACGCAGGAAGTCCCCGGGGATTTGAGGAGGCGTTGGTCAGCCCTGGTCGACTCACTTCAGCCTCGACGCCCAGAAGTGACGCGTGTGGAGATTCCCTCGTGTTAAATAATGGCTAATGCGGCTAATGCCTCTATTTTATGGTTGGCGTGTGGGTGTTGTGCATGTGTGAGCATGCATGTTTGTGTGTGTGTGTGAGAGAGAGAGAGAGAGAGAGAGAGAGAGAGAGAGAGAGTCATGTGGTTTCAGAGCCTTTGTATCTAGGGTGAATGGAACTCTTGATTCTCACCAAAAGCTTTCTGACTGACAGGTGGGTGTGAGATAAATAGTTAGTTGTGGGATCCAAATGGGTCACCGTGGGTGACCAAAGTAAATTAGGCCGTTTCATCGTGTTAATGAATGTGTTTCTCTGAAAATAACAGTCATTTAGGAACACCAACTGACAAATGTACCAAATCCTTCCCATTGATTCAAGTAAGAGCGTGACCCGTTTCCATGGTGAACACCAAGGTTTCCATAGAAACTGATGTAATTTCACATTAGTAATTGTACATTGATGGGAATTGTATGAATTTAAACAGCAGGGAACTATGAACTGGTCAATTACGTGTGCAGTTACTAAAATAGATCACTTACAGCTTCCAAATTTAAGTGGACAGGCATGGGCGTCCATTGGGAAGTCTTCCAGTTGCATCGGACATTCTGCCGCGATAGTCAATCTGGAACAGGAAAATGTGCAGTGGTTACATGCATCCTCAACCAGGCAACATAGCAAATAACAGAGCGAATCAATCATTAATCAAATCGAAGCGTCAGCCAACGTTTGGGTTACAATCGGTTCGATGGCGCCACCCAGTGGTCAAAGTAAAGAAATAAATCTAGATCTAATTTATCTCGCTGGCGCTGGATTGTGATTCGTATGTTTGTGTTAACCTCGGTATATGTGGGTTAAATAAATGTATCCGCTGAAAATGTCAATGTGAAGTGTCATTAAATATTTGGTTATATAAAACAAGGGGAAAAAAACCCTCTTTTGATTGGTAAATCGGATACTATCTATTGTAATACACTGCCCTCTATTGGACAGAAAGAGGGCAGACAGTAAATAGAAAATGTAACAATATAAAAGAAAATATATGGGATATTCTGTCACATCTGCAGTTGTATATGTGACGCAGTGCTTATTTACCTATTTCTAAAAGGCATGTGGATGTGTATGGTGGACCATAGCTGCACCATGGACCATGGTGGACACAGATGGTCATCCTGTGAGGTTAGCTAACGTGTGCGTGGCGTACGGTACAGTGTAATGTCGTTCACATCTCAGCCGTCCACGTTGCTCAGCCAGCGAGTCAACAAGGGAACAAGAACGCCATCTGTCATCTGATTTCATGAAGATAATGAATAATGTACTGACCCTGCCCAGATCAACTGGTAGAGCAAGGCGTTAACACTGCCAGGGTTAGGGGTTCCATTCCCAGTGGTAGAGCAAGGCATTGTAAGAAGCTTTGGATATAAATGTCTACCAAATGCCATGGATTTATTGAGAATGATTTACAGTAAACTCTGTGTCACTGCTCCATGCAGACATAAACTCATATATGAACTCTTATATTCGGTACACTACACAGATTGTTGTAGTGCAGTGTGGTTTGACCGTAGCAATGTGGTGTAGTGGTGTGTGTGTATGTGTGTGCGTGCGTGCGCATGTGAGTGTGTGTTTGAATGTGGGTGTGTGTGTGTGTGCATGTGTGCGTGTGTGTGTGTGTGTATGTGTGCCTGTGTATGTATGTGTGTGTGTGCCTGTGTGTATGTGTGCGTATGTGTGTGTGAGAGTGTGTGTGTGTGTGTGTGTGTGTGTGTATGTGTGCCTGTGTATGTGTGTGTGTGCGTGTGTTTGTGCGTGCGTGTGCGTGTGTGTGTGCATGCGCGTGTGTGTGTGTGTTTATGTGTGCCTGTGTATGTGTGTGTGCGTATGTGTGCGTGTATGTGTGTGCGTGTGCGTGTGAGTGAGTGTGAGTGTGTATGTGTGTGTGAGAGTGTGTCTGTGTGCATGTGTGTATGTGTGTGTGAGTGTGTGTGCGTGTGTGTGTGTGTGTGTGTGCGTGCGTCAGCTGACCTCATGGTGTACAGCAGGGTCCCATCATCCTTGAGGCGCAGCAGCTTGTTGGGCGTGGTCATGTTGTGGGCGATGGACTTCTTCCCGTTCAGGAAGAAGGTGTCGGGGGTCCAGATGTTGCTGGCCAGCAGGTTGTTGAGGGGCAGCATCTCCATGGGCCCCTTGAAACACAGACGCTCGTCCTTCCAGCTCTGCCGGAAGAACACGTCGATGGTGTACTCCTGGGGAGGGGACACGCAGGCCTGCTAAGGGTTTCGCTCTGCAGGGGGTTCGCTTTATGTTTGTTTGTTTTTAGGGAGACATTCGTACCATTTCTGTGTCGGAGACGGGCCCGAAGCTCGTCACGAAGATGTTGGTCTTGATCTCCGTGACCTTTTCTGTAAAGGACAAAGAGAGACACACCCCACAGGACGGGAGGTCAGGGGTCACGCACCTTGTTGTCACACCCCACAGGACGGGAGGTCAGGGGTCACGCACCTTGTTGTTCCCGCTCCCTGCAGACCGAGGGCTAAATTTAGAGCACCCTGAGGTGCTCCTCCCCAGCGTACGTCCTCCGGGGACTTTGTTCAAGGACAATTTGGTGCGGTGATGAAGGGATAAAATGTGTATCTGGCATTTCCTCCCCTGCCCTCTGATACTGCCAGTGTGTGTGTTTACAGACGGGCCTTCTCATTGGTTCCTACATACTGTACATCAGACTCCACTGTGCCACCTTTGCAAGGGCACACACGCACACACACGCAGACACACAGACGTGCGTGCACACACACACAGACACGCAGACGTGCGCGCGCACACACACAGACACGCAGACGTGCGCGCGCACACACACACACACACACGCATGCACGCACAAGCACGCACGCACACACACTGATAAAGGAGGCGTTTGTGTCACAGGGCTAGGTTGGTTGAGGAATATAGAGTTTTACAGGTTCCATGCTAGCAGGGATGAGCTGACAGACTGTTCTGGAAGAACGCCGTCTCACTCACAAGGAGTGCCCTCTGGTGACACTCCTTCTAACTACCAACCTCCCAGTGACTGGTGAACACTAGTTAACGCACAGTTTAACCGACACTAGTGACTGTTTGCGGCCCCTGTTCGGTTCTGTCATACAACTTGAGAAGTGATGAATGAACTCGGAGCGCTGCGAGTGTATCGATAATCAATGGAGCTCGGGAAGATCTGAGCTCTCAGCAGGGGATGAATGTGGGATTTGAGGATAAAGGGTATGGATTTTGTTGTAATTCAGTTTCCTATTGTTACATTATTGTACTTAGTATTCTATTGTTTTGGCACAAAACTTAACTATGGTGTCCAAATTGTCACCCATATGAAAAAAGAGGAAAAAGTGGAGATACAGATATTTTAAATGTGCATTATCTTAAGGCATTACTGAGTCCCAATTCAGTGGCATTGCAGCATTGTACATGGGAATTGGCAATGTTGTTTTTTTACTTTTGAAAAATGGAGACGCCTCTGAGGACAACTTTGGCCCAGCTGTGTTCTACTGTACGGGGACTCTGTTACGTCATATCAGGCATATTTTTAGCACGACCATTTTCTGTAACAGTGAAAGTAGGTGTGCAGGTGAATGTTTCCACGAGCCAAACCTGAAAACACATAATCCTCCACGTGCTTCACCTTGGCCACAAGGAGGATACTTTGAAAGGGTTTGGAAGTTAAAATAAGATGATGTATGATTCTTTTTGTTTAAAGGCATTCACTTTGTAGAGCTGCATAAATGGAACATCAATCAAAGTTACAATTTCAACTACAAAGTGGTGATTTATCAAAGTTATGATTTCCTACATGTGCAGGACCTATAGTGACAAAGTGCAGCAGTGTTTACGTCCACCGCTTGGGGGCGCCAGTGGACGCGTTGGGATCAGGGAGTGTGGGCGTTCTGAGGACAAGCAACGTCGAACATGTCGACTAGACACAAAACATTTGCTTTGTTGGTCTCTTTTTTGTACATCACAGGTTATTTTTATTTTGATGAATACATATCGTAGTGCGTAGTTGCAAAGATGAAAAAACCGAAGTCAAATGTGTTGTATGTCTTTTGGTTACATCAGAACTCAGAACTCCAGAGTTCTGATGTGTTGATTTTCTGAGTTCTGATGTTGGACATGGACAGATGTTTCACCATCTTCAGGCTGCAAATATCAAGAGTAGCTTTTTGTACCTTTTTGTAAACTAATGCGACATGAAGGGAACATTTTTCAAAATGGACGAAATGCCTACATAATGGAAACCAATCAAAGTTTGGTCTACGTTTCTTCCTTTCTCTGTTCAATAATAGCTAGCGCTGTTGCGCCGCCATGTCTCGTTGTCCTCCACGGAGAACACTATTGAACGGTTGTCTTGCTTTTCTACTCCGCTGAGAAGCGACTCTTCACTGAAAGGAACACACTTTGTGAAGACTGTCGCAGTTTCATCTTTTAGTTTATCAAATAAAGAATACTTTGTTATGTGGGGAATTGTTGTGTGTGTGTGTGTGTGTGTGTGTGTGTGTGTGTGTGTGTGTGTGTGTGAGAGAGAATCACTTTTGGTTCTTAAAGGACCTTGGCGATGATTGCCTCACATTCAGCTATTATTTCAGCCACGCGCACACGCACAAACACGTGGGCTATCTATTCTCAATAGTGGTCAAAGTGGAGGCCTATGGAATATCGATGGAAGTATACAGTAGGCCTACTTTCTACACATTACATGACTTACCTCCCAGTCCGGGGCGGAGTCGGTTGTCATAGCCATCCAATAAGCCGTCGAGGATCCGTGTGAATATGGTAATGTTGTCATTAAGCTCCGCCTCCTTCGGAGTTCCCGTTGCAACTTGCGAGAAACTTGTATAAAAAAGCAAGTATTTTTCAGCGTGTAAACAAAGCAAGCAAACAAACATTAAATAGAGAATGCATATATTTAGTTTTCAGTTTTTGTTTCAGTGTCTGCTTACACGTAAACAGTTTCTATGCTTTGTTAATAACCCGGCCTCCTGCAGTTGCTCACCTCAGCCGGCAGGTGGTGCTCAGTAGCAGCCAGAGACCGACCCACAGCGCTCTCATAGCCGGGCTGCAGTCCATCCCATGTCCCATTCCTACAACACCAGAATCCACTAAGTCAACCTGTTCACGCTGTTTTTAACAGTGCAAAAATCTCGCCTGGACACATACTTTTCTATATATATATGTATATATATATATATATATGTAACATATGTAGCCTATCTTACCTGAAGGAATTAATACTAATTTCAGATTAGATTGATAAATGCCCTTAGGTCCTATTGTTCATTTTGGAGTGGACAATTGTTATCTTTTAAGCCAGGCATTGCCCGGGGGACAGATTTAGTGTCTGATGCCTTGGTCAAAGGCTAGGGCAGGGGGATTTCCACCTTGTGATAAAGATTTCTCAATTCTCTCCATTCTCTTTTTTTCATGTAGCCCAAATTCCATTAGGCCTACAGAAAGACGTGTTTCTCAGAAATATCTGTTTTTAACAAAATCATATGTATGTGCAATAGAATGACAGACAATGAAACGCAGAATTAACACAATTCTGCTGTAATTGTGGGCTGGTAGCATGTCATGTACGTCTCCATGTGGATGTTCCTAAAAGCTTTGTAGTCCAACAGCACACTGAAAACACGTTACGTTATAGCCGTTACGATACACGCTTCACACAAAGCACGATATACAGATTCCTGCGCAGAAAAAAATACACATGTCTTATTTCTTCCATGTAGCATTCATTAGTAGCCTTTACAACAGATGCTATAATAGGTTTGGCATTTTGTCCAAAGAATAATGCTGCGAAATTGAATTCATAAGTTGACAAATGTCTAACGGTTCCCTAACAGTCTCGCCTCTTTGTGTGAAATCGGAACACACAGCGCATCCATAGCCGCTATTATTAAAAGGCCTACTATTTATAACAGCATAACACATCGGCCTCATAACAGTCTCCATAAGTTCACAAGTTCTCTGGTCGCCTATGGATTTCCTAAGCAGTACCCGAGGAAATATATAGCCTACGACTCAAGCCATGCCACATATATGTGGCGTTGAAATTACCCGAAGAACACATACGCTTCAACACATGCACTCTTCTATAGCTTACAAGCACGGTTCCATTCTGGAGGAAAAAAAAAAACCCGCAACGCAGTAGTTCTGTCATAAATACCCTGGTGTATCTTTCCTACCCCTGCACTGAAACCCGCTCTCATGACTCACTCGCGCTGATCGACCGCACCAGATATCAAAAGATCCTCCGGCGTCTTTAATTAACATAAATAACATTACAACCAACGCAACGCGAGACGGTCCGCCGATACCTTTCGCTCGTCGGCGTTCATCCCCGCCGCTCGCCCCGTCTGTGCTCTCCCGTATCCCCCCGCACACACCTCGGGTTGGTACTGTAGCCCAGTGTACAGCCACTCGCTCTACATTACAGTACACTACGCTACGCTACACCCCCCAGTCCCGACACGCCACCCCACTCTGGAACGTAGCTCTGTCATACACCACCCTTGCTACGGAGTCCGTCGGCGTCTCTTACCCCCGCACCGGATGAATCCAGACCCAACTTCTTCTTCCCCTCTCCGGTTCCTGCGCCGGTTGTGACACTTTGATGGCTCTGGTTAATATCTGGGATCAGAGCTGAGGGGACGTCAGCTCCGTTTGTACACCATAATTGCGCCTCGGGGGAGCCGTAGAAAATGCTGGGGTTTGGGCAAAAAAAGAAAGTGTGGCTTGGATGTCTCCGTCAGCGAGGTGGTGGAGTTGCCCCAGAGCGTGTTTAAAAGGATGGCAGCAAAAGGGGTTCCCAACAATTCTGCTGAGCAGGCATCCTGTACTTTGCAATTAGTCGGCGAGTAGCAGCGGACCCGCTCCCGCAGAGAGGTGAACACAATCCGATACGCAATCTGGGAACAGCGAGAGATGTTTACGCACGTTGCGCGTCCGTCAGATTTTGTCCCTATTGGGCCAAGGCATGCCATTGCAGGCTGTACCGAACAACGCTGTATTACTGTACATAAATTGTGTGTGTGTGTGTGTGTGTGTGTGTGTGTGTGTGTGTGTGTGTGTGTGTGTGTGTGTGTGTGTGGAGAGAGAGAGAGAGCGAGAGAGAGAGAGAGAGAGAGAGAGAGAGAGAGAGAGAGAGAGAGAGAGAGAGAGAGAGAGAGAGAGAGAGAGAGAGAGAGGAATAGAGAACAGCGTTTTACACCAACACGGCCATGAGAGGAGATATCTTTACACTGTAAAAATATGACAAAACATTCTCCTACAGCCTAACCATTCTATAGCCTATCTACGCTATAGCATAACTACTATATAGCCTAACTACTAGTCTAACTACTACTCTATAGTCTAACTACTACACTATACTACTGTGTAGCCTCACCACAAAGGTATAGCCTAACTATTACTAAATACCCTAACTACTATTATACAGCCTAATTATTACTATATAGCATAACTGCTCCATAGCATAACTAGGCCTACTATATCCTCACTAATACTCAATAGCCTAACTACATCATAGCCTAACTATTCTATAGCCTCACTATGCTCTAGCCTCACTACTACTCTATAGTGTAACTACTCTATAGCCTAACTATGAAATAGCATGACAAAGTCGACAATTTAATGTGATAAATGAAATACTAAGCTGGAGTAGGCAATGGCTTTACAGCTGTGAATGAAAATAATAAAACTATAAAATCTTTCATATGTTTAGACTATAGACATATACATATAGACCTATATATAGGCCTATAGGCCTACATAATATTATTTTTTTTAATCCCAGGAATGCAGTCGATGGGAACAAGAAGCTGTACGCAATCTACGACACCAGGTAAGAAATACTGCCGTTTTGACGTTGTTCTGTGTTTGATTTGTTTTAACGTCTTCACACCAGCTACTGGCTGATAGCTTGTCTCCAACGCACTTTTGACCCCGCTGTCAATATTTGGCGGGTTAATTTGTTTGGGGCGGGGCCTATTCGCAGTAGAAAAACTGAGCATCTGAATCTTTAATAGGAACCTAATTACTCCCGGGCACTACCCAGACAAGATGAATTACATTTGTTTTTAGAGGGGAAAACTGATATTTTCCCTTTTCACAGGCTGGACTCTCCTCCTGGCTATAGGTTAAGATAGATTTTTCGATTGAGTTTCTGTTTTTTATAGCTCCTGGGACACTATTTATTTGTTTAAATGTAGGGTTCTAGTTGGAACTAGCCTATAGGGACAGCTCGGGGGGAGCCCAAACTGAACATGTCCAGTGAATTACTTTGACAATGTAACTTGACAAACAGGTTTATTTTTTACTATTGAGTTATTTAGTAACTCAATAGTACTTATGTATTCAGTCTGGTGGTTTTTCACACATGTTGACTAATGCAGGGAGTAGCCTATCTTAACAATATTCCTGCATCCTTGTCTGCACATCTGCCAGTCCAGATGTGCCTCTTTATCCCTGCCTAAGAAATGATATTATGCTATGTTGTCTACTTGATACATTGCTGCAAAACATTATAAATAATACTGTGTTATTTAAATGCGATTAATGCTTCAACAGAGGCAACCAAAAGCAGCACAGTAATCAACATGAAAAATGTACCTCATCAATTGAAACCTCAAACACTTTACATAATAATTTAATCAAATAAATACAGTTTAGATAGAAAAAAGTCCTTCTTAAAAAAAGGAAAAACTTTATTATCCACTGAGGCGCAAAGCAATACCACACTAACACGATGGCGCAACCAAAGTCATTAATTCAACCAGAATTACATTTGGACTTAACAGGAACCATCGTCGTCCCTTCTAGAAAACCCCTGTGAGAAATCAGATATGACAGAGCTCTTTCTCCTCAAATCCCCTAATAGAAAAAATAAATAAATCGATGGTAGATGTAGGCAGAGTAGTTTGTCACGTGGTATTTAATAATTACACTGCCAGATAGGACAGCGAGTCGAGGAAACCTGTTTTAAATGCACTACTCACCATGTAAGGCGCCAGTGTGACTTCCCAGGCCGACAGACGTGGACAGGAGTCGACTGACTGGATTGTATATTTGTTCTTCCCTGGACCTATTTTGCACTTGTCTTCGCGAGACAACAAGTGCGCTTCTGGGGATATTTGTTGCGTATTCGTGCGCACATTCGCTACCATCGCCAAAGCATGGAGGCATGGGATACAAACACTACGTGGCGTTTAGACTCTAACATCATGGGAATATTAATATAAGTGATGTCCAGAAAATGCATCGCTGCTTGTGATCATAGTCAATGCAGTCCTTAAACCACGCGAGTCGTTCATAGCCGTGCGTGAACTCTCACCCGATCAGCATCAGAGGACCCCGGGCTGAAAGAGAGAGAGAGAGACGTTCTCTGTCATTCATTCAATCATTTCTCATTCATTCATTCATTCATCGCTGGAGGATTAGTGCGTCCATTATTCACTAGATTCAGATTCATCACAAGGAATGTTTGGACTCCAGAAAAAAGGGCTGTTAGACGTACTATCTTTGCCTCTCCTGGTGGCCGTAGTGTGCTGTGTAGCCCAGAGGTGAGTATGCTGAAGTAGTTAAGACGCGTGAGATCTGCGTGGGGAAACACACGCCACACTTTGATTTCTTGTGTTTTTCCAGCGTCAACGAACCAGGGAACATGTCGTTCGTCAAAGAGACTGTGGATAAGCTGTTGAAAGGATACGATATTCGCCTTCGCCCGGACTTCGGAGGTATGGACACGGGATTATTTTGTGTTGTTTTTATTGGTGGGCAAATGGATGAATAGATATAGGCCTACTACAAACACCGATCATGAATAATGAGGGGGAAAACTAACGGACAACTTTTCGGGTGGATTTCAGGTGCGCCGGTGGCGGTGGGGATGAGTATAGATGTAGCCAGTATAGACATGGTGTCCGAAGTCAACATGGTGAGTACTAAACCTTACCTATTAATGCCATTTGTTCAGTAGGCCTACGTAGATTAATTTGTTCATTATGTTTAACACGCACATTTATATTCAACTTGTATTAAAGTAACGGGAGGGGAAATTATAAATAACATTCAGGACATTTTCAAAAGCTTCCTGTTTCGATCAAGATTAGTCTGAATCCTAATCATCTGCTATTAGAGAGAGAGAGAGTGTGTGTGTGTGTGTGTGTGTGTGTGTGTGTGTGTGTGTGTGTGTGTGTGTGTGTGTGTGTGTGTGTGTGTGTGTGTGTGTGTGTGTGTGTGCGCGCGCGTGCGTGCGTGTGTGCGTGTGTTGAGACAATGATCTCATTGGCTTTTATAGTAAATTATGTAAAAGGAACAGCATAACAACAGTTATGTTGTCTTATAGGCCTGTCTGTTTTGTGTAATATCACACAATTCTATATTTCTTTGGATGTGTTTCATTTTGCAACTAGTTGGTGTAGTTAATAGTTAACACTATTAACTCTCTTGAGGGCAGCAATGGGACCATGTACTGCTGCTATAGCCTGAATAGGTCTTTCCTGAATGGTTCTGAATAGACTTATGTCCAAAGCGACTAACAGGCAGATAGTTGGGCATCTCTTGCTGTAGGATGCTTGTGGACACATAACCTTGGGAGTAAAACCCCTGTCCTACTGCCCCCGTCCTAAACGACCCAAAACCTATTGGCTTGGGAGTCAAACGCACAACCTCAGTGGAACGTGGCCCGGAGGTGGGTCAGGGAAACAGCAGCAGTCGTCCAGAAACGTTTCCAGTCAGTTTGTGGGGCCGGAAGCCTGGTAGTTATGGGCAGTGTGAGGTCTCGTCTCGTCTCCTCTCTACGACCATTATCTATCATTGATCACGCCACTCTGCCTCTCACCGAGGTCCGCACAGCATTACAACTGAGCTGCTCGGCTCATTTGAAATGTGAAACTGACTCATGGCGTCCAAGACACGGAGAACGCAGACAAAAGACTGGCTAGCTCGCGCAAGACCGCTTGTACGAAAGACTGCTTTTTCTCTGTGGAGAAGGCATGCATGAGAACCCACAGTTACCGCCATCTTGGTTGTTGGGTTGCTGGTTGTATTGCTTTTTTTTTCTCTCCATAAAATACTAATCCTAAATGTCATCGTCATCAATTACTTGATTCCTCCTACGTTTATCTCCTGACTTAAAGGGGCCTATTTTACTACCATATAATCTTACCATTTGTGACATCACCACTGGGGGTTTATCTATTCATCATATGCGGACGCACACTCTGTAACCTGATGGTAAAATAGGAGCCCTTTAATAACCTGTTTTGCTTGTAATCGTAAGTCATGTAACTGAAGCAAGAATGTCATGTTAAAGGGTGCCCTCACACTCAGCTATTTTCCAATATTACAGAGTAGTGCTTCACACGCACATAAAATTACGTCAATCGTCCGACCTTTCCGTAATATTTTTGTCGCTGATTTTTCACCGCATGCATATTAAGTAGAACTCGTGTCCCATTAGTGTAAAGCCAAGCGTGTGATTGGTCCCCTTAAGTGATGTCATACACCATGCTGGTTGATTGCTGGGTTGCTGATCTCCTGGTGTAACCTCGCACACATTCCAGTGAATTGGTGGGAGCGCATCACACGCTGATGCTAGCAATGCTAACGCTGATGCTAGCAATGCTAGTGGTGAATGTGGCTGTTGCAGTATCTCCACTAAGGCAGTAGAATTTCATTATCAGCCAATAAAAAAGATGCTCAGTATGACTTTATTTGACATTTTTGGTTTGTTGAACATTCCTAACAGGTATTTTGAAAAAAAAAAACCCAACTCCTTTTGTTTTTTCAAACAATGGTCCAGTATTTTATATTTATCCTGTTAAGTAGGTTTCCAGCTAATTAGAGCTCCGCCGACAGACTGTACTCTACCTTCATAGCGTGTCGTCTCTGCCCTGTTTCCCGGTGTTTTGCGGGGACGTGTTGGTGACTGCGTTCCAACAGTCACATCAGCCTCTGGTCCGTAGCTCGCGTGTAGGCGAACCGCACAGCGCTAGTTGTCAAGGAGACCAAGATCATATTTTGTGTTTTTGTTACGCCGCACTTGCTCCACTTCTCTATTTTTAGCGTGAGAATGGGTGAATTACCCGGTCATTTTCCAATAACGCAAATTAAACAAGTGGAGGTTTGGCAGTGTGAGGTAAATGTGATTTCCGCGCACTTAGATGGCGAGCACTTAATGGAGAGGGTTGTACATGAGCCGCTGTGTCCGACCCACCTTCTATACACTTCCACTATGACTCAGCATGACTGAGCTGCCTCCCCAGGCATTCACTCCATAGTGATGAGGGCCTGAATGTTATCATCCATCTGGGAGACATGTTTACTTCCACTTTTCAACATAAACCATGAAGGTCTACAAACAATGGGTCGCGTAAGTGGGTGGCAGTAGGAAATTAATTTTTTATTAGAAGTGCCTTGACTGATCATTAATACATTTGAAGACCTAAAAGTATGGAAATATGTGAAGGGAAATGTTAATTATCACTTTTTTTACATGGCCATGAGAATGTTTGGTTAGTTTGATTATCTGGGTCCTGGGCCAAAAGTACATCCAGGGGTGGGTCAGAGTGTGGCAGAGTTTAAGAAGGCCCTAGTGCAGATGTCTGGTTGGTTTCAGAAGGTCCTTCTGCAGTCTTGTAGGTTTATGAAGGCCCTACTGCAGGGACTTGTAGGTTTAAGAAGATCCTACTGTACAAATCTTGTAGGTTTAAGGTCCTACTGCAGAGTCTCGTAGGTTTATGAAGGTCCTACTACAGAACAGACATCTTGTAGACTTGTGAAGGTCCAACTGCAGAGTCTTGGTCTTGGTTGTGGTTTATCTAGGTCCTACTGCAGACATCTTGTAAGTTTATGAAGTTCCTACTGCAGAGTCTTAGTCTTGGTTGTGGTTTATCTAGGTCCTACTGCAGACATCTTGTAGGTTTAAAAAGGTCCTATGGCACAAATCCTGTCGGTTGATGAAGGACCTACTGCAGAGCAGACATCTTGTAGGTTTATGGCGGTCCTACTGCAGAGCAGACATCTCATAGGTTTTTGGAGGTCCTACTGCAGAGTTTTGTAGGTTTAAGGTCCTACTGAGCACATGTTCATGGTTTGAGAAGGTCCTACTGAAGACGCCTTGTAGGTTTATGAAGGTCCAACTGTAGATGTCTCGTAAGTTGAAGAAAGTCCCGCTGCAGACGTGTCGTAGGTTTTGTGATCTGGACGCTTGTTAGAGTTATCCCCACAGCACTGGCCCTCATGGACTTAGCATCCAGGGAATAAGACACTGGTGATCCTTCTGTAATAATAACTACATTGGAGCTGGTGTTACACAATGCAGTTATATAAGCCATATATCAACATGAGCTCTGTATTTGTGTCCCAGCTAAAAAAACAGGAATTCAAGCTAACGGTTTACATGATCCCAGTCCTTAAACCAGTGGTGGAAGATGTTTCCAAAATCCCGGCAATACAATTCTAAAAGGGGTTTCCTAAGCAGAGGATGAAAAAGGACCCACTCCGTTATTAATAAATATCTATTTGTAAAATGACAACACATCAGGAATATATAAGAGGGACGGCAAACATTGTGCTGGGCATACATCTGTAAAGTACAAAGATGTATTTCTTTTCTTGAGTTATGCATAAATAACTTCTCAAGCTCCTCCCTCTCGCTGCAGAATGATACATTATTCTACAGTTTTACACAAATGCCTCTCTGTGGAGTTCATCCTCGTGATTATGATTATTTACCATCATCCCCCACACTGCGCGCCTCCCGCCGTGCCCTGGGAACCATCAGGCGGTGCTAGTAGGGTTCCTCTGGTTCCTCTGGTTCCTCTGGTTCCTCTGGTCCACGGAGCACCTCGGAGCGCTGCTGAGGGGCTCCCAGGGGACCGTGTTAACCTGAGGGCTGTGTGACGGGCAGGCCATCACGCCGGCTGGAGATGAGACTGTGAGGGGGTGGTGATGAGCCGTCTCCTCCCCCTCTCCTCCCTCCTGTCCTACTCCCCACCCCCCCCCCCCCGCTCTCCCTCTGGGACCCCCGCACTCACACAGCCGTAGTACTCAGCTCCGTCAGAGGCTGTGAAGCTGCTGAATGACACGTTGATGAAAGTGCTCGTCTGTACACGGTCTGTCACAAAACAACACGTCTGTGACACAACACACCTGAAGTTGAACAAACTACACAGCTGATTTTCGACCATATCTGTTAATTACACATCTGTTGAACTTCAGTTAGACTAAACACCTTTAAACACACCTGTTAGACTACAGTTGGACTACACACCTTTAACCACATCGGTTAAACTACAGTTGGACTACACAGATTTTAAACACACAGGTTAAACTAAATTTAGGCTACATACCTTTTGTCGGTTAAACTAGTTAGACCGCTCACCTTTTAAATACATCCGTTAAACTACACAACTACAGAGTGTTGTGTGCAGTTTGGTCTCGTTTGTCCCGTGACGTTACATGTTACACTTAAAAGCGATGAGTGAAAGAGTTTTTGTGATGAGCGAGTCTGAGCCGGCAGCGCTTCGAACCCGGTGTAAACCCAAAGCAAACTGGGACAAAGACGAGTGTACCGAGTTACAAACGCCCGGAATGTGCAAATCTGTAACTAGAACAAAATACAATACATTTTTAACGGCCAGGTTTTTGTTTTTTTGTGTTTATTTCTTGAATCCTACTTATTTATTTAAGAGAGCATTAGTCAGCAGAACAAAGGCGAGCGTGCTGCTGAAGCGCTGCATTAAAAGCACTGAAAAGCCTTTTGACGGCCACACCTGTTGGACCAACTGAATTATTCATGACCTCATTTCATACCATGAAAGCCTGATGTGGTCGTAAACATCTATCTAATCCCTCTCTCTCTCTCTCTCTCTCTCTCACTCACTCCCTCTCTCTCTCTCTCGCTCTCTCTCTCTCTCTCTCTCTCTCTCTCTCTCTCTCTCACTCTCTCTCTCTCTCTCTCTCTGTCTCTCTCTCTTGCTCTCTCTCTCCCTTTCTGTCTCTCTCTCTCCCTTTCTGTCTCTCTCTCTCTCTTGCTCTCTCTCCCTTCCTGTTGTCTCTCTCTCTCTCTCTCTTTTGCTCTCTCTCTCCCTTTCTGTCTCTCTTCCTGTCTGTCTGCTCTATGTGTATCGCGTGATATTTTCTAGCAATATTCTGTTCTCCTCTCTTCTCTTGTGCATGTTTTCATGTTTTCACCTCGCTCTTACTCTCTCTCCAGCTCGCCCTCTCTCTCCTGCTCTCTCTATTATATTATTTGTCCTCTCTCTCTCTCTCTCTCTCTCTCTCTCTCTCTCTCTCTCTCTCTCTCTCTCCCTCCCACATAACGTCCCATGGTCTCTCCATCCCGGGACTCCTCTATACAATAAAGAGGGGCTTGCCACTAAATAATTCAGTGTGTAACTGGATTTATATTTTCATTGAAAATATAAATCCAGTTACATCTCCTATCCTGCTGTGTACTGTTTATTTCATCAAGACCGAGGCCGTTGTGCAGCCTCGTGGTTTTTCAGCTTTTTCAGAACTCTGTTTTTTTTAATGCTGCGATGTTGGCCTTATTCACCTAGCGGCCATCTTGGTTCAAAGCGCTAGCCGGGAGGGGGAAGCCTTGATCGCTTAGGTGAATGAGGTCCACGGAAATCCATGAGCCAGATGTCTGGTCAGGTCCGTGTCTCGTGCGAAAGACCGCCATGGGCTGCGCCGTGAGCCTCAGCCATGTAGATAAAAGCATGAATGAATACCAGCAGGGACCTGCGGGGAGGAGGGTGTAGTTTGGGGCGTTAGACTCCCTTCCAAGAGGTCCCGGGTTCGATCCCCCGGTGTCTTGTGGTTGTGGAGTCCTCCAGCGAGACGCCCTTCCTGCTCCTCAATGACATCATGCGTCTGAACTCCCGGTAACGATAGAAGCATCCGCGAAACAGCCGGCGGTAAAAGGTTCTTCGACCGGATGGGCCTTGAAACAACACGGCCCCGCCGATATTTTTCCTGCTTTCAAATATCACCATGACGACCAGGCGCTCCATCCCAGCTCCGTCGCGGAGCGCCGGCGGCCGGCGTCTCGCGGCCGACCTTGGCGCCGCCGACTCCGCCGCAACCGGCGACGGTGTGAAGCCGTCGGCTCCTCGGAGACATCGCAGAACATGAGATTCCATTATTTATAGTGATGTTCGGCTGTAGGATATTATAGCCATGAATTATGGATGCCCTTCCGGGTGCCGAAAGGTCAAGGTTCAGTAGGAGCTGACTGCCTGCTCCCCCTGCCCACAGGACTACACCCTCACCATGTACTTCCAGCAGTACTGGAGGGACAAGAGGCTGGCCTACTCGGGGATCCCCCTCAACCTGACGCTGGACAACCGCGTGGCCGACCAGCTCTGGGTGCCCGACACCTACTTCCTCAACGACAAGAAGTCCTTTGTGCACGGGGTGACGGTGAAGAACCGCATGATCCGGCTCCATCCGGACGGCACCGTCCTGTACGGTCTCAGGTGAGCCCCAGGGGACCCTCACCTCCCTGAACGTCCCCTAGGGGATCAATAAAGTTTTTATCTGTCTATCTGCCTCGCCTTACCCGAGCCCTGTTCTCAGGTGAGGTTATGGTTACTGTTACCTGGTCAGGGGAATTCAGGGTACCTTACTGTGCTGTTGGTGATCTTACCCCTGCCCTTGAGTCCTCCCCTTGAGTCCTGTGAGTTCTGGTCAGTTTTTTTTTGTATTCATTTATGTTTATTTATTCTTTTTTTGTCTTCAGAATCACGACCACAGCTGCGTGCATGATGGACCTGCGACGATACCCTCTAGACGAGCAGAACTGCACTCTGGAGATAGAGAGCTGTAAGTACAACTCACTATGGAGATAGAGAGCTATACGTTTAACTCACTATGGAGATAGAGAGCTATAAGTTTAACTCACTCTGGAGATTGAGAGCTGTACGTTTAACTCACTATTGGGATAGAGAGCTATAAGTTTAACTCACTCTGGAGAGGGTGAACTGTAAGTTTAACTCTAACTCTAACGATAGAGAGCTGCTTGTGTAGGTCATTCTGGAGATATACTGTAGAGCTGTAAGCTGAAGTCCTTCTAGCGATATAGAGCTGTAAATTGGTGTCCTTCTGGAGATAGAGAGATGAACCTTTAACTCCCACAGTACTTGCATTGTGAAGAAATGTTACGCAGTGTTGTTAACGTAGAAAACCTTCGCAGAGCAAAGCATAAAGAGTCATCAACTACCCATAAACCATCTGTACGTTATCAAAAAGAAAAACCTCCGCTCAGCGTTGCCTGCCCAGTCACGGCAGAACCGGTTGCCTCATTGGCTCCAATTAGAGGCGGTGTTGTTGTGGAGGTGATTCCCACAACGAGGCCTGGAGACGGAGCGCAGTGCTCTGTGATAATCACTCCATCCCTCGGTGACATTTCAGAAGTCCTTGCGCTGTGTGAACCCAGCGAAGGTCACCCCCCCCCCCCCCCCCCCCCCCCCCCCCCGCAGCACGCTACCGTATCCTGTACACCGCAGCAATTAAAGCCTCTCCGGTCTTTGTTGTTCCACGAGGTCTGAAACGCGCGAGGCCATTAGGTGTCCAAATGCCATTCCAGCGCGCATACATTTACATAAACCATGAAGCCCCTTCCAGCTCACGTAATGGCGTTCACTGTATTTCCTGCTGTTCTGCTGGTGGTGGTGGTGGGTGCTGGTGTGTGTGTGTGTGTGCGTGTGTGTGTGCGTGTGTGTGTGTGTGTGTGTGTGTGTGTGTGTGTGTGTGTGTGTGTCTCTCTCTCTCTCTCCAGACGGCTACACAACGGATGACATTGAGTTCTACTGGAAGGGAGGAGACACGGCGGTGACAGGAGTGACCCGCATAGAGCTCCCCCAGTTCTCCATCGTGGACTACAAGCTGGTGTCCAGGAACGTGGTGTTCTCTACAGGTCAGTTCTGCACCATCCTGGACCCCAAGCTTGTGTCCAGGAGCGTGGTGTTCTCTACAGGTCAGTTCTGCACCATCCTGGACCCCAAGCTGGTGTCCAGGAACGTGGGGTTCTCTAGAAGGTCAGCAGGGGTCAGCAGGGGTCATGCCCCCCAAGGGTCAGAGGGAACGCCTCGCATGTCATTCCAATGATTAACATCGACAGCGGTGTTGACGAATGTCTTTCTAAAGCCGCGCGTTGTGTCACAAAGGCGGGATCATTCTGGATTTATGAGCGTAGTGTCCCATGGAAGAACAAGCGTTGGTTCTTTTTTACCATTCCAAACACGGTGATTGTTTGTGAATGAATCATCCGGTGAAGATTTTTTTTTTCAAAAGCCCCTGTTGACATTGTTGTTGTCATGGCGACTAAGCCAAGGTCACCTGACCCATTGTCGTTGATAAGTACATGATCAGTAGTACAAAAAACCCACTATTTGTAGATTTTAATATACAAACGGCGTGTACTGCCCCCCTTGTGTGTATGTGTGTGTGTGTTGTGTGCGTGCGTGCTCATGTGTATGTGTGTGTTGTGTGGGCGACAGTAGCTCAGTGGGTAGAGTGGGTGGACAGAGTGGGTCATCCACTCGATCCCCTATCTCCCCCAACTGTCCACATGTCGAACCCCACAAATGTACCGATTGTAAGTCGCTTTGGACAAAAGCGTCTGCTAAATGCCCCCTTTACCCTTTTATGTGTGTGTGCGTGTCCCAGGTGCCTACCCACGCCTCTCCCTGAGCTTCAAGCTGAAGAGGAACATCGGCTACTTCATCCTGCAGACGTACATGCCCTCTATCCTGATCACCATCCTGTCCTGGGTCTCCTTCTGGATCAACTATGATGCCTCAGCCGCCAGAGTGGCGTTAGGTACCAGAACAGCCACGTCCTCGTCAAATCAGGACATGCATGTCCTCTTAAACCAGGAGATGTGTCCTCATAAACCATGGCAGATGCGTCCCTGTAAAACAAGACTGATGCGTCATCATAAACCAGGACAGATGGTTCACCATAAACCAGGACAGATATAACCTAATAATGGTACCGTAATGGGTGTTGGGGATGTGTACAAAAAATTGCACAAAAGTCAGTGTCTGATAAGTTATGAAATATTTTAAATATTATGTTAGCTCGCTTGATGAGATGTTGGACAACTGTGAAAATGTCACTGGTTTTTATGCTTTTTAATTTAAAAGAAATGACGACAACATAGAAGCAGAGCAACAGAGGTGGCGATTTGGTATATTTCTTTGTACATACAAAATGCATTAACGTGCTGCACATTTGTAGCTCATTAATGGATTAATTATTGAATTATTCATGAAAAATGTTTAGTTTCTGCACCACATTTCTTACCTACGGAAGGCCCTTCAGAACTGCCCTGGGACTAAGATTCATTGAAACCCAAATCCACATTAGCCTAACTAATATAACTGTCATTTAGGGTCTTATGGACACAATTGTACTAGAACTACCTGGGAATACATCTCCTTGTGTTCATGTCATACTCCAGGTTCATAAGGAGGTGCTGAAGGAGGTGCAGCCGGGTTGATGTCAGTCAAGTGCGCAGGGTCCTGAGAGTGCTGATCAGCAAAACATAGTTTTTGTTCAACACACATTTCTAATAATTTCTGGTGAACATATATTCATCTTTTTCATATTGTTGGACTGGTTGTCAGAGGCTTTGAGAATGTTCCATAACTGAGCAGCGTTCAGTCTGTTGGGAACAAACAGTGCTCAGTTGCTCCGGGAAACCAGATTTGGTGCAATGACTAATAAAACTAATGTGTCTTAGCAATCCGGTGGCCAATGCTGGCTAGTATTAGTTATTAGTTATGACTCATTTATGATCAGGGATCACCCCCCTGATTATTCAAGTCTTAAGATAATCACGTGGAAATACATGTGAGCGTTATTACTGCAATTACCAATTCATGACTGAAATACTTAATCTGTATTTTATTTGGCAAATGCTTGTGGCAGCGCTGTAGGAGGCCGGCCTGTATGCCATTAACCAATCACATCCCGCCCTGAGCCGCAGAGGAGATCAGCACAGTGTTTATGCACCGTGTGTGAAAACCTGCTGTCCTGTCCCAAGAGAACACTTTCGCATAGTTGCATATTTCACAAATACTCAGGTAACAAATATAGCTAGTACATAAAGAGAGAGAGAGAGGAGGGAGGGAGGGAGAGAATGAAAAGAGAGAGCCAGGGAGAGGCCAGATATAAAGCGTTAGAGGGGGAGAGAGAGGGAAACAGGTGAGAGAGAGAGAGAGAGAGAGAGACAGAGAGAGAGAGAAAGAGAATGAGGTATAGGGTGAGAGGGGGAGAGTGAATCAAAGGAGAGAGAGAAACAGTTAGAGGAGGAGAGGGAGAACAGAGAGGATGAAATGCTAAGAGGGGAGGGAGAGAGAGAAAAAGAGAGAGAGACATTGAGTTAATGGGAGTATAGAGAAAGAGGGAGAGAGAGGGAGGGAGAGAAGAGGGGGGGTTAATGAGAGGAGGGGGTGAAAAAGGGAGCTCAAGAGAGATAAATAGAGGAATAACAATAGAGGGG
>JAXIVH010000003.1:890463-892963 GCA_036785325.1 Urophycis tenuis | reverse complement strand
TGTGTTTCTCACCCAGGCATCACTACGGTGCTCACCATGACCACCATCAACACCCACCTGAGGGAGACGCTGCCCAAGATCCCCTACGTCAAGGCCATCGACATGTACCTGATGGGCTGCTTCGTCTTCGTCTTCCTCGCCCTGCTGGAGTACGCCTTCGTCAACTACATCTTCTTCGGCCGCGGGCCCCAGATGCAGAAGAAGCTGGCCGAGAAGGCCCAGAAGGCCTGCAACGAGCGGGATAGGTTCGACATGCCCAGGGTGAGAGAGATACGCGTCCTCCGCCTTGAAACGTGAAGCAGGAGTCGGCGGGAGAAGGCTCCCATTCACCGTTTTTGATGGATGGGTTTTTCCGAGTGTTATTTGTCTCAGGCCATTTAATAAGAAATGCATATCAGCTTCCGTTCGTTCAGAGAGCCCGGGGGTCCTAGTTGACGTCTGTCTTCTCTCTTGCTTAGTCGGTTCTGGAAGGAGGGAATTGCAGGTCTTCGTCCTTTAAACTGCGTGGGGTGAGTGCCCGTCAACCCCACGCCATCTCTGTACCCTCCCCCGACCCCTGACCCCCGATCCCTGACCCCTGACCCCCACCCCCCAGTTTCTGCTCAAACTTGTTCCTTTAACCCCTAAGCAAAAGAAGACACCTGGCTGTGTTTGAACTCTTTTCATTTTCCCGTGCCAGGCTACACGTCATGTCGTCTGCTACCTTCTTGGTTTCCGTTGTCTTGCTGTGTTTTCTGTGATGCATCTCTTCCTCTCGTGCTGAACCCGTGCTGCTGTCTGTGTGTCTAACATTTCACTCCAAACCACTCTGATCAAGTGTGACGCCTGCATGTTCTTTTCTTATGGGATCCTTTGCGGTCCCCACAAGGCAGGACAGATATGTCCTGCCGGCCTTATAAGGAATAAGGCCGGACAGATATGTCCTTATAAGGCAGGACATATATGTCCTGCCGGCCTTATAAGGAATAAGGCCGGACAGATATGTCCTTATAAGGCAGGACAGATATGTCCTTATAAGGCAGAAACAGATAGGTCCTTATAAGGCAGGACAGATAATTAATAAAGCAGGACATATACATCCTTATCAAGCAGGACAGAGATGTCCCTACAAGGCGGGTCCCCACACACATGCACACAGACACAGATATGTCCCCATAAGACAGGGAAGATAAGTCCTCATAAAACAAGACAGATTCAGTGTAATATTGTTTTGCACTTCACTAACTAGGACACTCTTGGTTGTGTCTGGGGAGCACGTCTGTAATATACATTGCCTGCCCACTGTGCTGTGCTTATACATAAATTGGAAAATCTAAAGTTTGTTTATGAAGGTTTGGTTTGTGGAACGTCCGAAGGGAAATTACCTTGTCATGCAGAATGCTTCCTGCCTTCTGAGTTATTTTACTAAAAATAGTGAAGGTATATCATATTAATACATCCTCAACATAACATACATACCATCACACATCATAAAACATCATATATCATGGATACTGTGTACACACCATAATGTGTTTCATTTAATGTATTTTGTTCGTACATACATGCATACCATGATTTTCACATAATCTATCATACACACGTATATATAATTTTATATAATATCTTATGGGATGAATGTACCATAATACACAGTACGTGCATCCCATAACATATCATATAACATGTATCATCCATGGGTGTGTGCGGGGTGGAGGTGATTTATCAGGGATTGGACGCTGGATTCTGCGATGGAAATAACAGGAGGAAGTAGCCAGGAGCATCCACTCCGACCTTGGGCTGATGTGTGAGGAGTGATGCCCACTCCTTAAGGCCAAAACGCTGTCACCCCCCCCCCCCCCCCCTCTCTCCCCACCTCCACCACCGCCACCGTGCCCTGGAACATGGCGTGTGTGGAGAGTCCATCCCATGCGAGCCTCTGTCAACTCCATCTCAGACCGGGGGATGTGATTTGTATTTTCCTCCGGAGAGGAAACTTACAGCCGGCGCAGAGTGGACATCACAGAGCAACATCAATTAGCAACAATTGGCAACATCAAGAAGCTCGCAAAAAAAACACACACACGCCCCGACACGTGAAACAGCAGACAGTGAGTTTGTTCTGAGGGTCCTGGCCACGGCATGGAGTGTCCACCGCTGTCCACGTCCAGTCGTCCGCTTTCGAGCATCCTCCCCAGCTTCAGCACTACCGCGCTCCGCTAATGCGCATCAGCTCTAAGAAAGCGGAAAAAAGGCGTAATGTAGCAGTTTTCACTGGCGAGCGGCTGAGCAGATAAGATGCTCGGGGTATCAGATTGTGTAATTGTGTGGCAATATGTTAATTAGATCTCAGTAGGAAGTCAGCGAGAGAGAGCAGGATACGGTGATAAACCAAACACAACAGCTTGTTCCCAAATGTGACACAAGTCAGTGAAGTGTGGTTATTATATATAAAACTATGACCACGGTGTCGAGTCTGGTGGATTGGAAGAACTGTGGTCCAGTTCTTGTAATATATCCC
>JAXIVH010000003.1:889120-890263 GCA_036785325.1 Urophycis tenuis | reverse complement strand
ATTATAAATCGCTCAAATGTGGGACTGCAATTTCATGCATTGAAGAAAGTACAAGTAAACAGCTGCTTTATGATAGCACAGAAAATGTCAATGCAAGCATTAAAAGTAAGCATTATCTTGCATTATAATCATTATAACACATAACTCGAAAACAGCCCCGAGTCCTCCGGAGAGAGAACCGCACTCTGCACCATACCGTTTTGAGAACTATGCTAAGCATATGAGTGCATAATTATCTGATTTGGGGGGGGGGGGGGGGGGCTGACAGATAAGTGGCAGATTAGTGGGTGAGAATGACACCCATAAAACGATTAAGTGCCAGCGTCTCAGATTCTGTAATTGTCTCGTGATACATGAATCACATCTCTGCGGGATGTCGACGAGCGAGTGGGGCAGCGCGGCGCGATAAACCAAACACGCCTCTTATTCCCAACTGTGACACGAGCCTGTGATTGATGACTACCGGGAGTACGGTCGGCAGTGAAGACAAATAAATAAAAGCAGCTGTACTACTGGCGGTGTGTCGGCGTTTCCTGAACGCGCCGCAACTCGGGCGACGGGGGGCTGTGGAAACATGTCACGGAAACTAATCATGAAATTGAGCTGGCGTCTTTTGAGGGGAATGTTCTGAGGAGTGTATAATTAGAGCGGCAGAGCTATGGTTTTACTGAGTATAATGGGAAATTAAGACCACGGATTGTTTTTTGTAAATCCCATAGTGGTGGTGGTAATATGAATAAGTAATATTGAAACGGAAGGGTGTGTGTGTGTGTGTGTGTGTGTGTGTGTGTGTGTGTGTGTGTGTGTGTGTGTGTGTGTGTTGTGTGTGTGTGTGTGTGTGCGTGCATCACACAGAAAAGTCAGCTCTTGAACCCTACAAAAAGGTTCAAGTCTGTATTAAATCTCTTATGAAAAATCAATGACATCTCCGGACTCATCCAACATATTAACCACGCTGTGTTCTCGTGATCACCGGAGCTGTGGAATATTACACCTTTTGTGCCCCACGGACGTTTACAACGAAAATGAGTTTAGGTTGTTTTCTCTCGAGGAACCCGAGGAATATGACTACGATCTCATCGGTGAAGACTTAACCACACAGTAGCTCCTACATCCAGATGTTTCACAAAGCAGGCCGTATCT
>JAXIVH010000003.1:881620-884120 GCA_036785325.1 Urophycis tenuis | reverse complement strand
CCTGTACGGTAGGCCTGTACGGTAGGCCTGTATGTTAGGCCTGTACGGTTAGGACCTGTACGGTAGGCCTGTATAGGACCTGTGCAGTAGGCCTGTATGATAGGACCTGTACAGTAGTGTAGATCCTCAGGGTGAATGATGCACCGTTAACCTTTGTTAAGTGAGACATAACTAGTTAGCAGCCCGTGTGTTCAGGCCGGGCTCAGGGGTTACGAGAGCTGGGGTGTTTGTGCAGCCTGCTTCCCTGAGGAGTCAGGGAACTCCCTCAAGGGGAAGCCGTGGTCATCTGGTGGGCCGGGGCGAGCTGCATTCACGCTGTGTTGCTTCTCTGGCTCGCTCGCTCCCTGGTCCACTTCCTGCGTGACTCCTGCTGTTCACATGAATGGATCGTAAACACCAAGATCCAGAACCCGGGCCCTGAGAACAACACCCTCAGTCCCCCTTCACAGCCAACGGAAGACCAAGACCCGACCTCCCTGCAGGTACAAAGCCCCAGCTAATACACAATGATTCTTCCGTCAATGAAAGCTATCTGAGTTCATATCTCTTGAGAAAAGATCGGTTCCTCCAGTGTGAGATATGATCAGCCGCTGGGTTTCCTAGAGTCCGGTCCTGGTAGCCCAGCGACGATACGGGAGCTTAGCTAGCTGTCTACATGAATAAAGATAAGCTAGCGTTTAGCCCCCGAGGGATCGGACATTCCCCTGGACTGTAGCGTCCTCATCCAGCCGTGCTGCGGTCCGGGGCTGGGCCGTCCGCGTTGCGTAACGCTACGCTCACGCCGCGCCACTGAACCTCGACACAGCGGCGTCACCACTGAGACGCTGTAAGACGCTAACACTAAGACGCTAACGTTTGCACGACAGCAACACAAAGTGAACACGGCGTTCATACTGCGCTAACACTATCGTCACGCAGTGTTTACACAACATTAACATTGTGTTACGGACAGAGCACAACAGTAGGCTCACAATATGGTAACCGTGTTGATGTGTGTCGCATTGTAGTTGTAATATTGTTGTGATCTGGCATCAGCACTCTTTCTGCCAGCAAGAGTGCTTCAGTCCTCCCATGAAATGATGGAAGGAGAGACAGAAGGGAGGGAGAAAAACCACAGATCTGAAACGTAGAAGCAGAGGAAAAATCTCCCTGTAAACAGAATCCAGAGAAAGGTCTGCATGGTGTGGTCTCGCTACTGTATTCATGCTGTAGGGCTATAGAATGGACTTTATAGCACTGCATTGCAGTTGGATGCTTGGTAGAGGCAGGATGGGTACAGATATCTCTGTCTTCCTCTAATGTACTGCACTGCTCTCCCCTACAGACGCGGCTGGGGTTTGTTTTCTATATGTGGTCAATTCTTTCACGGCCGTTTACACTAACTGTCATCGACGTGTCTCAGGTGAAGCACACTTAGCAGGATGATGGATCAAGTATACCACATGAAATTCCACGTTTCAGTTTAAGTTTAACATGCAGGTCCCAGACCGCGTATGCACAGTGTTTGAGCGTTTCTTTAGTTTAGACCTTTGTAGCTTTTGCATGTGGAGAAGGGTTCATTTCCTATAATCACATACAGTTTTCAGCTTCCCCTTCCTCTCTCCTCCCTGTAACTCGTCTGGACCGGCCCATCTTGCTCACGTTCTCCGCACACCCGGTGATTTAGGCTGAAGACAGGAGCCCCTAATCCCACCCACTCAAAGCCCGGGCAATGCATCATTAATCTGGTAATTACAAAATCACTTTTGATTGATCACCACCTTCGTTTTTTTTGAGCACATATTCCTCTCTGGCTCCTTCCATCAGCACATCTTCCTCTTGAGTCGTTACTTAGGAAGTCGATCTGGGAGTAAAAGTGCGTGTGGAGCCGTAGCAGCAGGGAGGAGCAGGGAGGAGCAGGGAGGAGCGGTGTGGAGGGAAGACGCTCTCACACGGCCTGCTACACCAAACCAGGACCCTCTGGGTGCGGTGTGTGGTGTCTTCTGCTAGGCCACACTCGACCCACAAGGTGACCACACACACTCTGCGGCAGAAGAGGCTTTATTTGGGTTAGAGTTAGGTACTCATTACAATGTAATGTCATAATGAGTGCAAAGCCGAGGGCCATCTTGGAGCCAGAAGCTCCACAATGCTACACCGGACTCCTGGGGAGAGAGCACACAGCCCCGAGACCGGCAGTCACGTGGGGCGGAGCTACGGGGAGCTTTCTGCCAACATGATTGGTGGAAAAATAAATTGGAAGCCGAAGAAATGGAATCGCCCAGTTCATCCAGATTTGTGGCTGTCGGTCTTCAGATGAGACTTTAGAGTCGCCAGGGGTAACTGGAAGCAGACTGGGGTTCCTGCTCCTGTCTTCAAGGTGAATTGTATGCCGTGTGGTTTCCACTAATTTGACCTTAAATGATGGAGGACAAAGGGTTGTGAAAGTTCAAGTGTATCATGTTTCATTGTAATTAAACTATCATGTCAGACAGGGGGGAAATTTGGTCGCCTGTTATTT
>JAXIVH010000003.1:859120-874120 GCA_036785325.1 Urophycis tenuis | reverse complement strand
GACGTTCCTGAGGCTTCTGTTTCAAAAATACACATTTGAGTGACATTCCTTCTTTCTTCAACGAGGAAAGAAGGAATGTCTTTCCTCCATTAAGAGGCCGGAGCTCAGAGCAAGACCATGGCTGTGTTCCGATATCCATACTTACCGTACTTAGTATACTTAGTTTGAGTACGTAGGGTGCTCCGATTACGATCGCGGCAAAAAGAAGTGTACTCAAAGGACCCGGATGTTGCCCGCAGCTTCACCATTTGGAACAACACTAACGTCTGAAAATCTGGGCACTTAGTGAGTACGGATAGTGTAATACGTTTAAGTGTACTCATGAAGTATGGATATCAGACCACGGCCCATGTCTAAACCCAGCTGTGGCTCCGCCCCCTTCCCCCACAGCAAAGGGTTAACAGGTCTCCACATCGGACCGGAATTCATCTCCCTCCGTGCGTTTCTGTTTTCTTTCGTGTCGATGGACTGCACCTGAGGAGCCCTTGAGGAGGGGAGACAAGCTGCCAAATATCCTCCGGTAACCAGGCAACAGGAACATGCTATTCTCAGTCTCTCACTCGCCACACATCTGACACTCGCTCCGCTGCGGTTCAATAATTCAGCCCCGACCGTCCTCATTTGTCCGAGCCGAACGCGCGGCGATGATGAACGTCTGCGGCGGCGAGGGAAGGGACGAACCTCGACCTCCGACGATCCTCGCCCTCCCAGGTGGCGAGCGGGAGAACGGGAGTCGTTACGAGGTGCGCAGACGCCCAACCACCGTCACAGCGTACGTCGGTCTGCATTAGATGACTCCCTCTCTCCGGGACGAACCCATGCCCATGCATCACCTCTGATTGGTCACCTGCTGGCTCAGCATGAGGTGACACACCTGCCCTCAACTTAATGGAAATGGAGGGGGCGGTTACCTGAAAGCATTTTTTTTTTTTAGAGGCGGGGCCAGGAGGTGTGGTTGACCTTGTGTGTGCGAGGGTCGTTCCACGCCACCTTGGGGCCCCCGGGGGGGGGGGGGGGGGCATATCCACTAACTGTTTGGCCGCGGTGGATGTGTTGGGCGCGGCGTTGCGTGGACACAGCCGAGATGTTGTGTTCAGCAGCGGCGATAACAACGTGAAGGTTGAGCTTCGTGGAGTTGGACGCCATCCAGAGAACAGAGGAACTCCCACTGAACCCTTTTATAGCCAACACACACACACACACACACTCATGCACGCACACGCATGCTCTCGCTCACACTAACGCTAACACAGATGCGCGCACACACACACACACACACACACACACACACACACACACACACATACACACATACATGTGCACACTCGCATGGATGCACACTCACAAACAGACATTCATGCTCACATGGACACACACACACACACACACACAATAACACACATGCACACTGGCATGGACGCTCGCACACACAGAGACACACATGCGGTGCTGACATTTCAAGGGTAGTGTAGGGGGGTGCGTGAGTTATTACAGGCTGGGGTAGCGTGCCCTCTTCTGGCTCCTGACTGCTGTGTCTGGTGGAGCTGGAATGCTGCGCTACATCTGGCTAACAACACCAACATTATATAATAATATGTTTCCCCTTCACACCTTCAGACCGCACACCCTGAACCCGGGGTAGGCACGGCCGACAGTCGCCCGCGTTCGTTTCAGCGTGGCTTGGTCCAGCTTGTCTACTCTGCTGTTGTCTGGCTGTCTGAATGTAGCATCTGAAGGCCAAACAGATAGCAGAGTTTGACGCAAGCATCTTTTAAATCTTTTTAAGTGTGAACAGTAGATATGGATTTGTTTTTTTTAATTTGGTGGCCCCCTACAGGTGGGGTTGGGGGGTGTGGGATTGTTCTGGAGCCCACCCCCTCCTCTCCAGGAGATTTGTTCGTTTGTTCCTTTTGGAGCGTTTGGTGGTGTCATTCTTTGTGGATATTTTCCTTGACACTTATTCTACGGGGAAGTGATGACCGTAGGGGAGATACTGGGGGGGGGGGGGGTACACATGGGTACTCATTTGTTGCGTTATGCAGACTAACTTATGCAGACTAAGTTATGCAGACTAATAAGGTAGTTCTGATATTTCAGGGAGGGACTATTTTCACGGCTACATTCCACAGGAAACCTTCTACTGTATTCACAAGATGATCTTACCTCTCCCAAGTACTGCAGTAGGCCTACTAGTTGTTTTATTTGCACTTATGTCCAAGGGAACACACAGGAAGTCAGTGCAGCCAACAGGTATATGCTAACTTATCTCATAAAGTATCTCACTTAAAAGGTTGAATATTTTTAAGTGAGATGCTCACTTATCTCACTTAAAAGGTCAAATACTTTTAAGTGAGACACTTAAGTTTATTTTACATCAACCACATACATTAGTCATGTTTTCATCTCCTAGAACATTGGAGGGACAGTTTTACTTCTGCTTTGACGGAGAACAGAAAGCATTCTGGCAGTTTGTGGTTCTATTACACAGGGGTTGACAGGACCTGTTTGAGGGTTGTTTCATCTTTGCATACTTCACAGCTCTGTCACAAAAGCACCACCAAGATGTATTTCTATAGACTCAATGGGACAGTGAGTTAAAGTAATTAGTAGTTAAAGTAATTAGTAGGCTGGATCCTGGATTCAGCCCAGAATTTCACAACATCTGCCTTTTAACACCTTAAAAATGTTGTAAGGATAAGAGACTTGATGTCAAGACATGATCTGGAGAAACGTGGGTGCTCCGCTCTTTGGCAGGCTGGACCACTGTAACGAAGTGTTCATCAGACATCCTCAGCCGATCCAGAACACTGAGGCCAGGGACCTAACAGAACAAACAGGCTCATAACTCCAGTCCTCACATCACCACGTTGGCTCCCTGTCTCTCACAGAATCAACTTCACAATCGTGCTGCTTGTCCATAAATCACTGGACCATGTAGGTCCAAAATACAGATCTCCTGACCTTGTGTGAACCTCACAGATGTCTTGGGTCAGCTGGTTCTGGATTATTTGCTGTTCCCAGAGTCAAAATTAAACATGGTGAACAAACTGCCCGTATGCTAGGACTACTTTTCATTCTCGGTCAAAACTTACCTGTTTACCACCACTAATAATTACTTACATTTAATCGCTTGTCTTTGTGAGTATGTTTTATCATTTTAGGCTGTGGTTTTGCCTGTTTACATTAATTGTTTTGATTATCTGTGTTTTCGCTTGCTTGCTGCCATTGTTTTGATCTTTTGTTGTGAGTGCCACTGCCAGTGTACTCTGTAAATCACTTTGGGTTGCCTTTGGCCAGGAAATGCGCTACACAAATACATTTACCTTACCTTACCTTGCATAGCAATCAGTAGAAGTAGAAGAATATTCTGTAGTTATAGTAATTGCATTAGTAGTAGAGTGGTTCTTTCGTATTCAGCGTTCATGTACGTGACATGTGATGAAGAGGCATGTGATAATTAGCGGCGTGTCTTGTGATTGGTCCCAGACTCCCCATCGATACTCAGCCAGTCATCAGTCACGTGTGTATTGACAGCGGCAGCCCTCCAGGTGTGATGCAGGTATAATGGCTGGTTAACGACTGCGGTTATTTAATTATCACACATCCATCGCCCATATCACCACTTGCACTAGAATATCGACTTTTAATGTGCAGCGTTCGCAGCAACCCACGTGTAAAGAATCGTCAAAAATGAAAAATTACTTTTACATGTCGACAATTAGCAGACGCTTTCATCCGAAAGCGATTGACAGGTGGGAATAATCAAATGACACCATCTACAGTAGTAGCGACAGAACATTCCAACAACTGTAGTTTTGTTTTTTCTTATAGTGCATATTACTAATGGTAGGCCTAATGGAACCAGCGTACAGAAGCATATGCTTTTAACCCAATAACGACACCAATCGAAACCTATAGCAGTCATCGGGATGAAGGACCCTCAAATCGAGGGGCTGGAACATTGTGAAATCTCAGCACTTAGAAAAAGAAAAGGGACATTGCGGCCACTTAGCCCACAGAATGCCCAAGGGGGGATAAATCAAACACCTATCCCAGGCCGCCTGGGGCAATTTTCAGCCAGAGCGATCCAGCTGTTGGGCGGGAAACTAATGGTGGCGTCACGTGTACTCTGACTGGTGGCATCTCCGCGGGGTGGAACAGTTCAATGTCCACATGATGAATGGCCGGAGTGGGCCGGACCTGAGAGGGGGCACGCGGAAATAGTAGAAATAGTACGCGGACTGTACGCACTGACACGCGCAGGCCATAGGGGCAAAGACATGTACCAACGCGCACGCACACGGACACGCCCCCCTACAAGGTTTCCTCAGAGAGGACTGGTTTCCTGTAGTGCGTACAACGGCATTGTGCAAAATAATTTGCATAACAGGACTACTGTATCAGCGGTTTATTTCGAAATACAGACATGGTATGGTGTGTTGGTTTGCAAATTATTCAACCTCTAAGATTGATTAAATTGTTCAGTTTTACTTTGCTACTATGCTTTTGTTTTATTTAGTAGGCCTATAGGCCTACTAAATAATACGTTAGTTAGTTAGTACATATATATATATATATATATATACAGTGTATATATATTCAGAATTATATATTGATAATAATAATAAATATCATGATGATCATCATCATCATCTTCATCACCATTTCCATTCCAGAGGGCCAGATGTATAATGTGTATTCAGTGGATACTTAAAGACCAAAAGTCAACATCTCAGCTGACCCAAAACGGAAACTACTTCCACAGTTGCAACAACCACAACAGAAGCAGAGTCGTGATTTATGGGAAGGCCATCGTGACGCTCTTGTGTCAAAGGGGAGTCGCATGTTTAATAATTCCGCATCAACTCTCTCTCAAATGATACCGCGTGGCACTTCCAGAAAAAAACGCGAGTTGGGTTGGACCTAGGAGGGGCATGTGGGTCATATTTCTCTCCGAGCGAGACCCTTCCCCCTTTGACGAATCCCAGCTTTGTGCGGAATCTACGCACATTCACAGATCGGTAAACATACCCGTGACGCGTCCGCGCAGCTCCAGGGCGCATCCCCATGATCTGGAGATCTGCGGCCGAGCTCCTGAAAGCGATGTTGTATCAACGCTCCCAGCATCAATTCAGCGACAGCAGGGGAAAATAGACTAGAAAACACAAGCCCGACGTTTCCAATAAACTTGCGAGGGGATCGATATGGACGAGAGCGAGGTGATAGTAGCTTGAGCGAGAATGATGAAGTCATTCTGCACGGGCTGGAAGTATGATCACTTAGCGCTGTTTGGTGCGAAGACGGGGCGAAAGGAAAAGTGTGGAAAAGTTTGAGACGGGGGAGCAAACCATGGCGCCTGAGAGCGAAGACGCCGGGATGGTGAAAGTTAAGGTTAAAACGCAGAGAAAGAAGAAAAACAAGGAGAACAAAACCCGGATCGTCCACGCCAACATGTTGTACGACAACGCCAAAGGAGAAGAGAACCCAAACAGGCACTTTTCTAACAATAAGATAAAAACCACCAAATACACTCTCCTGTCCTTCCTGCCGAAGAATCTTTTCGAGCAGTTCCATAGATTCGCCAATGTTTACTTTGTCTTCATCGCCTTGTTGAATTTCGTCCCTGTTGTCAACGCGTTTCAACCCGAACTGGCCCTGGCTCCGGTGGTCTTTATTTTATCTGTGACTGCAATCAAAGACTTGTGGGAGGACTACAGGAGGCATCGATCAGACACCGAAATAAATCACATGGACTGTCTGGTGTACAGCAGGTAGGCCTGATTACCAGCGATGGTCTGGAGGTGAAATCGGGTGTGAAGAGTTGATCAGTTGCAGTATGTTACTAATTGAACCTCATATCATACGTGTGGAAAACAATAGAGCTACTGTGTTTACTATGGGCCTACTATGTATACCATCTACTGTCGTCTCCCACCGCTACACAGTTTGGATATGACAACTTTGGAGCAACTTTTTTTTGGTTTAAACTAATGTCGCATGTAGTCTCAAAAGTATTTACTTTGACTCTTCTGGTGTAGGTTTAGGATCGTGAAGTCACGGAGCGTCACTTTTAAATCAGCATATTCCATGAAGACTTTTACCTGTTTAGCGTACGACTCATAGCTTGTCATGTTTCCACAATTCTGACGTGTGTGTGTGTGTGTGTGTGTGTGTGTGTGTGTGTGTGTGTGTGTGTGTGTGTGTGTGTGTGTGTGTGTGTGTTTGCTCATGAAAAGCTGTCCCTGTATGCTCACAGTGCATAATTCACACTCATCAAAGGACTCTGTGTTTGGTGACTTTACTTTTTCGAGCCAAGTTGTAATGGATCGAGCTGTTCCTCAGGCCATAAGATAATCAAATGTTTAGTTTCCTGTGGTCGCTATTGTGCCCCACATCCCATTCTAAACCTCAAATTGTCTAAAAGTGCACATACCAGATTGAGCAAATACTATATGGCACGGAGTTCAAAGTGCTTATCAGAAGAGCATATGTAAATAAACTGTTCATGAGATAAACCCACATCCAGAACGATACAACGCGTATCAAACACACCCATTCACCTCAAAGGTATTTTATTTGTAAACAGGAAGACTTAAGAAAATAGACTTGTTTATGATAGAAGGAATTCCACCCTTATCGAAAAAAAAAGCTAATATTTATGAAAGGGGAGTTATTCATAGAGCCCGCACTTCAACCCTCTGTTAGTATTATTTTACAGAATACACAAATACATAAATACACAAATTGAGACTAATAGATGATGAGGCTGATGAAGGCTTTGCTTTCGGCTGACTTGGAAAGACAAAACATTGGGCTTCAGAGACTGAATAACTTCTGCTCTGAAACATCTGTTGGTTCCTCCAGAATTATCTTTTTGAGCTGCAAACACTTGTATCCACGCAGCGGCAACACCAATGGTGATTTCTCAGTTGCTGGAAGGGCAGAAATAGTTCACCATTACTTTTTTCACCTGCAAAATAGTTGTGCTTTTCCTCTGGAAGAAAAATGTTAGTATTTCATTTAACATAAACGAGAGAAGCCATGATTTGAAAAGAGTGGTTTTGTCAACACTGATATCAGATATTGTTTTTTGTATTGCGAATATTACTTATTGGTGAAAGTATATAATGTGTGTTTCTACGTTTGGAGTACATGTTATTCAGGGTACCTTTATGGACCCAAACGTGAATTCTGTTTGGGTCCAGAGTTACAGGGTCTCTGGCGTTCTCTGTTCTTCTGCCCATCGTATAAACGCCACTTTGTGCTCTCCTGACGACGTGCCCAGGTGCTGTAAAAAAGAACACCTTGCAATGCAAAATATGCTCCTTGGATCTCGGGAGGAGAAGTTTGAGGGTTTCCAAGCGTTGGCGTTTGTGTAGTTGTTGGTGAGAAGGAACATCGCAGCGAGGGTTATCTGGGTTGAAGAATCCAGAAGAATCTCTCACCGTAAACACGACCGAGTCTCTGGGAGCTCTCCAAACAACATGGTCCTTTAAGGGAGGGAGTTGATGGACCTCTCTGAAGACCTTCTAACCTGTTGACTTCTGATGTGCAACCGCGCTACTCAGGGAGGCCGCGGTGGGAAGCTTTCAGTGGTGCTTTAAAGTTACTGAAGTCATTGATGCCATATTACACAAACACACACGTGTGTGTGTGTGTGTGTGTGTGTGTGTGTGTGTGTGTGTGTGTGTGTGTGTGTGTGTGTGTGTGTGTGTGTGTGTGTGTGTGTGTGTGTGTGTGTGTGTGTGTGTGTGTGTGTGTGTGTGTGTGTGTGTGTGTGTGTGTGTAATGCCGCTGCATTGTTTGTTCAGCAGCCGTACTAAGGGACATGGAAGTGAATGGAAGCTGGGTGGAGGAGAATGGGAAGGGGAGGCGGTGTAATTGTGTGATTTAGAACCTAGAACAGCCAGTGCTATTCATCTCTGTACAGCCGCTGTTTATGGCATTTTGTTTTCTTTATGGTTGGGTTATGATTAAACATAAAGCAGCTCGCCCCCCCGGGGGGGGAAGTACACCAGCAAAACAAACTTTTACTCTTTTTTTTTTTTTTTTTTTTTTCTTGCATCATATTTCGGGTGCCAAAGCGTTAGTGGTGGAACTGCGAGGACAGTAGAAAGCGAACGTGAAACCAAAGCTGCTGTGTTCCCCGGCAGGCCGGAGCGGCGGTACCTGGAGCGGTTCTGGAAGCAGGTCCGAGTCGGGGACTTCATCCGGCTGCGCTGCAACGAGATCCTGCCGGCGGACGTGCTGCTGCTCAGCTCCAGCGACCCGGACCGCCTGTGTCACATCGAGACCGCCACTCTGGACGGGGAGACCAACCTGAAGCAGAGGCAGGTGGTCCGCAGCTTCTTCCACCTGGTGAGACCACCGCAGCACACACACGCATACGCACGCACACCCACGCACGCACACGCAGGCACACGCAGGCACACGCAGGCACGCACACGCACGCACGCACACCCACGCACGCACGCACACGCACGCACACCCACGCACGCACGCACACGCAGGCACGCACACGCACGCACACGCACACAGCGACGTGATCTCTCCCTATTCACGATTACGTGACCTCACTACCTTCACCACTACATCAGCTCAATTCCTCACGACTACATCATCTCAATACCTCACAACTACATCAGCTCACTACCTCACGACTACATCAGCTCATTACCTCACAACTACATCAGCTCACTACCTCACAATTAAATCACCTTACCCTACCCACCACTACAACACCTAGACCTACTCATGACTACATCATCTCACTACATCCCGACTACATCAGCTCACTACCTCACAACTACATCAGCTCACTACCTCACAACTACATCAGCTCACTACCTCACGACTACATCAGCTCACTACCTCACGACTACATCAGCTCACTACCTCAGGACTACATCAGCTCACTACCTCACGACTACATCAGCTCACTACCTCACGACTACATCAGCTCACTATCTCACAACTACATCACCTCACCCTACTCACGGCTATTATCTTGAATGCACATTGTAGGGGGTGGAGAGTAGAGTCAAAAGAGGAGCTGTTTTTTCAGTCACGTACCACGTACCCACGTCTTCTGTGAAACGTGCAGGTTTATATATATATATCTATATATATAGATATATATATATATTAGTGGTACGTTTAGAGAGATTCTGTGTGTCTCGGTGCCGGTGGACTCAGCTGGATGTTGGATCTTTGCTCATTTGAACTGGTCTGGCAGTTCACAGATCACACCTTGGTGGGAAGAAGCTGGCTCCTCATTAAACACTCTGCTAATGAACACTTTCCCTTCACACTCTTAACAACTGCGTTTCCTCCTCCCAGCCCGTTCCCGGCCTGATGTGCTGAAATGTAGGCCATTAGGGGGCACACAATGAACACAAATTTGATTATTTTAATAACGTGATTTAGTCTTTCTTGTTAGGCAGACATGAGCCTCTAAAGGTTTAACTTTGAGCGAGTAACAAACCATAATGAAAGATGTTCTGAAGACATGCCATTTGGTGGCCACTTTACTCCAAAGTGTGTCTCAGTACTGTTAAGTGTGTACATTCTTAGCAATGGTCGCCCCCCCCGGGGGGGGGGGTTGTTCGGACCCCTGGAAGTACACTATCTTGATCACACCCTTAAAGAGTGCATTTGGATGCAAGTGTGCTTAACAGTGAGATAATAAAAGGAAGGAAGCCTGGGGCTTCCGTCACCGGGGCTCTGTGAGTGCACTGACTCTGAGTCTGTGAGTGCACTGACTCTGACTCAGTCTGTGAGTGCGTGCACTGACTCTGACCGAGTCTGTGAGTGAGCGCACTGACTTTGACTCTGACTGAGTCTGTGAGTGAGTGCACTGAGTCTGTGAGTGCGTGCACTGACTCTGCTGATTCCCCTGTCGCAGGACTGCGAGTTCGACCCCGCCAAGTACAACGCCGTGATCGAGTGCGAGAAGCCCAACAACGACCTGAACCGGTTCCGGGGGTACATGTGAGTACTTTGGTTTGGTTCTGTACCGCACGGCCGCTCTGCGACAACAACAAAGCCACTGAATGAAAAAAAAACGAGGCGGTCTGACCCTTCTAGTCACCGTGACTCACTTTGCTGTTTTTGTTGTTTGTCGGTTTGGGTTTTTGTTGTTGTTGTTGTTGTTAATTAGCAGCCACTTTGAGGGTCTTTTGTGCTGTGGAACGAGGCCCGGGCGTGCGACAGAGTGCAGGGAGAGCAGAGCCTCCTTTGTGTGAGACGCTGGCTGACGAGTGATGGGGACGCTGCTGTTGTTTTGTTACGCAGAAGAAAAGCGGCTGGTGATGTGACTCTGTAATTGTGTTTCCGCGGGGCGGGTTAATTAGGGCTCTGTGTTCACGTCTCCAGGCGTTCCCTGAAGGACCCCGTGGCCCCCGGTCCACTATCACTTGCACACGGGGGTCTCTCGTGTCACTTTGGTTTTGGAAGAGGGGGCTGACTAAACATGGAATATATTTCTGCTGGTCATCACTCATGCTCTGTTATTGTTTGCGTGCGATTGGAAAAGGGTTTTGAGGAGGGGAGGGAGGGAGGCTCAGACATGTATTTCATTATCTGTGCTCGTCAGGAGTCTAATTGAGGCTATGGCTGAAGTCCATGCAATGGAAAACGCGGAAATGGAAAATGTCTCAGCGCCACTTAGTTTTGGGGACATTTGAAGGATAAACGAGACATTCCCTGATAAAGGGTAAAGGGGCGTTTAGCAGAAGCTTTTTGTCCGAAGCGGCTTACAATCAGTACATTTGTGGGTTTCGACATGTGGACAGTTGGAGGAGGAGGGGGGATCAAGGGGATCGAACCACCGACCCTACGGTTAGTGGACGACCTGCTCTGTCCACCCGCTCTGCCTACTGAGCTACTGCCGCCCTGATCATAGCTGTATACTGGTAGCTTGTTTTTTCTAAGCTGCAATATGTCTATATAAATGCTGTCAGGTATTGCTAAACCAATGCTGTTGTTTACTGCTAAGCTAATGCTATTGTTTATCGCTAAACCTTTTTTTGTTGTTGTTTGATTGCTACACACAAAATGTTTTTATGTTGCCATTCTTAATGCTGTGTTCTCTAAGATGCTGAAAGTTTTCTGGTGCTCTGCACGGAAGTTATTTTCCACGGCTAAGCTAACTGTTGCAGACATGCTCTGTAACGTGGCGGGGTTTCATGTATTCATGATGATTTCATGTATTCATGATGATTTAATTACGCCCAAACACTTGACCGTGCACAGTTTCCGAGGTGATTTCATAATGTGACGGAATTAAATGGAATAGGTAGTATTATTCTGTAGCCCCCAGCACTGTGTTTCAAACAAACATTGAACTGCTGATGCTTTGAAAACATCAATGACCTTGATGGACAACATCATGTTTTCAGGTGCCACTTTACATTTTCAATGTAATCTAAGCTGTGAATGTTGAGTGCTTCACCATTCTGCCCTTGTTGTACTGACTCCGTCCCTCCAGATCTTTGTCTTTCTACATGAGCCAGGAAATATTTGATTAGAGTCGACAGAATGTCTTGAAAGAGGCACGGTAGACATTGAATTGATTATGACTTCACTGGGTTTTGCCGTAAGTTGTGGCGTGTGCTTTCCGAGGACATATTTAGATTTCTCTTTCCTTTTTGAACCTGAACCTTGGTTTCACTTCGTTGGGTTTCTGTTCTGTTGTATTGGGTGGGGCTCGTGGTGGAGGAATCGTCTCTTCATGGACCATGATGATGTCACCAGGAAGTCAGACTATCCCTGCGAGACGTGCCACAAGTGAAGGAACATTTGTGTGTGTGTGTGTGTGTGTGTGTGTGTGTGTGTGTGCGTGTGTGTGCGTGTGCGCGTGTGCGCGTGTGCGCGCGCGTCCTCCCAGTGCCAGCTCTCTGTCGGTCCGCCATTCCATAGACACGCAACACGCTGGCACACGCCTCGTTACGTTCCCACGGTTTGCCGCATGTTGCGTTGCCAACACGCCACACACGTGTGTGTGTGTCCTTATGCCAGACGACAACAAGCATCCGGTTGCTAGGAGACCTGTACAGGGCGCACGGCGGCCAGGTTGCCGGGATACCTGGAGCACAGGAGAGGGTCAGGGTGCGGTCATCCACAGCTGACCCTGTCTCGAGTGTTTAGTGCGGTGTTGTGGCGCGGCGCGGCGGCCGCAGCCTCCCCGTGGAACACCGTCTGTCTGTGTCTGACTCTGAGGAGCGCTGGGCTCCGGCTGATGACAGAACATTGAGCTGCGGAGGCTATGTAGCGACAGGGTCAGACGCCCCGGTGGCCCTGCCGCTAGGCCACACGGCTAGCTAATCATTTCTTCATTAGCACGATCACATCACGAGTTCAAACATATTGGTATTACAAAGCCCGGGGCAATTGAGGTAAAAGGCTTGTAATCCTGGGCTCTTTTGGTAATCGGATTAAGATTGGCTTTGTAATCCTGCTCACAGTCCAACGTGATGTCAGACTTTGGACTCTCTCTTTTTTTTTTTTTAATACGTTAACTCCACATTGATCTGTTGTTTAGTCCGGGCTTTCCCCCCCTGGGGGCGTCTTCACCTCCTGGGGTTACAACGCAGCCATGTGATTCAGCGGTAACACACTTGGTGTGGTCAGGGGGATCTGAGGATCAGGGGTGAAGCCGCACTGAGCTCCGATGGACTCTGGGTCCTGGAGGGCCTTTTCAACGTTGGAGACAATGCTGCTGTACATCCCCGTGTACGTTCTCGTGTACGTTCTCGTGGACGCCCTCGCGGTTCCTCGTGGATACCCGCGGTTCTTTCATGGGGGATTTGGTGTTGAGACATGGGTGGCTGTTTTGCAGAACAACAATGACTCTGATTCTCATGGTGTGATGGATGGAGACGCTGGACACACTGAAACCTCCTCGCCTCTTTTTTCCTCAATTTGTTTAATAAAAAAAAGGATACTGATCGGGGTTGTCAGTTATTAGTTCTTTGCTTTATGTTACCTTTAACATCTACAGTTCTTCCATTTTGTGTACTGTATGTATAAATGTAGATTTACAAATGCAAGTTTATTAGTGGAACTCCTTTTCAAACCAAAAGGCCATTCAGAAACGACCATTCATTCATGCATCTAGTACCACAGCTTCTCCTCGCGTGGTTCTCCTCGCGCGGTTCTCCTAGCGTGGTTCTCCGTGTGTCTCCTAGCATCCACGGCAGCGGGAGGAGTGTGGCCTCTACAAGGAGAACCTGCTGCTGCGCGGCTGCACCATACCGCAACACGGAGGAGGCTGTGGGCATCGTCATCTACGCAGGTCGGCACGGCAACGGCTCCCTTTCCATCCCCCCCCTCCCCCACTTCTATCACCTCCTGTCCTCCTCACCTCCTAATCCCCTGACCCCTGACCCCGGCTGCTTTTACACCTCTGTTATTTCGTCATTTTACCCAACGACCTTCAAGATTGTGTTCACGGCGAAAACCATACCATGCTCTCATTTAGCTTTGAGAGTATGGTGTGGTCCATAGCATGGCCCATGGTACGGTCCATGGTACGGTCCATGGTACGGCCCATGGTGCGGTCCACAGTACGGCCCATGGTACGGCCCATGGTACGGTCCATGGTACGGCCCATGGTACGGTCCATGGTACGGCCATGGTACGGTCCATGGTGTGGCCCATGGTACGGCCCATGGTATGGTGCACTGTATGGTCCATGGCACGGCCCATGGCGTGGTCCATGGTACGGTCCATGGCGCGGCCCATGGTACGGCCCATGGTACGGTCCATGGCACAGCCCATGGTATGGTCCATGATATGGTGCATGGTACGGTCCATGGTATGGTCCATGATATGATGCATGGTACGGCCCATGGTACGGCCATGAACGGCCGATGGTGTGGTCCAAGGTACGGTCCATGGTACAGTCCATGATATGGTGCATTGTATGGTCCATAGTATGGTCCATTGTATGGTCCCATGGTATGGACACCCCGCTCCCAGCGTGAACACAGCCTGAGGTGTTTCCTCCTCCGCCCACCAGGTCATGAGACCAAGGCCATGCTGAACAACAACGGGGCCGCGCTACAAGCGCAGCAAGCTGGAGCGCCAGATGAACGTGGACGTGTTCTGGTGTGTCATCATCCTGCTGGTCATGTGCCTCTTCACCGCCATCGGTGAGTGGGCCCAGCCGTCTGTTGTTGTTGTTGTTGTTGTTGTCGTCGTAGCGTTAGCGGGGGTTATGATGGATCGTCCAACCCGTGATGTGATAACGGAGGGGGATGCTCGGGGGGGAGGGAGGGGTGATGAAACAGAGGGCGGGGAGGAGCGGTGGTGGGTTTGAGTGGGGTTGAGGGGAGGACTGAGAGATGTGGTTTGGGGGGTGGGGAGTAATGGGGTGGGTGGAGGAGGAGAGAGAGATGGGGGGAGGGGGGGGGGGGGGGGGATGATGTCGGGGTCCTGTATTTATTTGCGTTTCATCCCAGCGCTGACGACCACAACATGACCGTGTGCTGTGTGTCTGTGTATGTGTGTGCATGCGTGCGTGCGTGTGGTGTGTGTATGTGCGTGTCCGTCTGCGTGTGCGTGTGTGTGTTGCAGGTCACGGGTGGTGGCTGTTCCAGTACGGTGATAAGAGGCCCGTGTTCGACGTCCTCAGCCCAGAGGGAGCCACGTCTCGGCAGGCCTGTCGGCACTTTATCTCTTCCTCACCATGATCATCGTCTTCCAGGTAGTGGAGCAAGGTCGGGAGGGAGGGGGGAGGGGAGAGGGGGGAGAGAGAGTGGAGAGAGAGGAGAGGAGAGGGAGGAGAGGGGAGAGGGAGAGAGGGAGGGGAGGGAGGAGAGAGGGGAGAGAGAGGGAGAGGAGAGTGAGAGAGGGAGAGGAGAGAGAGGAGAGGGAGGAGGAGAGGGAGAGAGGGAGAGAGGGGGGAGAGGGGAGTGTCGGAGAGGGAGAGGGAGAGGTGGGGAGGAGGGAGAGGAGAGAGGGAGAGAAGAGGAGGAGAGAGAGATGATGAGGGAGGGA
>JAXIVH010000003.1:841726-856726 GCA_036785325.1 Urophycis tenuis | reverse complement strand
TCTGCAGGTCTCTTAGTGGTCTGCAGGTGTCTCAGTGGTCTGCAGGTGTCTCAGTGGTCTGCAGGTGTCTCTCTCAGTGGTCTGCAAGGTGTCTCTCTCGGAGGTCTGCAGGTCTCTCAGTGGTCTGCAGGTGTCTCGTGGTCTGCAGGTGTCTCTCTCGGAGGTCTGCAGGTCTCTTGGTGGTCTGCATGTGTCTCGGTGGTCTGCAGGTGTCTCAGTGGTCTGCAGGTCTCTCGGTGGTCTGCAGGTGTGTCAGTGGTCTGCAGGTCTCTCAGTGGTCTGCAGGTGTTTCAGTGGTCTGCAGGTGTCTCTCAGGTGGTCTGCAGGTCTCTCAGTGGTCCTGCAGGTGTTTCTGTGGTCTGCAGGTCTCTCAGGTGGTCTGCAGGTGTCTCGGTGGTCTGCATGTGTCTCAGTGGTCTGCAGGTCTCTCGGGGGTCTGCAGGTGTCTCAGGGGGTCTGCAGGTGTCTCGGGTTCTGCAGGTGTCTCGGGGTCTGCAGGTGTCTCAGAGGTCTGTAGGTGTCTGAGGTGGTCTGCAGGTGTTTCTGTGGTCTGCAGGTCTCTCAGGTGGTCTGCAGGTTGTCTCGGTGGTCTGCAGGTATCTCAGGGGTCTGCAGGTGTCTCAGGGGGTCTGCATGTGTCTCGGTGGTCCGGCCGTTGGCTGAGGGGAGGGAGGACTTTTGTGTTCCTCTTCAAGACGTCTCGGCTTCTCTAGACAACAAGGGGCTGCTGGAACCTGCTCTGTCTCTGTCTCGATCTGTCTCTCTCTCTGTCTGTCTGTCTGTCTCTCTCTCTCTCCCTGTTTCTCTCTGTCTCTGTCTGTCTCTCTCTCTCTCTCTGTCTCTGTCTGTCCCTCTCTCTGTCTGTCTGTCTGTCTGTCTGTCTCTCTCTCTCTGTTCTCTCTCTCTCTCTCTCTCTCTCTCTCTCTCTGTCTCTCTCTCTCTCTGTCTCTCTCTCTCTCTCTCTCTCTCTCTCTCTCTCTCTCTCTCTCTCTCTCTCTCTTCTCTCTCTCTCTCTCTCTCTCTCTCTCTCTCTCCTCACTCTCTCTCTCACTCTCTCTCTCTGTGTGTGTGTTAAAAAGAAAGGATACATATTGTCAACTGAAGCAGGAGGATGTTTCTCTCCCATCCATCGCTACAGAAAACCTCCTCCTGTCTCTCTTTGGCATATCACTCGCTTTTCAACGTCTCTTATTCCTGGAAGGACGGAGACGTTACTGTGAGGTTTTCTCCGGCCATCGATGAGATGAGATGAGATCTGTGCGGGCGTCCGGTGCGTAGAACATCGGCACCTCATCGGTTCTTTAAAAGTTCTGTCAGCCGGCCCGGGGCATGCCGTGACATTTCCACGCTGGCCGTTTGCTGCTTTGAGGAAGTTAAGACGGTTTTATAGATGCTCTCTAACGGGAGGCTGGGCATGTCTCCTCCTCCTCCTCCTCCTCCTCCTCCTCCTCCTCCATCATGGGGTTCCAAACGGCCAATCAGAGCGACTCCGCGGCGCGGGCTGGAAACATGGAGCCCCGCGACGGCCCCGCTCAGAGGGGCCCGTCCGCGGGGCTCTAACCACACGGTGCGCGGAGCTTTAACCACACGGTGCGTGGGGCTCTAACCCACGACTGTGCGCGGGGGCTCTAACCACACGGTGCGCGGAGCTTTAACCACACGGTGCGCGGGGGCTCTAACCCACACGGTGCGCGGGGCTCTAACCACACGGTGCGCGGGGCTTTAACCACACGGTGCGCGGGGCTCTAACCACACGGTGCGCGGGGCTCTAACCACACGGTGCGCGGGGCTCTAATCACACGGTGCGCGGGGCTCTGACCACACGGTGCGCGGGGCTCTGACCACACGGGTGCGCGGGGCTTTGACCACACGGTGCAACGGGGGCTCTGACCACACGGTGCGCGGGGCTCTGACCACACGGTGCGCGGGGGCTCTGACCACACGGTGCGCGGGCTCTGACCACACGGTGCGCGGGGCTTAACCACACGGTGCGCGGGGCTTTAACCACACGGTGCGCGGGGCTTTAACCACACGGTGCGCGGGGCTTCTAACCACACGGTGCTCGGGGCTTTAACCACACGGTGCGCGGGCTCTAACCACACGGTGCGCGGGCTCTAACCACACGGTGCGCGGGGCTCTTTAACCACACGTGCGCGGGCTTTAACCACACGGTGCGCGGGGCTCTAACCACACGGTGCGCGGCGCGGCGGACAGCAGTGTGTGTCGGGCCCCGCTGTTTGAAGTGTGCGCGTCGCGGGGCTGGAGCCGGCTTGGTTTGCGGTGTGACTTTAATCAACGGAGGGGAGACGCCGCTGCTTTTAGAGGACGTGAGTCAGGAATGTGTTTTACACACGTTTTGATGTGTTACCCGAATAATGAAAAAACAAAGGCACGGACAAAAGCTCAGATGTTCGTAGTTAAACATAGAATGCAAGACACGATGACACAATTCGGGCAAAAGAGTAATTACGATTAACGTGTAAAAAGCAGGCACATTAAAAGGCCGTGCGAGGAAAGAGAGTCGCATGTGCTGTGGAGTAATGACCGTTAACTCACACGTCAGACACACGAAGAGGCACAAAGCAAACACACTGGAATTGATCGGAACTCGTGACCATCATCCCGAGGAAAGAACGAAAAATCAATACGCCAAGAGCGAGAGAGAACGAACGAGCGAGAGAGAGAGAGAGAGAGAGAGAGAGAGAGAGAGAGAGAGATAAGGTTTGACTGTTCACTTGAACCTTCGGTCGGGGTCGGGGGGGCGGGGCGGGGGTGGGTGGATGGGCAGGGGGGGGGGGGGTTGGGGGGGTGGTTGGAATTGTGTGTCTTGACAAACATCCAGTGAGTGTTCTGAGTGGAGGAACACATGGTGCAGGAATGCTCCTCTGGGTCAAACTTTTTTTTTTTTTTTTTTTTTTTTTTCAGCTTTCTTTCCCTTTTGGAGGCAGGAAGGGGAGAGACAGCAGGGCCACGCGGCCACGCCCCACCTGTCTGTCCGACCGGCCGCTCCTTGCTGGGCGCTCTGCGGAACGCTGCCTTACCCTGAGCTCGCCGTTTTTTTGTTTGTTTGTTTTTTTGTTCGGCACGTTCCGAAAATAGGCCAGCTCGCGTGTCGTCCATCAGCGCCGCGAGAACGACGCGCGCCTGCAGAAATGTGCAGCGCAATAAGCACAAACGCAGACGATATTTAGGATATTAATGTTATGTCGTGCGGCGTCGCCTAGTGTTTCTGGCGCTTTGTTTCGTCGTTGTTTGGTTCCGTTCAAACACGGTCGCTGTGTTTCTGAGGAGAACGTGCAGCTGGTGCTGTGAGTGGGAACCATGCACCTCGTGCTGTTGGTGAGAATCACCAGCCGGTACTGTTGGAGACAATTAACCCCCCCCCCCCTGCCCGGGCTGTTAGTGAGAACACATTCCTGGTACGTGTTAGTGATGATGGATACCTGGTACCCATGTACCTGGTACCAGTTACGTTGGCTTGTGCCGCAGGTTTTTTTGATTTCCCCCTCCACCTCCTCCTCCTCCATCTTCCTCCACCCGCGTCTCCTCCTCTTCTGGAGGGAATTTTTTTTTTTCTTTGTTTCCCTCGCTTCCCTCCACTTCCCTTGTAGACAGACAGACACTGGATATTGACGACACACACACACACACACATCACACACCAGAGCGTGCTTGCACAGTTCATATTGGACTAACCCTCATGTGTGATGTGTAGGAAATGCTCTGGCGGGGAACGTTCCATCTGGAGCGCCCCAAACAAGACGACGACAACAGTGTGGGCGCCATATTAAAGATGTTTATCTCCCTCCACAGCGGAATACATTTACATGCTTTCACCCCAAGTGTGCACTGCTGCAGCCCCCGGCCGTTTCCTATGGAGGGCGGAGAACAATGGCTGGATGCAGACCGGCGATGGGGCACATGCGCTGACGCCGGGCTGCACTGCTCTCTCTCTCTGTCTCTCTCTCTCTCTCTACCTCTCTCTACCTGTCTCTCTCTACCTCTGTGTACCTGTCTCTCTCTATCTCTCTCTCTACCTCTCTCTACCTGTCTCTGGTTCTCTCTGTCTCTCTCTCTCTCTCTCTCTCTCTCTCTCTCTCTACTGTCTCTCTACCTCTGTGTACCTGTCTCTCTCTATCTCTCTCTCTCTACCTGTCTCTGTCTCTCTCTGTCTCTCTCTCTGTCTCTCTCTCTCTATCTCTACCTGTCTCTCTCTACCTCTGTCTACCTGTCTGTCTCTCTCTCTCCTCTCTCTCTCTACCTCTCTCTACCTGTCTCTCTCTCTCTCTCTCTCCCTCTCTCTCTCTCTCTCTACCTCTCTCTAGCTCTCTCTCTCTGTCTCTCTCTCTCTACTCTCTCTACCTGTCTCTCTTTCTCTCTGTCTGTCTCTCTCTCTCTCTACCTGTCTCTCTCTCTACCTCTCTGTCTCTCTCTCTCTCTCTCTCTCTCTCTCTCTCTCTCTCTCTCGTCCTCTCTCTCTCTCTCTCTCTCTCTCTCTCTCTCTCTCTCTCTCTCTCTCTCTCTCTCTCTCTCTCTCTCTCTCTCTCTCTCTCTCCTCTCTCTCTCTCGGGCCACGTTGGGTGGTGCTGGTTTGCTGTCTCTTGGTTTTGTTCGTCCTCGTCTTGCTCTCCCAAGGTCGGCGAGGACGGGAGAGATCGTGTGCAGCCTGGGAGACGTGTCAATAGTCCAGTCAAAGGCGTCCGCAGGCCTCCATTACACACCGCCTCTGAAGGGAGAGGGAGGATGGAAACCTTGAGATGGTACCCCAGAAGAGGGGGTCCCCTAGCCTAGCACATCCCTGGCAAAATGGCGCATCAGCAATGAGTTTTAAAAAAAGCAATCATGGCCAGAGGCTAGATGCATTCAAATTGTAATCAAGGTTTTTGCATGCCTATTGTGCTTGTAAGTAGGGGGGGGGGCTTCTTGCTCACAGGATGGGTGCTGTTAAAACTGTGGACAGTGGGGCTCGAAACCCGCAACCGTTTGGCCCGCACCACCAGACTGTCCACCATCACTCCTAGAGAGTTGCCGTAGGTCCGTGGCGCTGTCCCAGTTGGCTGGCGCAGACGTGCTGCTCGCTGCGCAATCCTTCCACAGCAAACGTGACAGGCGGGCGCAGATGATGTGGAGGGAGCTCTCTCCTCGCAGAGCCGTCTGAGAGGAAGAGACCCGGCCAGCCTGGCGATGGCAACCACGCTCGGTTGAGGCGTGAAGAGCAGATGGCATCCATGTTCTTCTTGGAAGAACTCTGATGTTCTGCAGAAATCTGCTAATTCATTCCTGACCCCTGAATTATCTCCCTCCTCCCCCGTCGCTTCTCTGTCTCCGCTCCTCCGCGTTCTCCCGTCTTGTCTTCCTGTCCACCGCCTCCACCCCTCTCGCCGTTGTATCTTCTCAAACAATTTCAGAACCCTTCCCTGGAAACGTGGGCTGACTCTTTTGTTTTGTTTTTGTTTTCTTTGTCCTCCGCGGTAGATCATTCAAAGGAAAACGCCAAAGAAAGATTCTGTGCAAGACCCAGAACTACCTGAACCTGTACGCTGCCGACGGCCTGCGGACCCTCTGCATCGCCAAGAAGGTAAGGGGTCTCCTGGCCAGGAGCCTCGCTGTGGATTCGATCACGGTGACGGCCGGCCCCGCAGTTATGACTTATGACTTATGAGTTATGAGGCGGTTGGCGAGGTCACGTGCGTGATTCTCTCTGCAGATCAGTCTGGCCCCGAGCCCGTTGAAAGCCTCTTTTCAATACTTGAATCACGATGGGGGGGGGGGGGGGGTCACTCATGGCTGGGGGTGGAGGGATTCAGTTTACCGACCACAGCTGGGCGCCTGCAGAGTTTGGGGCCAATGGCGACGCCTGAGGAAAGTGCGGCGACATAAGAAGCAACTGTTGTTTTGAAAGCGTTTCACGTGAAACCGGGCCGAGTAATGATGTCAGAAGATGGATGACAATTTGCAGGAAGGTTTTCCTCAGAGGAGGGGAAGCTTTACTTCCAACCGGATTTGGCAAGCGCAGATACTGTAGAGCGAGATTAGTCATTTTATCTTGATTGGCTGGAGTTTTTTTTTTTTTTTTTTTTAATAGCACAAGGCCTCAGCCATATGTGAAATCAATGGCTGGCCAGTCGGGCCAGAGTGATGTTCATTACGATGTGCAAACTCAGCATATCAGGATCAGTCTCGGCGCTGCTAACGAGTCCGTATCGCCCGTGGCTTATTAACAGAAGTGTAACCTATGGTGAACCACTTGGGGCGACCCGTGCAGACCTGCAGATCTGTATCAAGGCACCGATTGGCCCGTGGTACGTTTTGCATTACAAGTGATTCATCGCAGCGAAAGTCGCACATTGTGACTCCGGCTTTTTTAAAATGGAGAGGTGCAGCAGAACTGCCGACCGTTTTAAAATGCGATATTGACATTTATTAGAATCAGAGCGCAGCCTGAGGCCCGCTAAAACGAGGGGCCCGGTAAAACCAGGGGCCAGCCCTGAAGACAGACCCGACCCGGCCCTGAACCCGGCCCCCCTGCTGCATGTGTGTGGGGGGCTGCTCAGCGAGGGGGGGAGGGGGGGGGGGGGGGTCTTTATGGTGCCCACATGGACCTTCCCCAGCCTCCCTGTCAGTGACTCAGCTACAATCTGCCTGCTTTCACAGCCTCCTAATTTATGCTCTCACAGGCTGGTCTCATTATGTCCCTCCTCTTCCTCTCTCTCTCTCCCCCCCCCTCCCCCATTTCCTCTCTCTCTCTCTCTCTGTCACGTTTTTCCCTCCTCAGTTCATTCTCGTCCCTCTCTCTCTCTCTCTCTCTCTCTCTCTCTCTCTCTCTCTCTCTCTCTCTCTCTCTCTCTCCCCCTCCCCCTCCCCCTTCTCTGCCTCTGCCCTCACCATCCCTCTCCTTCGCTTCCCTTCCCCCCATCTCTCTAATCTCTTCTTTTAATCCCTCTCTCTTCCTCCCTCCCTTCTGTTCTCCCTCCTCGTGTCTCCTCTGCTCCCTCACTCTCTCCCTCGTTAAAAGTGCGTCACCACGTGAAAGTGATAACACACTGTTTGAGAGAGCCCTCCCTATGCACTCGGCACGTATCGATTCTGTCGAGTCCGTGGGGAAAAAAGACCACCGTACGCCTGCCACAGCGTCATACTCTCGTTTCCTCTGCCCCTGTGTGTGTGTGTGTGTGTGTGTGTGTGCGTGCTTAGCGCGTGTGCGTGTGTGTGTGCGTGTGTGCGTGTGTGTGTGCGTGTGTGCGCGCGTGTACACTAGGTTCTGAGTAAGGAGGAGTACGCCTGCTGGCTGCAGGGGCATCTGGAGGCGGAGACGGCCATCCAGGGCGAGAGGAGAAGCTCTTCCACTCGGCCCTCCGGCTGGAGACGGACCTGCACCTCCTAGGTAGCTGCTCCCGAGGGCCCGGCGCTGGGCTCTGGCTCCCCGCTCTGCTACGGCAGCAGGGTGGCCTGGTGGTGTTGTGGTGTGACTCGTTACAGGAGAGATGCCCGGTAGCTGGAGACTTACAGACTGAGTCACAGCTCCTCAGTCACAATGTGCCGCTATGCTAGTATTGGAGGATTAAGGTGCACATGGTACATACGGTGTGTATATGGTACATACGTTGTGTACATGGTACATATGTATGTGTATGGTACATACGGTGTGTATATGGTACATATGGTGTGTATATGGTACATATGGTGTGTATATGGTACATACGGTGTGTACATGGTACATATGTATGTGTATGGTACATACGGTGTGTATATGGTACATACGGTGTCATACGGTGTGTACATGGTACATATGTACTGTATGTGTATGGTACATACGGTGTGTACATGGTACATATGTGTGTATATGGTACATACGGTGTGTATATGGTACATACGTTGTGTACATGGTACATATGTATGTGTATGGTACATACGGTGTGTATATGTACATATGTGTGTATATGGTACATATGTGTGTATATGGTACATATGGTGTGTACATGGTACATATGTATGTGTATGGTACATACGTGTGTATATGGTACATACGGTGTGTATATGGTACATACGGTGTGTACATGGTACATATGTACTGTATGTGTATGGTACATACGGTGTGTACATGGTACATATGTGTGTATATGGTACATACGGTGTGTATATGGTACATACGTGTGTTACATGGTACATATGTACTGTATGTGTATGGTACATACGGTGTGTACATGGTACATAGTGTGTATATGGTACATACGGTGTGTATATGTACATATGGTGTGTATATGGTACATACGGTGTGTACATGGTACATATGTGTGTATATGGTACATACGGTGTGTATATGGTACATATGTGTGTATATGGTACATATGTGTGTATATGGTACATACGGTGTGTATATGGTACATATGTGTGTATATGGTACATAGTGTGTATATGGTACATACGGTGTGTATATGGTACATACGGTGTGTATATGGTACATACGGTGTGTATATGGTGCATATGTGTGTATATGGTACATATGTGTGTATATGGTACATACGGTGTGTACATGGTACATATGTGTGTATATGGTACATACGGTGTGTATATGGTACATACGGTGTGTATATGGTGCATATGTGTTGTGTATGGTACATACGGTCTGTATATGGTACATATGTGTGTACATGGTACATACGGTCTGTATATGGTATGTACCATGTGTCCAGACACTCATGATTGACACTCATGAGTGTTCTTTGGTGGAAATGTGTACAAAAAAACACACTTTTTCACACATTGTAAATTTATGCTTATTTAACATTTTTGATTTTGTTAAGATATGCTTTTAAGGCAAGCTGTTTGTTTATGAATAATTTTTTTATCAATCCCAGATGTGAAATTTGGGTAACTATTTAGCTTCTCCAGTTACGTTGTCAAGCACTATGTCGACAGTGTGTGTCTGTTGTTAGTTTCTGTTTTTTCGGGGTGCTTGTTGAATTGGTATTTAGCTGTTTATTGTTGTGTGTTGTTGTGTAGTTATTCAGTTGTCGTGTGTTGTTGTTGTTATTTATTGTCCTATGCTGTGTGGTCATTGAGTTGTGTGTTTTGTTGTGTAGTTATTAAGTTGTGTTGTTGTTGTTGTGTAGTTATTGAGTCATGTGTTGTTGTTGTTGTTGTTGTGTGTTGTGTAGTTATTAAGTTGTGTGTTGTTGTTGTGTAGTTATTGAGTCATGTGTTGTTGTTGTTGTAGTTATTGAGTCATGTGTTGTTGTTGTTGTGTTTTCTTGTGTAGTTATTAAGTTGTGTTGTTGTTGTTGTGTAGGGGCCACTGGTATTGAGGACCGGCTGCAGGACGGCGTCCCAGAGACCATTGCGTCGCTGCGGAAGGCGGGCTTCAGATATGGGTGCTCACCGGGGACAAACAGAGACGGCCGTCAACATCGCCTACGCCTGCAAGCTGCTGGACCCAGAGGAGGAGATCCTCACCCTCAACGCAGACTCACAGGTACAGTCCTGGTACGGTTCTGGTACGATACGGTCCTGGTACGGTTCTGGTGCGGTCCTGGTACAGTTCTGATATAGTCCTGGTACGGTTCTGATACGGTCCTCACTCTAAGCGCTGGTCTTCATGTTTCGGCTGAGTAAGAGGGTATTACTGTTCTTCAAGTTTAGGCCTCGTCTAACTTACAGCCCCTTTCACACCGAGAGTCTGACCTTCTCTGTTGAATCCCCGGTGAGGGCTGTGTGTGTGTCAATGGAAATGTCAGATCCCCCGAGTTCAACCCACCAGGGCCATGGCCGGAGGGGCGGCCCATTCACAGCGAGAGCCAGTGGCCGTGCTGCTGGCGTGTCGCTGGCGTGTTTCTGGCGTGTCGCTGGCGTGTTGCTGGCGTCTCCATCACGTGACAAACGCGAAACCGGGAGCCTGGCGTGTAGCTGCGAGTCTAAACGCTAGTCTTTAAGTTTAGACTGAGTTAGACTCGGTCTAACTATTCACACTAGTTTTTCAGTAGAGGCAGGGCGAGAGGATTTTGCCATCTTTTGAATCCACCGTTTCTCTGCTCGTACCGATGACCCCTGACCCCCGACTTGCCCCCCCCCCCTCCCCCCCTCCCCCCCCCCACCAGGAGGCGTGCGCTGCGCTCCTGGAGGAGAGCCTCCTCTACATCCAGGCCAAGTTCCTCTGCACCTCCTCCTCGTCCTCCTCCTCTCCCCACCACCCCTCCAAGGCCTCCTTCCAGAGCGACCTCTCGGCCTTCCCCCTCTACCCTCCGCCCTCCTCCACCACCTCCTCCTCCGCCTCCTCCCACGCCGCCGCCGCCCCCTTCCTGGTGCACCGCCTGGGGCTGGTGATCGACGGGCGCACCCTGGCCTACGCCCTGGACAAGAGCCTGGAGGACAAGTTCCTGGCGGTGGCCAGGAGCTGCCGCTCGGTGCTGTGCTGCAGGTCCACGCCGCTGCAGAAGAGCACGGTGGTGAAGCTGGTCCGCAACAAGCTGAAGGTCATGACCCTGGCCATAGGTAGGTTCCTAGGGGAGGGGGGGGGGGGGCGACCTACGCACGCATACGCACCCACATCTGTTCTTTGGGTGACCTTTTGGCCCCCCCCCCGCATACCCAGTGTTTCCAGGAGTTCAGATGTGGACACGGAAGAGTGAAACAATTCCAGTTTACTATTACATGGAAAATGTCCCCTGGCGCTGTGTGCATAGCCGCCCACTGCTCCTATGTAGCATAGGACCATAGGATGGGTCAAAGGCAGAGGTAAATTTCCTCCATGAGGATCAATAAAGTTAACCCCCCCCAAAAAAAGTCACTAAGTACATTTTGATTTTGGTTATCGCAGCACAACGTAGGCTACTAGCTATGCTAACTGACAACGGAGCACAAATAAACTTTGGTTCTCATGAGACCAACTGCTAACTAACTTTATCCATACTGGTCACTCAGCATTACCGGGAGGCGGGATGGTCCAGAGTGTTTGACTTCCAACTGAAAGGTTCTGGGTTCGATCCCAAGGGTCCACAGTAGAGCTGTGGGTGGGCATCCCTGAGCAATATTGACCTTGAATCTGAATTCCCTGTACGCCACTTTGGATGAAGCTGCTTGATTGCTAGGTGGTACCATAGACGTTGACCGAGGGAGTAATTGTGATTGACTACTGGGTCACGTGTTCCCTGCGGTAACCCCTGCTCTAGCTGAGTGCTCTGACATCTCTGGTCACCTTCAGTCACCCTGAAACTGTACAAGCGGTACGAAGAAAACTACAATGGGAGTTTTTTTTTTCGGAACGGCGTAGTTGACAGTATTTTCTCCTACGCTTGTTGTTTTGGAAAGGCGACGATGTCAGAAAGTGTGCGTCCTGCTTTCCTGACTGCTGCCTTCCGCTCTGAAGAGTACAATTGGTGTTTTTATTTTTCCGTCAGAAAAGATGGCATCGAAACGGCGTGTTTTGACGACGTCCGTATTCCAGAGTATCAATGTCTCTGCTCTCGTCGCGTCAACACATTTGTACACAGTGTAAACTGCACAGTTTCATCAAAAGGGGCTTTTAAAGGGGAGGTTGTTGGGCTTAATGAAGCGCTGGTGTAAAGTATGCGCTGTGTGCGAGGACAGCGTGACTTATGATGCTTTGTGTCCGGTAGATTTATGGCTGTCCTCCGCAGCCAGGTAGGCTTTTTGTTTCTGCCTTCAGAGCTCTTTTCCCCTCCCTGCTGTCTAGCCGATGGCAGAGAGGAGAGGGAATGGAGACGTTCTCGCAGATATGTTACATGCTGCTGCTCTGTCAGCCTTACAGTGACAGCAAAGATGGCTGCTGATGTGCTACGTCTATGTTAGCGTTATGGGGATAGCAAAGATGGCTGCGTATATGCTACCGCTATGTTTGCATTACAGGGATGGCAAAGATGGCTGCTGATATGCTACATCTATGTTAGCGTTGTGGGGATAGCAAAGATGGCTGCTGATATGCTACCGCTATGTTAGCATTACAGGGATAGCAAAGATGGCTGCTGATATGCCACGTCTATGTTAGCGTTACAGGGATAGCAAAGATGGCTGCTGATATGCTACCTCTATGTTAGCGTTACAGGGATAGCAAAGATGGCTGCTGATATGCTACGTCTGTGTTAGCGTTACAGGGATAGCAAAAAGGCTGCTGATATGCTAATGCTATGTTGTTGAGAACATAAATGGGAGCTAAACTTTAACTTTATCACTCAGGCCGGCTCTAACAAAGATGATGCTTATTATTTATTCATACACTGACCCTTTGTAAAGGGTTGTAAAGAATATAGTTTTGGATGAATTTCAACATTTTCTTTTAATGTTATTTCAACAATGGTTTATTATAAGTAATTAAGTATATTTTGAAATAGTTTACATCGCAAAACGACTGTGCATGCCGACCAGCCAAACGTCAAATGTTTGGCTAAATGTTTTGGTTAACTGGGTATCCAAGGCTATTGGCCGACATGCCATAAATGGCATCATTCCTGTGATGCTACGAAAACAAAGAATGCTAATGCCTAGCGCCCTTAGCTAGCCCCGCTGTACGCTAGGACGCTCTGGTCCCCTTGATTGGAAGCGTTCCTGCCAACCAAACAACTAGCGGTTAAGAGCTAATGGAAACTCTTGTTTAGTGCTTAACCGCCGCCGCGATACATCCCGCGGCTCGCGTTCTGATGGCTAGCGGAAAACTGTGTTGTTTTTATTATTCTTATGAAAAGGGATGCTTGTGCCTGTGTGTGTCTCTCTCAGGTGACGGAGCTAACGATGTCAGCATGATCCAAGTGGCGGATGTGGGCGTCGGCATCTCGGGGCAGGAGGGCATGCAGGTGGGGTGAGAGAGTGAGAGTGAGTGAGTGAGTGAGAGATATTTAAACATCGACTGTGTGGCGAGAGTCCAGTGGGTTAATTCATGTATCACCCAGTCTGTGTATCTACTGTGTATGCATTCTAAAAATGAATTTACAAAAAACACTGCATTTACATCGCGCTTTTCTCCCCATTAAGGCCACCCAGTGTGATCTAAAATCTCATTCACCCGTGCATTTATGCACTCATAAATTAGCATACATCCACTGCCCCCCCGCGGTGAGAGATAGCGGCCGCTGTACGTTCACAGCGCCGGGCCGGCTACGTCCGCCGTTAGCATGCTAATGCTAAACCTTCACTTCAACTCACTGCGCGCTACAAAGTCCTCCAGAGCGCTAGCACTCTTTTCCGAGGTTGCCGTGCCGACCTCACCTTCCCCAGAGCAGGGGGTGTATCCTCAGCCCCCCCCCCCCCCTCCCCCACGGCGTGCAGGTTAGCTCCGCCCGGTGCCCAGCGGGGGGGTGGCGCCGGCGCCTAGCGCTGATGGAGCCGTCCAATTAGCCTCCCCTCGGAGGCGGCGAGGCGGCCGCTGTGCTGCGCATCTGCCTGAAGACCCCGCATCCTGTCCTCCGCCGCCGCAGCGCATCCTTCATCGTTAATAACCGCCGGCCTTAACGAGCCGCCGGCCGCCCCCCCCCCGGCCCCCCCCCTACCCTCCGCGCGCCGCGTCCCAGCCGCGGTATGATTAACACGCCCGTCTCTCCCCCCACCCCCCCCCCCCCCCCCCCCCGTTTTTTTTTTTTTAAATGCGGCCATTAGGGCGCAGCGGACGGTAAAGCTGCGGCGAGACGAGGCGTCGCACACATTCTTCTGCGCCGGCCGATGGTCCGACAGCCGGCGGGTTGCGTGGCGCGGGGCGGGGGGGGGGGGGGGAGAATGGGGCGTGATGAATCGAGTGTGCTTTCCCGGTGAAACGCGCCGTTGGGTCTCTAACGGATGCCTGCGACGAGCGTCTGTTGTCGTAGTGATGAATCCCCCCCCCCCACCACCCCCCCCATCCCATCCCCGTGGAGGAAGACGAGGGAGCTCAGGTTATTGCGTGAGGAAGAGCGTGGCTCGAGACCCCCCGCGAGGACGGCGCTTTTTAATTCCGGCCAAGCGGCCCGTTCAGCGGAACCCCGTCATCAGCACCTCCGGCTCGGCCGCGCGGGACCAGAATCAGCTGGTTCTGACCGGCGGGCTCCGGGGTCCGGTTGGCAGGGCAGGGAACCTTTTGGGACCGCGGCAGAACAATGCCCCTCAAAAGTGCTGCTCTTGTCAGCTTTGTTTTTATTTATAGCGTGTTATTATCCGTGCTGCTGACTCTCTCTCTCTCTGGGCGTCACAGCCCCGCCCCCCCTAAAACCGGCCACGCCCCTTCACACCGACACCTCCCTAACACCCGCACCACACCCCACACCCACCTGACGTGTCTCTTCTGGTTCTGAGGTGCAGGCGGTGATGGCCAGCGACTTCGCCCTCCCGCGGTTCCACTACCTCCAGAAGCTGCTGCTGGTCCACGGCCACTGGTGCTACTCCCGGCTGGCCAACATGATCCTCTACTTCTTCTACAAGAACGCAGTGAGTCCGTGCCCCCCGCCCCCCCCCGGTCCCCCCGGAGGTCTGTTCTCTGCTCTGCTGGCGTCAACGCGCTCCCTGACGGTCGCTTTATCGGCGGCTTTATTCCCACGGCGCCCTTGAAACCCCAACGCCCTTCACCGCCTCACCACGGCCGGAATCACCTTTTTTTAAGACTTTTTTTTTTTTTTTTTAAAGGATAATCAATATGAGAGGTTAATTAACATTTCTAAGTGCTTTGAGGCTAAATATCTATAAATGTCGAGGATGATCATTCTTTAAATGCGTTTAGTTTCGCCGTGCTCTATTGAAGCGAGGACACAGAGTGAGGAACCCTGTGATGTTCCATTTAAGACCCCCGTCAGTTCTTTGTGTGTGGGGGGGGGGGGAGATGGGACGAGCCAACTGCTTCTTCTGTTCTGGACGTTGAGCCCCGAGCAGAATCGGGCGGTTCTGCTGCCGTAGAACCAGGAGAGGCCGTAGAACCAGGACCACCAGCTTCATGACCGCTCCTGCCTGGGGTCGTGCTATTGATGTAATGGTGGTACTGATGTGTAACAGAGTGTAGCGGTACTGATGTGTACCAGAGTGTAGCGGTAC
>JAXIVH010000003.1:796726-836726 GCA_036785325.1 Urophycis tenuis | reverse complement strand
TCTCTCTCTCTCTCAACCTCTGTCTACCTGTCTCTCTCTCTCTCTCTCTCTCTCTCTCTCTCTCTCTCTCTCTCTACCTGTCTATCTGTCTCTCTCCCTCTACCTCTCTACCTGTCTCTCTCTCTTTACCTGTCTCTCTCTCTCTCTCAACCTCTGTCTACCTGTCTCTCTCTCTCTCTCTCTCTCTCTCTCTCTCTCTCTCTCTCTCTCTCTCTCTCTCTCTCTCTCTCTCCATCTTCCAGATACTTCTACAGGGCGTGCCAGGGCTCCCTGTTCCCCAGCCCCACCAAAGTGGGCCGACAGCTGGACCGCCTGCAGGCGCACGGCAACATCCTCAGCCTGGGCCGGGTCCCCGGGAGCCCCGACCCCCTGGGCCTGAAGAGCGCCTTCCTCTCCCTCGCCAAGCCCCTCCCCGGGTACTTCCCCTCCAAAGACCCCCCGGGGAGCCCCCTCGGCACGCCCACCGCGCCGCCGCACGCCGTGACCCCTGACCCGCCGGGTCGGCCCGGGAGGACTTCAGAGAACCAGGAACCCCAGATACCGACGGACGATACGCGGCCCAGCCTGGACGTCGCCAAAGAAGGCCCGGGGGTCAGGGGGGTCACAGGGGTCACGGGGGGCTCGCGGGTCGCCGACTCCCCAGACCGCCCTGCGCTCCAGCGGTCGGACGGCAGCGCGTCCGGCTGGGGCGCCTCCGATCCCGCGCTCCTCCAGAAGGAGGCGGTGGAGCTGGGGGTGGGGCTGGGGGCGGGGCTGGGGGCGGAGCCGGGCGCGCCCCCTGGCGGGCGGTCGCAGTGCGTCGCCTACACCAGGAACTGCACCCCCCGTGCAGAGTCCAGGACCAGGACCCAGACAGGGCAGTCCGCTGCAGACTATTCTGAAGAGGACCGGCTTTAGAACCCAGGATGGATGGATGTAATGTTATTCAACATTTTGCACGATAGGTTTTGTTTTCTATGTCGATATCTATATATAATTATATTTTTCAAAAGGATTGTTTTTATAAAGATGCAAATAGGTACTTACTTTTATATGTTGAGATATATATATATAAAGATTGTGGTTGGGATTTTAAGAAACTGGAATATCTCCAATAGATTTCAATTCTGGAAGATTTTTTAGCTAATTAATTATGCATTTCAGTACTTTTTGAACAGGCATTTTATTTAAGACTCATCATTCCATCTCCCTCTGATATGAGGCGCTGGATTAAAAGCCAAAGCATGCGGTGCCGAGGCTTTACGTTGGATTACGGACCTTCAGTTTGCTGGGGTTTTGAGTTTCGGGTTTGTTTTTTTTTCCTCGTAATTTTTCTCCGAATAATTTTCCTTTCTGCCGTAATTGAATGTGTCCGGTGTTCCATGGCTGTTTACGAGCGGCGTATCAGAGGGAAGAGATTACGTTTGGGATGAGGATGGACTCCCTTCGCCATTGGTCATCGTCTCATTGCTGTTCTGCGTTCCTTCATTTTAATTGTCAGATTTTTGTTTCGAATCCAAAAAATACTGTGAGCTCGTATCGGACGGTTCCACAACATCGGGATCCACTTCATACGTTCTCCGTTGTATACATTCCACCGTTCTCGACATTTCTCATCTAAAGTGCTTTTTCTTTTCCGCAAGGAAAGACTTCAAGAGCCCAAAGAAATATTGATGCAGCACACAGTGTGTGTAAAGCAACAATAAGGATAAATGGGGTTTGTTGGACATGTTATCAGCCTGGAAGCTGGACCTGTTCCCAATGCTACAGGATGTCGAGTAAAGTTGCTCCATTCAATTACAGCGTCATATTAACATCATAGATGACGTGCGTGTGCGTGTGTGTGTGTGTGCGCGCGCACGCGTGCGTGTGTGTGTCTGTCCACATTTACATTCCATCTGTTCAAACTGCTGCGTGCTCCAAAGTACTTTTTATTCTCATGCCGTGGAAATACATGACAAGCTTTTTTCAAATATTGAAGACGGGGCTTTAAGACGTTTTGTGAGATGAGAGATTAGTTCCCGATCAGAGTGTTGTCGGTGCTTTCCACGCGTTCAGATGCGGGATGCCGTTCCTGTTGGCGCTTTCCCCAAAGTGCGACAGGATTTTAAATTCTATACAAACAACCCAGTCAAGCTGCATGCTGAAGCCAGAGTCCGTTTGTGTTTTCCAAAGATCTGCACCTTGACAGTGTCTTCCTTATTTGCGTATTGTTGGAGAGAGAGCCATTTACACGTAAATGTAAATATATAAAACTACTTTCTCCACAGCAACATGTGCCTTAACACTGGATCAGATGTGTGTTTCGTTCATTCCACTCGATGGTTCTGTGGATCGTCGGCTGGGATGTCGGTATTTGTAGATATTTGTCAAGACATTCGTTGGCTCCTGTATATCATTGTTATTGTTATTCAGATTTACGACGCCCCGTATTTTGTTGAACTCTCTGTACTGTACTACCAATGTGCTGTTGGCGTGAACCAAAGCTACCCCACTGCTACATTCCATGATAAATTCTGTTCCAGGAACACACAGATCTTAAAACTGGCAGTGGCCTTGAACACATTCAAATCAACTACTGGGTGTTTTGTTCAACATGTGGCCATTGTTTCCTTTGTTTTTGTGATGATACTTGCATCTGTGTTGTATGGCATTTTATTAGTGTGTTATTCAACATTGATTAAATCTGGCCTTGCTTGTATGTGTGTGTGTAATGCGAATGTATTGTTCAGTTTGTAGCTAGATTGCTTTTAGCAGCTGTACGAGAATGTTTCTGACATGGACTGGCAAAATCCTGGTGTGTGCATATTTGCACATATTTGAACCTGACTCCATAAAATGAGATGCTTTTCCAGTATCATTGAAAAGCATCTCTACAGATCTTTTTTTTTTTTAGCGAAAGTGGTCTTTTTCCATGTTGATTTTTAAACAAAAACAAACCGGTACACCATTGTACGTCTCACTACAAGACAAAATGAGGCCCACAGACAAGTGCTGCAACTTCTGGTTCACAATTCCCCATTACAGCGAATCCTCCGCCTCCCAGTGGAAGTGTTGCGTGTGGTCGTGACGAAGGCTGGGCTTCACTCTGCCGTACTCGTCGTACCGTTGGGCTAAACCTCCTCATCTCGTCTCGTCACTCTCCGTCGTACCGTGTGCCTTCCCTGAGCTGCTCGCTTCCCAGGAGAGTCGAGTGTGTCTGGAGATCCACACTCCTCTCTCTCTCTCTCTCCCCCATACAGGAGGAGAGAGGCGAGCTCCTGTTAGAAAGCTCTGCAGCGTGCAGGGGGGAGACGGCCGGCCGGAGCACCGTAGTGCTGCAGAGGTCCGTCTTCTGCTGCGCTTTGCCAGGAATTACGCCGTTTAGGACTGTTTCTGTTGTGGCGCCCCGCCCCGCCCCGCCCCCCCCCTGCCGCCCGGGCGCCAGCCAGCAGCGAGGCCGGCCCGCCGTGCTCCCTGCCTCGCCGTCCGGCCCGCCGTGCTCCCTGCCTCGCCGTCCGGCCCGCCGTGCTCCCTGCCTCGCCGTCCAGCCGTCGCTGGATGATGGCGGTCGGCGAGGATGAAGTATTTCTCTGGGCTGACATGTGGAGGGCTGTTTGTTGGGACGGTGTGTGTCTGAGCACCTCCAGACGCCCGCTCACTGTGGGGGGGGGGCGCGAGGCGCGACAGATGACGTACTTCCTGCACTGCGCTGCGATTCGACGGCAGCGTGTTTCACACCGTGAGCGTGAGCGGCTTCACTCTGCCGGGCCGGTCGTGTTCCACGCGCCCAGAAGGTCCTCCTTCAGAGCGCCAGGGAACGCCGTCGTCTGACAAACGGACCCCCGGCACCACGACGGGTGATTTACACCGGGCTGCCGCCAGGCCCCGCCAGCAGCGGCCATCAGCCACCTATTGACCCTCCTCTGCAACACAATAAATACACAAAACCCGCACAGCCAATGGAGCGGGGGATTGATTCCGGCCGTATCTGTCAGATTCATCTCGTGGGACGCCGTGTAAAAAAAAAAAAAAACGTGATCGGCGCTCCCGGGGGGTTTGCGGGCCGGAGATAAATGATCCTGAATCCTATTCCGGGCTCCGCCGTCCCCTTTCATTGGGCTGATGACTTCCCCTGATTACCTGCGGTCCGGGCTGGCGCTGACGGCCCGGTCGGGCTCCGGGATAATGGCCCTCATTTGCATTTTGTCATACAAACGCCTCGCGGGCGCGGAGTCGTTAACGTGGGGTGACCCCATCATTCTGAGAGGCTGAAACCAAGATATTTTCAATTCCCTGAGATGGCTCGTAAATAACCGGGTTCGATGCCGCTGTCGGGCGGGGGGTGGAGGGGCGGGACATGTTTATGTGTTCTTTAACTCGCCGGCTGCCTCCCCTTTTACAGGACGCCAGCGTGGAACAGAACTTGTGAAATCACTCCGGCGGCTGGCGGCACGCCTTCACGTTTTAGATGCAATAAACACGTGCCAGCATCGTGTGCGTCCGCACGATCCCAGCCCATTCGCTCAGGGTACAGCCAATGGGCCCTTTACCTTACCGCCCATGCATTACCCCTACATGCATTAAACAGGCCTTACCTTTCCATGCCTTACCCAATGTGCGTTACCCACTATGCCTTAATGTATTACCCACCAAGCCTTACCCCTCCATGCGTTACTACCCCACGCTTTACCTGCATGTTCCACCCATTTTCCGTCCATGGCATGAATCGACGGATTAGTGGGCTGTCTTTGCTCCCATCATTTCAAAACGGACATATCACCAGGTTTCTTATAAGCTTGGTCGTGGTCACACGGAAACTGCTTCATCAGCGAAAAACTAAACCAGGCCAAAACGTCGGGGTGGGGGGTCTTGCGTTGGTCTGAAATGAGGGCATACGATGATGAGAACCGTAATGACTCAGGTACTTTGCGGAAGTGTTTCCTCACCCCAATCACAGGAGTTTGCAGTTCTCCGCTGATTGCGCCGGTAAATCACTGTCATCTCCCCGGCCCCGCCCCCACCCGCCGGCCGCTGCCTCCGACGGGCTTCTTCAGCGAAACCACCAGAAGCGGGCTCCAGTAGACGATCCTTCACGTTAATTCGCCCTGAATTGTTTAAATGCAGGTTAAATGGCGTCTTTTAAAAGGAAGTCGATCAAACAGCATGGGAAGCAAACTTCAGCTTTCCCTGACCTTGCAGGCTACGTTATCTAATCCACGACAACCACCAAGGTGGGCCTGTTACTCACGTATAACGTTAATTTAGAGAAGGAAACTAGTCTTGCTTAGCTATAAGTCATGTTTAAGTGCTATGTCGCCTTTCCCTGTCCCCATGGAGTGACCCAAAGGTCAAAACTACCCCAATACAACCCTTTTGAACTAATCCCCAGCATATAGGCTAAACTATTTTCAAACGTTTCTTCCGGATGCCCACGACATAGGGATTATATGTTTTATAATCATTATTATTTAGAATGAATAGATTACCTGGAAACAACTACTGTAGTTCTGTGCTTGAGGGCCGTTGGACAATATTTATAAGATTGGGATTTTTTATTTTTTTATTCTGTTGAAAGCTACCCTCTTGTCGGAGTCATCAAATCGAAATATGGCAAGTATTGCCGTCACAAAGTCACAAAGTTTGTGACAAATCTATGAAGACAACCTGCAGTCCAGTGTAGCCAGTGAGTACAGCCCACCTCCTGCTGCTGCTCCTCTGCGGGGTAACAGAGACCCCTAGTGGCCGTGTGTGTAACTGTAACTGCTTTCTTAATCACGTCCCCTGACTAGTCCTATATCAAATCAAGCGGAAATATCATGTTTATATATAATATATATATGTGATTAACCCTTTATTTACGATATGTACCAATGTTTTGTGTGTCTAGTGTTGGTACATTCATTCTTCTTGCCTATCAAAGCAACTTGATGAGCCATTAATGTTTACATGTTTACAAGTTCACCCCTATGGTGACATCACACATGAGAGCGTCCACCTGGATGCATGATGGATAGATCAACCAGTTGGACCAGCCCACTACGAGGCCTGGTCCATGCTTCATGTATATCCCATACACCACTACTGTACTCCCAGGTATGCACACGATAACGCGTCTGGTCTCCGCTCAGAGCACATTAATCAGTTGTACTTCAACGTCTTTCCATGGTTCAGTTTTCTGGCTTTAGAAGCGGTGAATAGAATCGGTGCTTCACTCTGGTCGAGGATGAGGAGATATGATACACCCCCCTGAAACTCGCTTTGTAAAGCACTTTGAGTGTGTTTGAAAAGCATTACATAAATGCGCAGTATTATTAATATCTTCTGGGTGAACTCTCCTCCCACTTGTGATGTCACAAATGGGTAGATTTTTGTAACGGCTAATCAACCGAAAACAGCGGCCCCTTTAACTGCGGTGGGCCGTCGTCCTCCTAGAGAAGTTGGAACGTAAAGCTCGGCGCAGAACTCTCTGGAAGGAGAGACACGCTGTAGCCGTTCCTCCCTGTGGGGCACCGCCGTCGCTATCTGCATGGATCTACATAATTTAACAGAACATCCTATTTCAGAACCGGGCCTCGCAGATTTGTCGATGTGCGGCGCGGCGTGGTGGGCAGCGGGGGTGATTTATAGGTTATGAATATGATTTAAGGCCCTCGGATGTGATTGCTCTGTCTTTTGGCCTCCGCGGAAGCAACCGGTGTCTCTGCGTTAAATATTCCGCGGCTGCCTTGTCATCGTCTGGCCGGGGATTTGAATAGAGATGATGTATGTCGAATATTTTTATGATCGCTGTTTATCATCGAGCCCGCAGGAAAATCTGTGCATTTTATTTACACACGCTCAACAGATTCATCATCGACATGCTAGGAAATAACCGGAGAAGAGTTACTCAGGGAAATCAAGGGAAATGTGAAACGTGTAAATATTCCACATGTAGTATATCCTGTGCTGCTGTGCCCTTGGGCAGGGCATCGACCAGATTTTGTATTTTGTGTTACCCCTCCACACACACACACACACACACACACACACACACACACACACACACACACACACACACACACACACACACACACACACACACACACACAGCAATGCTAGAAAAACCAACTAGAAAAACCCAATTAAATGGAATGACTAACCTTGTATTTCTGATTCCTCCGTCTGCTCTGCACTCTGTCCAGCAGCATAGTGAACGAGACTGCAGTGCTTCTAAGAGAAGGGTTTTGTACCGACTGTAACACTCCATAGCACAACAATATGGATCGTGTGCCTTGGTTGTTCTCAGCCTCAATCGTGAGTAATTTTGGACGAACCGCGTCCGCTAAGTGGCTCAGGCTAACTCTAGGTGTGATATGTTGGCACTCCCAGCACCAAGCCAGTCTCTTTGCTGAACCGTGTGTACACCGACGGCAAAGCCCTGGCCTGCCACCTCATCACCACCACCAGCACCACCTCACCAGCACCACCACCGCCACCGCTGCCGCCACCACCGCTACCGCCACCACCTCACCAGCACCACCACTACCACCGCCACCACCTCACCACCACCACCAGCACCACCTCACCAGCGCCACCGCCGCCGCCGCCGCCGCCACCGCCGCCGCCGCCACCGCCGCCGCCACCGCCGCCGCCACTACCACCGCCACCACCTCACCAGCGCCACCACCGCCGCCACCGCTGCCGCCGCCACCGCCGCCGCCACCGCCACCGCCACCACCTCACCAGCACCACCACCACCACCGCCACGACCTCACCACCACCACCAGCACCACTACCAGCGCCACCTCACCACCACTGCCACCACCACCACCATCACCACTGCCACCACCACCACCATCACCACTACCACCACCACTACCACCACCACCACCTCACCACCACCATCACCACTACCACCACCACCACCTCTCCACCACCACCACAACCACCACCTCATTTACATTTAATTTATATTTACATTGAGGGCATTTAGCAGACGCCAAGATCCAAAGCGACTTACAAAGAGTACATTTGTCAGAAGAAGGTGAAACATTTCATTGCTGCTAATACAGTAAGAAAGTCACCAGAACAAGTTTCAAGCATTTCAATTGCTAGGTTAACCATTGCTAGTAACATCTCTGACTAAGTGCCAGGTTACAAAGAACAATTATAAAGTGCCAAGATGATACAACATACGAGAGGGGTACATGCATACATGAGGGTAGTTTTTTTTTATTTAAATAGAGGTAGAGAATGGATGTTATGCAGGGTTCAGGTGAACTCTGACCAAGTGAGTCTTGAGTCTCTTCCGGAAGATGGGGAGTGACCCTGCAGTTCTGACATTGGCAGGGAGCTCCTTCCACCACTACGATGCCAAAACGGAGTTGAGATTTTGCCATCCGACCTTTTCCTCCTTTTAGTGATGGAGGTACCAGTCGACCAGCTGAGGCAGTTGAGCGGAGTGCTCGAGCAGGGGCATGGTGTTTCACTAATGTTTGGAGGTAGGTAGGGGCAGTTCCATTAACAGCTTTGTAGGCCAGTAGCATCATCTTGAATTTGATGCCCGCCACTACAGGGAGCCAGTGGAGGTCTTGGAAGAGGGGGGTCACATGGGAGAATTTGTGTCGGTTGAACACGAGGCGTGCTGCAGCGTTCTGGATCTGCTGCAACGGTTTTATAGCGGTTGCAGGGAGTCCAGCTAAGAGCGAGTTGCAGTAGTCGAGGCAGGAGATGACAAGTGCTTGGGTCAGGAGCTGTGTCGCTTCCCTGGTGAGGAATGGGCAGATGTTGTAGAGAGCAAATCTACAGGAGCGGGTCACTGCAGTGATGTTTGCAGTGCAGGACAGTTGGTTGTCGACTATTACACCCAGGTTCCTTGCGGTCGGTGAGGCAGATACTGTGATGCCCTCGACCGAGACCAGCAGGTCCCTGTGATTGCAGTCTTTCCCCGGTATGAAGAGAAGCTCAGTCTTTGTGAGATTGAGCTTGAGTTGATGCGCAGTTGTCCAAGAGCTGATGTCTGCCAAGCATTCTGAGGTGCGTGTTGCAATCAGAGTGTCTGAGGGGGGGGGGGGGGGAAGGTGAGGAACAGTTGAGTGTCATCCACATAACAGACAGACAGACAGACAGACAGAAATACTTTAATGATCCCTGAGAGAAATTGCATTTGTTACAAATTTACAATACTCCAGTTGGATGTTAAAGGGAAAAGAAAAGAAAAGACAGTAGAAGTGAAAAACAGTAAAAGAGTGATAAATATAAATATATAATATAAAGATATGTAACAATATACATAAATGTACATACATCTAGACATACACTCTAGAAAGTAAATAGCATACACAAAGAAATACCATATAAGGTAAGTGGAGTCAGTGAATGACCTGTTATAAAGTGACTGCTAAGGTGATAAGTGACCACTTAAAGAGAGGGAATGGCTGACTCTCAAGAGGGAGGTGTTATATGTTTGATGACCACAGGCAGGAAAGATTTCCTGTGTCGCTCTGTGGTGCATCTCGGTGAGAGGAGTCTTCTGCTGAGGGTACTCCTCCGTTGAGCGAGGGTGTTAAAGAGAGGGTGAGAGGCATTGTCCATGATAGTCCGTAGCCTGGACAGTATCCTCCTCTCTCCCAGTCGTTAGTGTCCAGCTCCTCCCCCACTACATCACCGGCCCTCTTGATGAGTCTATTAAGTCTGTTGGTGTCCGCGACCCTTCATCCCACTGCCCCAGCATGTGACAGTGAAGAAGATCACACTGGCAACAACAGACTCATGGAACATCCTCAGCATCGTCCTGCAGATGTTGAAGGACCTTAGCCTCCTCAAGAAAAAGAGTCGGCTTTGGCCCTTCTTGTAGACGGCCTCTGTGTTCCTGGTCCAGTCCAACTTGTTGTTGAAGTACACCCCCAGGCACTTGTACTCTTCAACAGTGTTGACAGGAACCCTCTGGATGAACACAAAGCTCACCAGTGTTTTTGCCCTCCTTATGTCCACTCTGAGCTCCTTTGTCTTTGTTCCATTGAGCTGCAGATGGTTCAGCTCACACCAAGAGACAAAGTTACCCACCACAGTCCTATATTCACCCTCATCACCCTCTTCAATACAGTGATAGGAAAAACCGTGTGATGTGATTGCAGAGCCTAGAGATCTGGTATATAGGGAGAAGAGAAGCGGTCCTAGTACTGAGCCTTGAGGGACACCAGTGTTTAGTGAGCGGGGTTTGGACAGGGAGTCATTCCATGTGACTCCCTGTCCATGGAATGACTCCATGGAATGCGATCCATAAGGTAAGATGTGAACCAGGTCAGTGGAGTGTCAGTAATACCGAGATCAGCAAGAGTGGCGAGGAGGGTCTGGTGGTTCACGGTGTCCAACGCCACAGACAGGTCGAGGAGAACAAGCACCGACGAGAGGGAAGAGGCTTTGGGGGCACAAAGGGACTCACCGTCAGGAGGGCCGTCTCTGTAGAGTGTGCAGTCTTGAAGCCAGACTGATGGGGATCAAGCAGGTTGTTTTCTGAGAGGTAGGAGGACAGTTGGTTAGAGAGAGGGGGTGCATTTCTATCAGAGAGTCTACTTATCCCGCCCCCGCCTGGCGTTTTTGGAAGCATTTTTGTTTGGTTTGTTTAATTCAGCTGATCAATTCAAATGGACCAGATGAGCGCGTCCGCGTGGGATTTGATGTGCCGCGGGTGGGAAGACGAAGGACGCGCGAGAGTTCATCTGATGTCTGCGCCCGGAGCCGGAGCGCTGGCGGGCGGAGGCTGTGGCGAGGCCGGGTCACATGGGTCACGGTGAGGGCAGCGAGGCAGACTTAATGACCCCATTCCACTGTCTACACACGCCCCCTCCCTCCCCCACCCAGCGGCCCTGCGTCGTGAGTGCAGGTTCAGACGAGGTCAGAAGTCAAGACCAACAGGGCCACAAAACGTTTTATAGGCTAGCTGATGACACGAGCATGCATGTCTATGAGCACAGGGTGCTGGGGTGTAAGTTGACACTCTCGTTACCCACCCAGCATCGTTACCCACTTCCTGTTTACTCTGTGGTCATTTACCAGACATTTTCACCCAGTGACTTACAGTTCAACTTTGAATTACATGTATGCATCAATGAGAAGGTATGGCAGGAATGATGCCTATAGAGAGACCATGGGCACTTGGCTTTGAACCCACATCCAACTGCCAACACTAGACTCAAGAGATTGACTATTTTGCTCCCAAGTTTCCCAATAAGACAATAGAGATATTTTGTTTATTATATTGTATTTTTTGTTGTTGTAGTGATATTCTTTCTCAAAATATGACATTTTTTTGCGATGTAAAATAATCTTTCGAGAAAATCTTTCATTATTGTGGTCATTATTTATGACCAGAGAGCTGATCTAAAAGAATCGCAACGAAAAAAAACTATTTGTACAATGTTTGTTTGTATTACACACATAGGACTACATAACAATATATTGCCTCATAGAGAGTTGCGTGTTTTGGTGCGGGGAGGGGGTGGAGGAGGAGTGGTGAGGACACGGGTGGGGGAGTCGGTCGTCTGACAGCGCCGCGGTGCATGCTGGGATACCTCGCTATGTTTACAGTGAGGCGGTGGAAATTATTTCATCTGCAACAATGCTTCACATGTTCCTCTAACATTTAACCTCCTGGCCTCTCGTCGCGTAGACCCGCATCAAACACCGCGAGGTGATCCAGCGGAGATTTAAGATCATTTATTGCGATCGATGATCCGTCGGCGACCGCTGGCAGTCAGAAGACGTGATTTTGCACAGTCACAGAGCAGGACCACCAGCCAGGGGGACCGACCCCCGATCCGCTTGTGATCATCGGTGAGTATCCGGACATAAGCAGTGTGAGTGATTATATGAACCGTGTTTATACCCGATGTGCTAGTGTTGGTTATAACCTGGTGTACCCCCAGAAGCGGCACTGGGGGTCTGTCGGGCTGTTGACACGACCAGCTGGCCCCCTGCTTCAGTTGCAACATCGCTTGTTATTGTGGATTGTGTACGGACAGAGTATGGTGTGTTTAGTACATCTGCGGATTATACGGAAATTGTACTTCAGGAAGGAACAATGGCGTAGAATATCATACCGCGGATGCCTTTCTGATTCCCATGACGTTGTACTTTCACTTTAACTTGCGACTCAAAGAACACAATTCCCTGTGTGCCTCCGAGGGAAACCTATGTATTCACCAATCTATTGGGTCTTTCTTTCAGGACAGTTTCCAGTTACACAACATCAGGAGTTTCTTATTCCAGATCAATGTAAGTCCAAACTGAACTCTAAGTCGTTTTTGCCAACAAATGTGTTATTAGCAGTATACGAAATGGTTAAATGGTTATTTAGATACGGGCCTAACTGACACCAGCCACTTGCAAATACAACTGGCTCTACAATACGCCTATAAGTGTATCAACCTATAAGCCTATAAACAACAATATCCATTTATTTTCATGTTATAGCGAACTGATAAAACATCAGTTGACTATTTGCAGCAGATGTAGATGAAATGGCAGATGAAACAAACCTCTTCCTGCTCCACTGACACATTTCAGTTCTGTTCATACTCCCATACGGGGAAGTGGGGTCGGGGGGGTTTCTGAACGTCTGTCGTTGGCTCGCCGACTAACCGCGCGTTCTTCCCGCCACGTGCGCCGCAGGAAGAAGGCGACGGCGAAGCATCTGATCGAGCGATACTTCCGCCAGCTGACGGACGGCTGCGGGAATGAGGCCTGCACCAACGAGTTCTGCGCCTCCTGCCGCCACTTCCGGCCCGTGGACAAGAACTCTGCGGCCGTCAAGGCCCTGGAGCTGTACAAGGTCAACGCCAAGCTCTGCGGCCCGCCCAAGAAGGACCTGGACCCGGAGCAGCCCGAGACCAGCACCAACGGGATCCGGCCCGAGTTGGACCGCATGATGAGCGACGACCCGGATGATTTCCCCACCAAGGAAGCCTTTTCAGGTGCGGACACTTCCTGGTTACTGTTGTTATTTACCACTCTGTTGGCAACGCAGTGTGTCTTTCGGTGGATTCAGATACGTCGCATTCAGGAGCAGGTAGGGGTTAACCAGTAGGGCCATCTTGCTCAAGGATGCCTACAGCAGGTAGGTTGTGGGATCGAATCCATCACCTTTACAGCTGGACAAGGTTTTGCGTTGATGGCTCGCTTCCATATATTTGTGAGTGTGATACTATGATCACTCTCATCCATGTGATTTATATGGATTATAATGTGGTTTCTAACATTAACACTGACTGGCCACAATAGGAATACACCCTTCTTGTAATATTCAAGTTGTCCTCAAAGTTCCCCTGATGTTGTGAATCAAACCCTGAAGCATCTCAATCCATCGATTCCTCATCCTTCCTTTGTTTGTTTTCTCAGTAGTTTTCTCACACTGTATCACAAAAGCAGAAATGTTTCTTCTCCTCTTATTTTAAAAGCTGCATTAGCTGATCTCCACTTTACTTGGCTCTCTGAAACAAGTGGTGTTTAGAAGCTGTACTTCCCCTCGTGATGGGGAGGGGTGCAGCCTATACATACACCTGACACCTGGCATCATTAGGATATGCTTACTTAGTTATTCTATCAGTACAAGGCGAATCGATCCATAAAACATGACGTAATGTCTGTCTGTTTTGAGTGCCCCTGTGGGTTCTCCTCTCTGTCTGGTGACGGACGCCTTAAAAACCTCCTCTAATTCAACCTGTTGGTCTCTGTGTCCGCGCAGACGTGCACTACCTCACGGAGGACAGCGTGAGCGTGATCCTGAGCTTCTGCGAGGAGGAGGGAGACTACGCCGCCTTGATCCGCGTCATCGGCCGGGTCTTCAGCAGCGCCGAGGCTCTGACTCAGAGCTTCAGGAAGAGCGGTCCGTGCTCGGCTTCTGATGGAGCCGCCGCCGCCACCACCGACACCACCGCCACCACCGACACCACCGCCGCCATCGCCGCCGCTGGTGATGCTGACACAGAGGGGGAGACGGCGCCCCCGGTGGACGACACCGGCGGCGCTGCCGCCGCGTCCCCCGCCTCACCGGACGACAGCGCGTCCTCGTCTCTCGGCTCCGACAGCGAGGACGAGCTGTCGCTGGACCTGGAGGCGGTCCGGCGGGTGTACGACCGGCTGCGGGCCAACGAGCAGCTCGAGGCGTCGCTGGTCAACGCGCTGGTCTACCTGTGCCCCAACCTGGAGCTGGACCTGGAGTACCTGGACATGTACCACACCAACCGGGACTACCTGAACATCTTCGTGCTGGTGATGGAGAACACCAACCTGCACAGCCCCGAGTACCTGGAGATGGCGCTGCCACTCTTCTGCCGGGCCATGTGCAAGCTGCCCGTGGACGCCCAGGCCAAGCTGACCCGGGTGTGGTCCCGCTCCGGCGCCGCCCACATCCGGCGCCTCATGGAGACCTTCCAGCAGCTCATCACCTTCACCATCATCAGCAACGAGTACGACGGCGACAGCCTGGTGAACGACGACGAGACGGTGGTGGCGGCCACCAAGTGTCTGAAGCTGGTGTTCTACGCCAGCATCCTGGGCGGAGACCTGGACGTGGACCACAACGAGGAGGAGGACGACTCGGACTCGGACTCGGACGAGATCACCCTGCAGGAGCTGCTGGGCGAGGAGCGGCTGTACCGGCGCGGGCCCCGGGTCGACCCGCTGGAGCGCGAGCTGGCCGTGCGGACGGTGGACGTGCGGGAGCCCGTGGTGCCCTTCGAGGACTTTGTCAACGAGTCCGTCAACGAGGTGGTGGAGATGGACAAGGACTTCACCTTCTACAAGGTGGACGCCGACAGCAAGTTCTCCTTCCAGAGCTGCCCGTTCATCCTCAACGCGGTCACCAAGAGCCAGGGCCTGTACTACGACAACCGCATCCGCATGTACAGCGAGCGGCGCATCACCGCCCTCTACAGCATGGCCCAGGGACAGCAGCCCAACCCCTACCTCAAGCTCAAAGTGCGGCGGGAGCACATCATCGACGACGCCCTCGTGAGGGTGGGTGTCTGTGATGTCACAGGGCTGCGGCGCGCCCAGACCTCGGGGGTCCCCCGGCAGGGGCCCCTGTAGATATTTATCGATGCATTTTTGATTTGGCGAAAAAATGTGAAGAAAATCACCTGATGATTTTGGCGCCGGCAGACTTTCCTGTGCGGAGCGTACGTGGACTGGGGCAGTGGCGTTGGGTCAGGGGCCACAAGGGATGGACACTTGCCCGTCATATTTCTTAATTTCTTTCTCTGTTGTCTGTACGTTTCAGCTGGAGATGATTTCCATGGAGAACCCGTCGGACCTGAAGAAGCAGCTGTTTGTGGAGTTTGAGGGCGAGCAGGGAGTGGACGAAGGAGGCGTCTCCAAGGAGTTCTTTCAGTTGGTCTTGGAGGAAATCTTCAACCCTGACATCGGTATGTCACAGGGGTGTGGACTCGAGTCACATGACTTGGACTCAAGTCAGACTCGAGTCATGAATTTGATGACTTTGGACTCGACTTGACAAAACGTAAATAGACTTGCAACTTGACTTGGACTTTAACATCAGTAACTCGTGACCTCACTTGGACTTGAGCCTTATGACTTGAAAAGACTTGCTACTTTCCCCAACACCCAAAGTTTACAAAGTATGTTGACATGGACCACTCTATCTCTCTCTGCATATGTGTGTGTGCGTGGGCTGTCATTACAACATCCAATCAAATTAGTTCCACGTTGTTTTGATCTGACAGCATCCATCCAATCAAATTGCAGGACAGCCAATGAAGAGGAACTGTCACACAGCTCACAGTTGGCAAAAATGATACCAAAGATAGTTTTGTTCGGGTATAAAAACTACGAGGTGGTCAACAAAAAACGAATTACAGTATTCAATGCATGAATGTATTGTATAATCTGTATTTATGCATAAATATAGATCTTAAAATCATACATGATCTGTGCAAATATTATCACTCTGTTCTTAAAAGGACTCGAAAGGACTCAAACTGTAGGACTTGGGACTTGACTTGAGACTTGTCGGTCTTGGCTTGAGACTTGTCGGTCTTGGCTTGGGACTTGAATCAGGACTTGAGGGCAAACACTTGAGACTTACTTGTGACTTGCAAAACAATGAGCACCTCTGGACTGAGCTCAGTTTTGCATGCGTCTCTAGGAGCATCCGCTGAATCTCTAAGTAGCTAGTTGTTGTTTCTCCCCAAACAGGAATGTTCACGCACGACCAGGAGACCAGGTTGTTTTGGTTCAACTCGTCTTCGTTGGAGAACGAAGCCCAGTACAGCCTGATTGGCATCGTGCTGGGCCTCGCCATCTACAACAACTGCATCCTGGACGTCCATTTCCCCATGGTGGTCTACAGAAAGCTCATGGGGAAGAAGGGGACCTTCCCAGACCTGGCAGATTCCCACCCAGTTCAGTAACGTTCCCTAAAGCTCATTTACGGTCTGAGTTCACGTGTTAGTCAATATCAGCCCTGGTTATTAGCAGCAATAACAAGCTATCAAGATATTTCCTTATCTTATTTAGAAATGTAACAGCGCTGGTTTCCCCCCCTGTGACTCATATTTAGTTTTATTGTTCCTAAACATACATGAACTACAGCTGCTGATCCCAGATATTCTGTGTGTGCCACATTATACCTGTAGGCTGTATCTGTTTCTGGGTTTAAAAAAATGATGCTAGTTCCTTCTTTCTAAACAGTCAGACGAAGGTTTCGTTGAATTGCCTTTGTTACTTGGTGAGTTAGCCAAGTTATAAGCGCATTCATAGAGCAACTGTCTCTGAGTTAATCAACTCAAAGTTTAAACGGTTTCTCAAGTTAGCATGAAAGTACACATCTCAGTGTCGGTGTTGTTGGATGTGTCACTGGCAGCACAAGTTACAACGTGTTAACTGCTATAAATAGCTCTTATACTGTATGTGATCCCTCTCCTGTTGCAGGCCCTCTACCACAGTCTGAAGCAACTGCTGGAATATTCCGGAAATGTGGAGGAGGACATAGTGACCAGCTTCCAGATCTCCCAAACCGACCTGTTTGGAAACCCGATCACCTACGACCTGAAGGAACAGGGCGATGGTATCCCCGTCACCAACCACAACAAACAGGTACAGGGTAGTCTGGTACACCTCCCTCAGGGTGGTGGGGTAGTCTGGTACACCTCCCAGAGGGTGGTGGGGTAGTCAGGTACACCTCCCTCAGGGTGGTGGGGTAGTCAGGTACACCTCCCTCAGGGTGGTGGGGTAGTCTGGTACACCTCCCTCAGGGTGGTGGGGTAGTCAGGTACACCTCCCTCAGGGTGGTGGGGTAGTCTGGTACACCTCCCTCAGGGTGGTGGGGTAGTCTGGTACACATCCCTCAGGGGGGTGGGGTAGTCTGGTACACATCCCTCAGGGGGGTGGGGTATTAATAATAATAATAATGCATTTTATTTGGGAGCGCCTTTCAAGACACACAAGGACACTTTACAAATTAAGAACAGGCAAATAATAAAAACATTAAAAGTGCAAGTAAATACAACAATAAAACTAAAGAGAGAACGCTGTCCTGAAAAGATGGGTTTTTAGTGAGGATTTGAACTGTGGGAGGGAGACGATGTTTCGGATGTCAGGTGGGAGTGCGTTCCAGAGTTTGGGGGCAGAGCGGCTGAAAGCTCTGCTCCCCATGGTGGTGAGCCGGGCAGAGGGGACGGTGAGGTGGATGGAAGAGGAGGATGGATGGATGGATGGATGGATGGATGGTCTGGTACACATCCCTCAGGGGGGTGGGGTAGTCTGGGTACAGGTACACCTCCCTCAGGGTGGTGGGGTAGTCAGGTACACCTCCCTCAGGGGGGTGGGGTAGTCTGGTACACATCCCTCAGGGTGGTGGGGTAGTCTGGTACACCTCCCTCAGGGTGGTGGGGTAGTCAGGTACACCTCCCTCAGGGTGGTGGGGTAGTCAGGTACACCTCCCTCAGGGGGGTGGGGTAGTCTGGTACACATCCCTCAGGGGGGTGGGGTAGTCTGGTACACCTCCCTCAGGGTGGTGGGGTAGTCAGGTACACCTCCCTCAGGGTGGTGGGGTAGTCTGGGTACAGGTACACCTCCCTCAGGGTGGTGGGGTAGTCTGGGTACAGGTACACCTCCCTCAGGGTGGTGGGGTAGTCTGGTACACCTCCCTCAGGGGGGTGGGGTAGTCTGGGTACAGGTACACCTCCCTCAGGGGGGTGGGGTAGTCTGGTACACCTCCCTCAGGGTGGTGGGGTAGTCTGGGTACAGGTACACCTCCCTCAGGGGGGTGGGGTAGTCTGGGTACAGGTACACCTCCCTCAGGGTGGTGGGGTAGTCTGGGTACAGGTACACGGGGGGCAGGTTAGTCTCGGACAGTGGTTGGGGTGTTCGACTCCAAGCCGAACGGTCCAGGGTTTGATCCCCAATGTCTGCAGACTACCGGCTGTGCATCCATGAGTAAGACCTGCTCCTTGATGACGTGTATCTGAGCAAAACCTGTGACTGGAAGTGACTTTAGATGAGAAAGGACTCACGTTAAGTCGATTGATAACCTCTCTCTGTATTTTTTCACCTCTTTCGTGTGCAGGAGTTTGTGGACATGTACACTGACTACATCCTCAACAAGAGTGTGGAGAGACAGTTCAAGGCCTTTAAGAAGGGCTTCCTCATGGTCACCAACGAATCTCCACTCAAGTATTTATTCAGACCGGAGGAGGTGGAGCTGCTCATCTGTGGAAGCAGGGTGTGTACATCTTCTCCTCGTTGTTAGCGGCCTAGCGTCTTCTTCTGATCATTGTTCAAATGTGTGGGTTTTATTTTCCTGTATTTCAAACAGAATCTGGACTTTAAAGCACTTGAAGATGCAACAGACTACGACGGCGGCTATAGTAAAGACTGTCAAGTTGTAAAGTAAGTCGTCTATCCATACCATCTTAGCTAGCTCTATACCATGTGACATATCAACGTACCATATAAGTTAGCTCTGTACCATGTAACATCCTTATAATGTTATATAGCTTTATGCCATGTAGTTTGACTCTGTGCCATCTGGTTCCCCATGTAACATATCTAAGTTGACAAACAGCCTAGTTCACCATGTAACATAACTACGTAACATACAGCCTAGTTCACAATGTAACGTAGCTATGTGACATACAACCTAGCTAGCTCACCATCTAACGTAGCTACATACCATGTAACCTAGCTGTGTACCATGTAACTTACCATTGTAAAGTGTAATGTCCGAACCATGGTACATTTAGATGTATTGTCATCATACTTTAAATGACTAAATAACTTCTAAATAACTGATTACATTAACTAGAACATTAAAAATTATCGTGAAGCCTTTGAGCTGGTCTAAGCTGTCGTGGTTCTGGTCCTGGTTCTGCGCTCACAGGTACTTCTGGGAGACGATCCACTCCTTCGGCGAGGACCAGAAGAGGCAGTTCCTGCAGTTCACCACCGGGTCGGACCGGGCGCCGGTCGGCGGCCTCGGGAAATTAAAAATGATAATTGCCAAGAACGGCTCTGACACAGACAGGTACCCCGTTTAGGTCTTTGTTCAACACACTAGCATCGCATTTTGTAAATATATTGGCGCTAATTGGCCGCGTTTAGCATTAATGACGCTAAATGCGCTCAGAGGCCCGAGGACTTACTTTCCCGCCCTTTCTTCCAGGCTGCCGACGTCACACACCTGCTTCAACGCGCTGCTGCTCCCGGAATATTCCTCCAAGGAAAAACTCAGAGAGCGACTTCTCAAAGCTATCACTTACGCCAAAGGATTTGGAATGCTGTGAAATCGGACCGCTAACGAAGTAACGAATAACAAAAAGAACTTTTTTTTTTTTTTTTATGATGGGAAGATGAAGATTTTTCGGAGACTCTTTCCTTGTTAACATTTTTGCTTTTTGTGGTTCTCGGAGATGCAGGTGAATTTGCGTCTGGGAGAGTTTCTCCGACCGACGGTCACGACCATATATGGCGCGGACCTGCAGCCACACCATATACGGTCGGTATGACCGTATATGGTGTGGCTGCATTTACCCTGGCGGGGTGGACAGCTCTTAGGCCCGTGACCTGGTACGCATAGAAGGGCACTGAACAGAACTGGCGTTAACGTTTAGCCCGCTGAAGAACCCTGTTTTCACCGTGCTCCACTCCCACTCACTCAAGTGTCTCATCGCCATGGAATGTAATGAGCTTTATTGGATTATTTGAAGTATTTAAGAGGTGAACCTCCCATACACTTTTGTTGTGTTTACTCTAGGTAGTAGCATGTATAGAACCTGATAGTGAAGCTGTGAAAGTGCACTTATACACACAGTGAACTCCAACTGTTCTGTTTTTTTAATTGAGTTGAAGTGGATTTGGTTTGGATTGTTATTTAATAACCACACCAGCGCTATTTGCCAAAACACAAAACTGGCAAACATGGTGCTGATTGTAATCAATGTGACGATTATTGATTATCGAGTTCCGATGGCATTTTAATTGTCTGTAACCCCCTTGTTCCTTTCTCAATTTGCAGACTTTAGAAAGCGCAGAAAGTAGTGGTGGGTGTGAGTCAAACACCCACAACGGAGCCATTTTCTAAAGCTTTTAGGCGTAGTTTTTAACTAACTCTGGACGCGCGGAAGCGTTGACGTTTACGGCAGAGTGCCGGAGCCCTCGCGGTCAGAGGGGGTGTGACTGTGACTAGTCCGTACTGAAGGTTCTGGAACCCGCTCCTGAAGCCCCGCAGCAGCGTACCAGCTTACGCGTGTTCACCTGTTAGTCGCTTTGGAGGACAAACCCTCCCCTGAAAAGACTCGGTGGAAAATCACCAGTTTGGCACGAATATACTTTGATTTCCAAAGGGAAAGGCGTGGTGTTTTGGTGCAGAAGGACTTGATGACTTGACCGATTGATTATGTCAGATATTGATTTCCTGAAGGCGGTGAAGGTACTTATGGTGTGGAAGGTTCTGGAAGTGGTGTTGCTATTGGTGGTACAAAACCCACACGCCTCCGTTTGACAGGAATTTGGTTCTATTTTGTCTAAACAGTATCTCAGGTGAAAAAAAAATTATGCAACGCGATTGTTACTCTTGTGTTCACAAAGTATTATTATAAATATGAAGCAAATAAAAAATCATATTGAACACAGTTTGTATGATCAATTGCAGTATGTTAAGATGTATGGATCGGTAATGAAGATAAATTGAAACAACTCAGCAGAATAATATTTCAGTTTGGGAAAGCTTTTCCCCAAAAGAGACAGACAAAACAAAGAATCACATTTGTTTATTATGTTTAATGACTCATTTTCAATGTCACAAACATTCCTAAATTAGAATAGTTCTTGGTTTCACATTCAATTGTTCATCAGGAATTACAGACCAGATTAAAATTAAGCAGAGGTTTTCAGTTCCCCATTTGTACACACTGAGTACAAAGTATGACCCAAAGTATCTGGGAGTACATACTGTCACTGCCTCTTGCAGGGTTCGAACCGACAACCCCATTACCGATTCAGGTTCCCCTCTGCTAAATGAGTGTCCTGTAATGTTTAACCTCCATAGTGCTGGTCTCTCAAAGTCCTACTTATCTCCTTACCGACCCACACTGAGGGTCTGAAATAAATTCTGTATAACACTGAGGCTGGGGATAGAAAAGTATTATGAACAATAATTAATAAGATTACAGTAACAAACCATTTCTCTATTGCTTACATTTGATCCGTGGACAAAATGGCTTAACAACGTTTAAGAAATCTGGAAAAAATAAGATGTTGGACATGTCAGCCATGGTTTACACCCAAAAATATATATGCACTGCATACACGTTACACATTTTGACACGCATAATGGAGAGCCACAAGTAACAACAATAATAACAATATACAACGGTGTGTAAACAGAACTGCTGTAAAGTCTGTCAGTTGTGTTCTTCCTGTAGGTCCACGCTGGGGTGGTGTTGATGTTTCGGCCATTTTATTGACCTTCTGACTCCACGAGATCCACTACTGGACCTTCTTGTCCTTGTCCGCCACCACCTCCGACAGGTCCTGCGGCTGGATGGATTTCACCTTCGACTCCATGGTGCTCACCCGCTGCTTCATCTTGGCCTGGGTGGAGGTGAACTCCGCCATGATCTTGGCGAACTTGGTCTGCATGATGTCCAGGTTCCCCTCCAGCTTCACCACCTTCTCCTCCAGGTCTTTGGGGTCCGCGCCGGCGTTGGCCACGGCCTCGTCGATCAGGTTGTCCTTCATCAGGATGGCCTTGCCCTTCTCCTCCAGGGCCTTCTTGGCGTCCGGGTACTCGGTCAGGGCCTCCATCAGGTCATCCTTGGACAGGGCGAAGAGGTCCGAGTAGCCCACGCTGCGGATGTTGGCGGTTCTCCTGTTCCCGGCCTTGCTGCCCTTGATGCCCAAGATGCTGATCTCCCCGAAGTACGCGCCGTCGCTCAGCACCACGAACTGCGTGACGCCGTCATCCGCCACCACGGCCAGCTTGCCCTCCTTGATGATGTACATCTCCCTGCCGATGTCCCCCTTCTTGCAGATGTAGTCGCCGGGGCTGAACACCTGCGGCTGCAGCTTCAGCACCAGCTCTATAAGGAGGCCCGCCTCGCAGTCCTGGAAGATGCGGACTTTCTTCAGCGTGTCCAAGTGGACGTTGATGGCGATCTCGGCCTTGAGCTTGTCCGGCAGGTTCTTCAGCACCTCCTTCTCGTCGCACGTCTTCTTCTCCGTCCAGAGGTAGTCGAACCACTTGATCACCCTGGCCTCCAGGTCCTTGGAGACCTTGCGGAACTGCATGTACTGCTTGATGGAGTCGATCTTGGCCTGGAAGTCGGCGCGCGACGCGTTCATGTTGGAGATCATGGAGCCGACGTTACCCACGATACTGGCGAAGATCAGCACGCCCGTGAGGAAGTCGGCGATGACGAAGAGGAACTCGACGTCTCGGACCGGCGGCGGCGTCTCCCCGATGGTGGTGAGGGTCAGCGTGGACCAGTACAGGCAGTAGATGTACTTTCTGGCCAGACGGCCGTACTCCGGGTGGCTGATGTTGGGGTACACCCAGGTGTCCGTGCCGAAGCCGATGGTCTTGGAGATGGCGTAGAAGCCGCAGGCGTTCCAGTGGATGATGACCAGGATTTGGAGCACGAGGTTGCTGATGCGGAACATGTTGGGGAAGCTCGTGCGGGTCTCGGTGCGCTCAAAGAACTCAAAGAGTCGGGCCATTTTGCACAGCCGGTTCAGACGGAACTCTGGGTTGTTAAAGCCGTAGCGTAAGAACAGAAGGTCCGTTGGTATCATGGAGATCATGTCGTATTTGAACTGGGACGTCGTCCTGTACTTATCCCTCAGTTTTTTGGAGTCTTTCACCAGAAGGCCTTGTTCCAGGTAACCTGTGGAGGAAACATAGAGATTAGAGAGCCAATTTGCACCAATTCTGTCCCAATTCTGACCCTTCATGTGATTCATTCGTTCATGAATAAATCACAAAGACTAGGGTTCCTGCTCTAGAACCTACCTGTTCTCGATCTCACGAACGTGTCAGTGTAGTAGATGAAATCCGATGTGTAGTCGAGGACTATCCAAAGCTTTGTGTAGCTGTCCTGGAGTTCATTGAAACAGGCTCTGGAACGTAAGGGAGGTAAACACGCGATCAAGGCTTGGGTCTATCAGGCAGGTTAAGAGGTTAGGCGTTGGGGGGAGGGGATTACCTCGTGATGATCATCATGAGGTTGTAGAACACCGGCATAGCGATGACCGTGAGCCAGCGGTAGTATTTGTCGGTGGCTGGATCCATGATCCAGATCTCCTTCCTGAGAACAACACGGGCGTTAGGAGATTTTGAAGCGAGATGTTATTTGAGGATTTTGTTGTTGTTGTTGCCTGCCACTCAAAGTCGTACATATTTTGTTTATAAGTGTACCTAACTGACAATGTATAGGTGTAGCTTTTGGTTACAGAAACACAGGAGAGCGTTTTGAGCGCACGCGGCGACCCCTAGTGGTGACCGGTACTTACGGCGGCTCCTCTTTCTTTTTATCGTCCTTTTTATCATCCTTTTTATCATCCTTTTTCTCATCCTTCTTCTCATCCTTTTTCTCATCCTTCTTCTCGTCTTTCTTCTCCTCTTCTTTCTTCTCGTCTTTCTTCTCATCATCTTTCTTCTCGTCTTTCTTTATTTCATCCTTCTTCTCCTCTTTCTTACTACAGATCACAGAGTTGGATTTATTTGTTTTCTCTTAGCACTACAGACGGGGTTGGATTTGGGAGTGTAGAGGAAGGTCTGGTCTAAAAGCAGGACACCGGCTGCTAATTCTAACTTCAGCAGATGCTGTTGCTGTTTGTATGTTACACCGTTCTTTGGCCCTTCGGTCGGGAGAGACCTGGTGCTGGCCTTGTTCAGCCAGCAGGTGGCAGTGTTAGACAAACGTGTTCTCAAAAGGGAGAACACGTGTTTGCTTCATTGCCACCATCGTCAGTTGATATGAACATTTTGTAATTTAAAGAAGGATATTTCAAATAAATTTCTCTCTGTAATCTCTGTAATTGTTAACATACTTAAAGCAATTAGCATCCCACTTTGTGACAGCGAGTTCCCAACAAGCACACAACTAAAGTGTCTGCCTGTTGGGAAGTGTAGTTTCTAACAACGTCAAACATTTAGGGGTAAAGGGGATTACGTGTAGTTCGGGGCTAACAGCTATATTTATCTAACTACTACTATAACTATACAACTCAAAGAAAGACTCTAGTCTAAAGGACACTAATAACAATTTTAAATGGTTTTGTTATTCTATACATATTCTACATATCATATATTCTATGAGGAATACAGGGAATTGATTTAAATTGTGCAAGTGCACACTTACTCATCTGTATTATTGCAGTTATTCATATTGTAAGCAGCCAATGGCCACTTACTAAACAAACAAAAAACAACACATTTTATCATGAAGATCTCTGTATAATCCAACGGCTACAACCCCTAACCCTATGCTTATTAAACACACTAATCATTCTGACGTGTTGAGGGCATTTAGGGCAGACTTTCAGATGAACTCTATACTGGTGAAACTCCAACACCTCGAGATGTTGTGGTCAGAAGTCACACCAACTCATTGCATGTTTCTTTGAATCCCTTGGATCATTTCAATTCTTTGAATCTATTTAATTTAGTTCAATTGATGCTTGCCCTATGCATTTGTTATTTAATATCTTCCTGTTTCGACATTAAGCAATTTGTCTTGAACTTTACAAGTAAAGCTACTACCAGTAGAGATACAAATTTTAGTTGACGATATCATCAGGATAACTTTGACCCAATTGTATTTAGCATTTGATACGGTTTCCCTGTTGTGCTGCAAAACAATATTCCTTGAGACACATTACATGAAGGTATGCCACAAACAGGACCTAAGATGGCCGCCCACAGAGCCCTGGGTCCCGGGGCGTGGCCCTCACCTCCTCTTGCGCAGGCTGTCCTGCAGGCCCAGGGCCTGGGCGTTGCTCTCCCTGCTGGGGACGGCCTGCAGCTCGGGGCCCCTGAAGCGCTCCAGGAAGGAGTCCGGCCGCTCCTCCTCCGCCTGCATCCTGTGGGACGCCCAGGACCGCAGCAGGAACAGGAAGTGAGACACCCTGGGGAGTCAGCCAGTGGTAAGGGGGAAGGAGGAGGGGGGGGGGAGGAGAGGAGGGAGAGAGGTGGAGAGAGGGAGGGGAGAGGACACGGTAATACCTGTCTAGTGGTGTCTGGGACAAGACTACAGGGTCACGTGACAAGGGGTCTCCATGGCTACAGGGTCTATATGATAACTGTGGTCTAGTGTCAATCTCCATGACAACAGGGTCATGATGTCTAGTCTAGTGTCAATCTCCATGACAACAGGGTCATGATGTCTAGTCTAGTGTCAATCTCCATGACAACAGGGTCATGATGTCTAGTCTAGTGTCAATCTCCATGACAACAGGGTCATGATGCCTAGTCTAGTGTCAATCTCCATGACAACAGGGTCATAATGTCTACTCTAGTGTCAATCTCCATGACAACAGGGTCATAATGTCTACTCTAGTGTCAATCTCCATGACAACAGGGTCACAATATCTAGTCTAGCTCTGTCTCCAGGACGAGAGAGTCACGTGACATCGATTGTCAGGTCTAGCGCTGGCGGCTTTGTTAACCGCGGTGTTACCGTGGCGACAGAATCGCGTCACGTACCTGGCCATGGCGCCGACCCCGGTGAAGGAGTCTCGGTGGGTGTTAGGGCGTCGACAGGCGATCGAGCCGGGCACCTCGGAGCCGTCCTCACAGAGAGAGGGCGCCCTGGGTGGGGGGGGGGGGGGGGGGTCATAGGTCAGACATGAAGTGATCGCGTGACATCACATGACATAAACATCACATGCCATGGCAACACATCAGCTCTCACTCATTTGATCACATTTGTCGCAATGTCGGTCTATTACATCAGTCCCTCTGCAGGGTCTCTAACATGCTGGAGATCACAGGGTCCACCAGGCTTAGGATCAGGGGGTGGGTCACTGAGGCAGATGAAGCTCAGGGTGGCGGTGGATCAGGAGAGCCCTGGGTTGGGTGGTGCTACGAGGGTGAGGGTGTCTGATGGGTCATACGGGTACCATCACCATTGTAAAAAAACACATAGATAGCCTCTCAGTAGCAAACTGTTAGCAGTCTGATATCAGCCATCTCTTAGCAACCTGTTAACAGTCTGATACCAAAAATCTTTTAGCTCTCTGTTAGCAGTCTAATACCAACAATCTCTTAGCAACCTGTTAGCAGTCTGATACCAATGACCTCTTAGGAACCTGTTAGTCTGATCCCAGCCTCCTGTAGCAATGTCATTTGCATCTTCAGCTCATAGCATCCTGTAACTAGTGACTAAACTGGATGTTGACTCTGGATTTATTGTTGGATCAATGGATATTGATCAACCATTGGATATTGATCAATGGATCATTGGGTATCGGTGGCAGACTCTGGCTCTGGTGACCTTCCAGATTGCAGTCAATAATAGATGATGAACCACGATGAACGTTCCACCTGCTGTCGCCGTTTTCGACCACTGTGAGGTCATCGTCTGTGGCGCGGTTGGACAGCCGCAGTGTGGCGGAGTAGGATTGGTCCGTACAGATCTTCGCCATGCTTCCTGCTCCAGCTCGGCTGGCTGGCTGTGATGGGAAAACCACGAGTCAGTCAAAGAAGTGAAGTGAAGAATTGAGTTGTCTGTTGTTTTGGCAGGAAGGCGATATGCAGTACCTTCTGCATGCAGGGCCGTGTCACCGTGTCGTGTTGTGCATTTTGTTTCATTGGGTCTCGACATGAGCACCTTTAACTGAGTGAATGCAGAGGAACACACTTGACCGTTGCACTGCCTCAGTTCTGAAGCAAGGCAGGGGCGGCTTTACATATGCCAAGTGAAAAACAGTTTTCCCTGCACTGTCAAAGCATGGCTGCTTAATATACCGGGTGATTATGTCCTTAAGCAAACAGGATCAGAGGCCGGTTGGAGTGAAAGATCAGGAGCCTGTAAAAATAACTGTCAGGAGAGAGGGCTGGGGAGGTCCTGTGTGGTCCATGGGGTATACACACAGCTTTTTAAGTCAATTAGCTCCTCTTAAAGCCCAGCTATGCCCTCAGAGATCTATTACTACAATAATACTCCATGTCTCCCTGAGGACAGACAGGTCGCAGTATGGAGACCTGTATATTATACTGTAACAGACACTCTGCCAACATTAAATGTAATAGAAAGGCATAATGTGCACCTTATGAATTCATAATTTAAATTTAGAGTTTGACTCCTAGACCAAAGGTTCTGGGTTTGAACCCCGACGTCCGCAGTCTACCTGTGGGCATGCTTGATCAAGATGACCTCTAACCCCTACCTGCTCCTGCATCTAAAATGTAGTAAATAAGAAGGCAAATAAGTGAATAGCACTACAAACAAGCAGTGCAAGATGTGCTATCGTAATCTTTGAGGATTTCAAATCCCGTCGGGGGAATTTCAGGACTCTGAGGAACGTGAATAACGGAAACTACACAAGAACAATCAGAGACCACGAAACGTCTGTTGAATGTTTCTGATCCACCAGCGCGTTGTACAAAGTGCTGCTGCTGGTTTGACTCCCGGGAGGCTGCCCTGGGCCAGGGCCCGTGGCGGGAACACGTGTAGATTAGTACTAATACCCGGGAGTTAAATTAAATTGTGGACCAGGCGGTCCAGGGAGAAACGCCTTACAGCTTTCTGAAACCCTAAGTCCTGCACTTAGAGTGCAAGGATTCCCTTGAAGTTGAAACCTCTGCTCCGGTGACATGATATTCATATTGAATATGAATGCATTTGAATTTGGGTCATTGTCAAGTGAAGACAGGCGTTGCTTTGTGAGGTTTCCGTAAGTGGATGTCATTATGGCCAAAGAGACCTTCATCATGTTTATGAAAACAACCTTGTTGTGACTCTTGCCTCTGTCTCTGATTATAGATTCATTGAAACTGATAATATGAATGCATACTCTGAGCATGCATGAATATGACTGTCGTACAATACATCAAGCTAGTTACCATACATTAAGCTGTTAACTAGTATGCGTCTGCGAGAATTCATGACTGTGTGTGCTTACATCCAGCTCGACCAGAGCATTGTTCAGTTGAATAACGGTCTGCTAAAGTCAGAACATTTGTATTAGTATTTTTGTGTGCTTGTTTTAGTCTGTTTAATATTTTTGCTAAATTGTATGACGAAGTAGACCGTGGCCTTTTGGTTAAGCATATGCCCTTATTAGAAATTAACTTTTTTTTTGTCTTTCATTGATTGTTGACGTCATATAATTGTTTAACTTTACTTTCAACATCGCGATATGATCATCATGCATCACTCATTCTATATCACGATTGACATTTAATTCAATGTATGCTTTAGTTAATTCACATCGTCTATAGATCGCTGTGTCTGTTGCTACTCTCACGCCAATGACTGACCATCCACACCGTCCGTCTGAACGAGGTTGACTGGAGTTATTCCTTTAAACGACGTTTCTTTCCAAATTTGTTTGAAAACTTTTTTTCACTTAAATTCCTGTTCATAAATAAAGCAAATCGTAGGATACAACCAAAATACCGAACCCACCTGTAAAATATATCCTCACACCGATCTTGATAAGTGCATCTGGCAGATTGTTCCTCCGAGCAGGACGTTATGTAACTCCATGTCAGAATCGTATGTAATCCTCTTTTTGGTTCGTCGATAGTTTTTATTTGTATTGTTTCCAACTGTCCATCATTTGTAAGCGCGTGTCTCTGGTCAGCAGATATTCAGCACTGGAGTCCCTGGACAGCTCTGCTCCGATGGGGAGGAGCCCAAAGAAACACTGGGGCCCTCCTTAGGCTGAGAAGGGGTCCTGGATTGTAGCGTTATCCCGGTCTACTGCAACGCAATTTCCGGTTTGTTACTTACAATGAGCTGTGTACGCCTGCTAACCGTCGCCAGGGGAGAAGAATAAGAACACGACAAGAACAAGAAGATAAGAACAACAACAACAAATGTGGAGAGAATAAATATGGTGTTTTTTACCAAAAAAATTAAAAAAGCAATATACGAATAATTGAACGGTTACGGATATCCTTTTATCAGAAGTCTCGACCTCTCTCGCCGCTAACGTGTAACGTGTTAAAGTCCCGCCCTCTCTTTGGCCAATCGCGCTCAATTGGAGCATCCCGATCCAGGCGATCCGTCGTGAAGTGAGAAAGCCTGGGGGTTCAAAACATTTTCAACCATTCCAACAACCAACATGACTACGAAACGTATGGAGGTTGCATGAATAATTTCGTATGGTGCGTCCGTGAACAAAAAACATCCGTGTGTTTCATGTTTCATTCACAACAGCACCTCAACAGAACCAAATGAGTCAATTTCGTGTAATACAGTAACTCATCTAAATACTAAAATAAGGCATTAGGGATTTAAAAAAACGATGGTTTTATCTTTATTATAAAACCATCACTGAGGCACTTTATTTGTCGTCGTATTAATCGTCAAAGTTCAACAACTTGTTATAATATGATTAATTGTTGGTTCAAAGTCATTCTAACATATGTTTAGTTTTAACCAAAGGGAAGAAAATACACGCAACTTTACCTCAATACAGATTTGGCTGTAAAAACATAAAACATTACGAAACAATTGTCTACTAAAAAAAAAAGATGGATTTCTCCCAAAATAATGAAGAAAAAACTTTGATCCGCAAATTCTTTATTTGTGTAGTGAACATAATTTCCAATCATAAGACAAAAAACATAGGTGTAGATGGAGCAATACATGTAGCTCTCTTCATCAACATTATAGCAACGCAGGCCTTTAATTCGGCAGCTGGAAACTCGATGAGCAAGCAATTTGAGTGATTAGGGGAGAATGGGGAGAATCAACGTTTGGCGCTGTGTTGTGTGGACCCTTGATCTAAGCGTCTCTTTCTCAGATCACCTCCCCCCCCCCCCCCCCCCCCCCCCCCCCCCCCCACAACCTCCCATCCACCACCAGCCCCCAGTGATCCGCGGTCTGCTACCGCTAATCCGATTTTAGACCTGAGCTCTGCACACCTAATGAGCCTCCTAATGCTCCCGCTGGGCAGACTTAAAGTAAGACTCACTCTGTTACCGCGCGTCTGTCTTCTCTTCATTGTTGTTGGGTGGTCGACGGGGGGCTGCCCCGCCGGGGCGCGTGCTTCCACGGTGGACTCCCTTGTGAATGCCGTTAAGCAGACGCCTGCACCCTCAGTGACTTCGGGCCCACGGTGAATTCTGATAGACGTCATTCAGGGTTACGCTCGGGGCATCTTTGCGAGCGATTTCCCAAAGATTAATCCGTGGACGTTGGGGAACAGAGAAGAGAGTTGAGAGTTGAACAGAGAGTTGAGCACTTCAACAACGACTCTGCTGTCCACAGTCGACCTGTAGGCGTCCTTCGGCAAGATGCCCCAATCTCTCCCTGCATATTAATGACATCTATCTAAGTCACCATGATGCTTTGAATAAAAAGGTCAGCTCAACGACTGCTTCGTTGTAAATGGAGACCGATAGAATATTTACTACAGCTTGAACGAGCAAGACCCTTCTTTTAAGGGTCTTAAAACGGAGCTGGTTTGTATTGCACTCTGTTAAGTTGACGAGGTTGTGGATAACACACTGGGAGGCTGTGAGTCACAACTGGAAGCAGCACGTCGTGTTGTTTACAGCAGAAAGGAGATTCCAACGAGCCACAAAAACAGACTTGGAGACAGAAATAGGAGTCGAGGATTTGGTTTAGACGTTCATTAATAGATGCTAGCTATAGGCCACTGAGAAGGTGCTTATGCTATGTGATAGGCTAGTGATCGGCATGGCTACCCAATGAGAACAACACATAAGCGTCTATATCTGTATCTGGTATTCAGTTGACGAAATAACAACGAAATAACAACTTTGTTTAACTTTTATCCATTAATGCTAAGGCTACGATGAACATTAAGTAACTGTTACTTTTTAAAAGCACTGTTTCCAGTAACTTTTGACATAATTGAAATGCCAATCAAACATCAATTATAGGCGACTTGGATGTTTCTGGAATTTCCATCAACCCAATTAGCTTGATACAAAGAAAAGAAGAGAGGGAGTACAATCATTGAATTAATTTCTTTTTTTTTTTTTTTTTCCATTCAAGGGTTTTTGTTGCTAATTGCACGTAGACGTGACGTGTTGCCGTGGCAACGCTAAATGTCCAGTCACAGCCTCCCCGCAACCACTTACTCTCAATTTTCCAAGCTCATCCAGTCCAGCAGGCATGAGTCCAGGTGGCGGCTGCAGATCAGTTCCAGTGAAAAGCCTCTTTAATGCACTGTGGCAGAAGGTGAACACGGACGGCCTAATCACTGCATTCTCTCTAAACCCCGGCCTTCCCAGAATACACGGAGGCACTGGCCTCCATCTTGATATGTGAGGTTTAAACATTTGTTACTCTGTAACGTTACCTCTGATCTGAGTCGATGGCGTGGTCCTAATCCAATGTAAATTGATAATTTGATTTGATGATGAGTGCAAATGGGATGTTGAGGTAGCTTGGCATTTGCATTGTAGTACCTCCTATAGGAGACATAATCAAAGTGATTATTGTCTTTAGATTATATTACCAATGCACAGGCTATGGTGCAGATGTGCAATAGCGTAAAGTAGGCCTACACATATAAGATTGTAAATATATGATGATAAACATGGAACAAAGCTTTTTTTAAATGAAAAAAAAAGATCAACAACATGACAAACAACAAGTGGGCCGTATAGACATTTAAAATGAAAAGGGGTCGTCGACGACGACGACAGATTACGAGGTAACGGGTACGAGCAGCAGACGTGTTCTCGTCTTGGCGGAGTGGAGTGGGCCGGCCGGCGGCGCGCCCTCTCCCGCACACGCGCTCCGCTCATCAGAGCGACGGGAACATTCGGGCCACGGGCCTCTTGACATTGGCGCACTCCAATCAGTGGAGACGTCCGCGCACGGGGCTCGAGAAGCAAACGGCGTTGCTGTGGTAACCCCCCGGAGTGTCTCTCGCTCTCTGTCTCCGTGGAAGACGACAGAGAAACCAAAAGAAAAGAGAGAGAGAGAGAGATTTAAAACATCTCCGACGTGTGGAATGTGCACACGGGACTGTGTATCTGCACTCACCCCGCTTGCAGCAGGACATTTAATTGGACTATGAAATAAGATGTAAAAACATGTAAATACCGCACAAGATTCCTAAAAAAAAAAAAAAGCCTAACTCTGCCCTCTGCTGGAGGTCGCGCTATATAGCGCTGTAACCTGTGATGATAACTCCGCACTGATCTTGTTGCCAGGGTTAGATGGACAGGTAACACCCGAGGGCTCTCGGTGATCATGGCCACGCCCACATCACTGTGGTCATGATAGACATCAATCATTTCAGAAATTTTGCTTGACATTCAGAAAATGTTGAGCAGACTTGTTTGGGATTTTAGCTCAAGGGTACGTACAGGTCGACAGACGTTTGGGGGGTTAAACACACGCCAACCACCCAAGCATCCGGCAATATTTCAATATTTTGAAAGTCGCCCCCCTTACCAATTAGTAGGGGGGAGGCATTCCGAATTTCGAAACTCCACAACGACAGCGTTCTGTCGGGTCTAACGATGTGATGTGTGAACTGTGTGATGCAAACGAGGGCACCTGGGCTGGCTGGTGGCGTGAGTGGGCGGGGCTTGGGAGTGTCAATAGTAAAATCCTTGTCAACAAAGAGAGAGATACAGGCTGGCCTGCATTTTTTTTTTCATTTGTAGTTACAGGATGTGATTTATACCAAAACCATTAGTGAAATCACCACCAATCAGCACGGAAGACATACTTTACATGTCCAGCTTATAGTTAAGCTATTAGCTAGTTGAAATGTTACACGTTGCAATGTATGTGAAGTATGCAGAGAGTCACTCTGAGGGCCAACAGGCAATGTCTGTGTGCTCTTCCTCCTGTTTCATCTCCTTTGTTCACTTTAAACACCCCCTCTTTAATCTCATATCTGTCTTTTTCCAATCGAACCAGACACACTGCGGCGCTGTGGAGAGGTGGAACCAGAACACGACGGGCTCGCTGACTTTCTGGGCTTCTCCCCGAGGGATGGAAATGTAACCCAAGTTCAGTAGTCAAGTACAGCTAGTCATCTACAGCTAGCAGATGCCTTAAAAGCCTACAGCCAGCATACCGCTTGCAGGTATGGCAAAGAGCCACAGCTAGCATGTGCAACTACAACTAGTATATTTCAAGAGCCTATAGTGGGCATATTGCTCACGCACACACACACACACACACACACACACACACACACACACACACACACACACACACACACACACACACACACACACACAACCACAGCTAAAAATGTATGGCGCCTACAGCTCACATCTATAGCTAACAGCTATGGCCAGCATGCTTTTTCATTACCCTAGCCTCCTTCACTATGCACTGTGTATAGCACATAGTGCCAAATATTGGTTTATACATTGAGACTTTAAATACCTGAATTCCCTTTGGGGGGCGGGGGTCAAGACAGTGTTACCTGAGAGGCCTTTATATTGGATGTGGGTCACATTTCAGTCTTTAACACAAAACATTTGAGTTATTTATACAGAAGAATCGTATTGTAGCGCCACACACTTTTCCTTGCATAACACCGATTTCCATAAAGTTTGCACAGGACTTAACCAAAGCTCATGTCTGCTGTGTGGCGGTAGGGCTGCTCCAGTCAGTGGTTCAGCCCCAAAATGAAATGAATCTCTGTGAGGAGGCGTCGTCTCTTGTTCAGCCACTCCGCCTGTCGAGCCAGTTTGGCGAGTTTCTTAACCGCTGGTCTGTCCTCATCCATAATCACGGTGCAATCCATTGTGATCACGTTATTTCACAGCCGGGAGTTCACCTGAGAGGACCTGCCAGCGCTCAGAAGACTGACTGTCTGGTTGCATATCACCACCGCCAGAGACGGAGCTCCATCGCTGGTCTGCCATGATGTCCGGGGGTCCCCTCCCCGGCCGGGCGTCGCCAGAGGAGTGAGACGGCGTGGTCGGACACGCCGACGGGTCACGCCGGCGCACCGCGGAGCGTCTCTCGCCTCGGCGGCCGGAGGTCGAACCCTCGCAGAGGGCTTCCTGAAAAGTGCGGCGGCATGGCGAGAGGGTTTGTTCACGCGCGGCTGCTGCTGCTGCTGCTGCTGCTGCTGCTGGTGTCCGTGTGGCCCCCCGTCGTGGCTAGCCTGCCCGGCCGCCGCGCCCTGCGCTTTGAGCCCCCCATGCTGGACTTCGGCGAACAGTGAGTAGCTCCCGTGTGGGGGGGCCGCAGCCCAGAGCTCTGCAGAGCGAGAGCTGTTGACCAAAGAGAGAGAGAGAGAGAGAGAAGCTCTCAGCAGGGAAGTGGAATTGTGCCCGGAGACGGTGATTGACAGTTGAGGAAGTTTTGAGGTTTTGTTTTTAGATCAGACCTTCTATAGCAACATGTTATCTTTTAATTCTGTCTGTGTTTTTTTGGGGTTTTTTTTGCCAGGCATGCGCAGAGACAAACACATGTGTAGCGCACACACACGTAGACACGCACACGCACGTACGCACACACACACACACACACACACACACACACACACACACACACACACACACACACACACACATACACATACACACAAATACACCACAGTATGGCCTTTTTTATGATTAATTCTGAAAGGGTTTTATAACGCTGGACTGTTGCTGCAGAGCTTCGAAGACCCCGTGATATTTCTGCATGCATTACCCCAATCATTCACAATATGTCAAACATCGTAGGACCCCAAAACGAACCTACCGCCTACGCTGAAATGACATCACCGTCAGAAACATAGAAACATAACATCAGACTTTGAGAGAGGACACCGAATGCAAATAAATACATGCAGGGTGGGACATACTGTAGCTGGCGTCCTTTTACCTGGGAGAGCTTCCAGGGCCAACACCCATGTGTCTCAGGTGATCCCATGGCTCAGGTGATACTGTGTCACCGCGCGTTTCACCTGACGCCGCCCCCCAGGCCATCCGACAGCACCACATGATGTCATCGTGTGCTCGCTCCAAAGAGCACCCTCTATCCCGCAATGCTGGTTTGCTCAGTCTGCTTTCAGTAGTTCACCTCCTCTCAGGGAATCGACAAGTATTTGTCTCTGAGTATGTTTCCTTTGAATAAGATGGCTTCAAATAAAGATAAGATGAGGTAAGATATTCCTTTATTAATCCCCCTTAGGAGAAATTCAGGTTGACCAGCAGTACAAGGGGATAGAGGAGTGCAATAAAAAAACCTGAGTATAAAAAATAAACAATGAATAGATTTACCTGAACTCAAGCAACCAGTCAACTCTGAGAGTTAACTCGTTAGCTTGTAACTTACTTTGCTACTCAACTCACTCAGTCTCACTTCCACTTGAGTCTATTCAAGTCTTAAATATCTTAAAGTCTTAAATATTTAGAAACATCAAAGCGTACAGTATATGCTTAATTGTTTTGGTGAATGGCAGATGCAGTGAATGTATCAATCAATCAAGTGAATGCAGGAAAAGGACATGAAAACAAAAGATTCTCGTGAATACTAAACATGTTTATTGTGTCAACACATCTGGGTTGGTCAACAATCATGCCCCTTCCCTTTTTCACGTCGCTTCTAAAAATAAACGTGTTGTTCCCTATCCCTAACCCATCGTTTCCTCTTCGTTTGACGGTGAGAAATGAGAAGTCGGTTGCTTGCGTTGTGATTCAATGGCCACGGTGTAGATGTCCTTTCATCTCATTCTCCCACTCTGTCTCTGCAGCCCTGTGGGGATGCCAAAGATGGAGAAGGTGCACCTCCACAACCCTGGCTCAGAGGAGATCAGTCTGATGTCCATATCAGGCTCTACGGCACACTTCCACGCATCCTTCTTCAGGCATGCTGTAAGTAGTCCCAGTCACACAGCCTGGTCCAGAACTACACTACCCAGAATGCTCTCGGGCCACCTCTTCCTGTTCTTTCTCGCATGAAATGCATATGAGGTGTTCAGAAATGTTGACTCCATGTGAGCAAGTTGTCAAGGATGCAAATCTTCCTGGAATCTTCTTTTCTGTCTGTTTGATGGAAAGTAAATATTTCACATGCAAATTTTAATTGTTGCTATTAGTAACTGGTTAACAGTAAGATTCCAAAAGCCTCCGACATAGAACAGTCAAAGGTGGACTTGAGTATATTTATGTTTGTTAATCCCTCCTTCCACCAGGTTCTGCCACCCAGTGGAGTGACCTCGTTTGATGTGGTGTTCCTGGCACGCGTGGTGGGGAACATAGAGAACACTTTGTTCATCAACACATCACACCATGGACTGTTCACTTTCCAGGTGGGCCAAGAATATGTCCTTCTGTTTGGGACACTCATTTTTGCTTCTCTTCTCAACTTCAACTCACTTTCTTTGTGTTTTGGCTCATTTGGACTGGTACTGTATGTGTGTGTGTGTGTGTGTGTGTGTGTGTGTGTGTGTGTGTGTGTGTGTGTGTGTGTGTGTGTGTGTGTGTGTGTGTCTGTCTGTCTGTCTGTCTCTGCAGGTGTTTGGGGTGAGCGTTCCAAACCTCTACAGATTGAGGCCCTACACCGGGCCCCGGGGGCACTTAGACGACCCCTCAGCTCCCCTGATGAACCTGCAGCCGGCTCACAGTCGACCTCTACAGGCAAACACCTGCATGCAGCTTTACTAGACGTGAACCTCAGAAATGTGATGCACTGCATTGTACTGTACTGTCTGTAATACTACCATCACTGATTCATTGAATGAATAGTGATCATAACATATCACAACAGTGACATCACATGGCAGAAGGTATTTTGAGTTAATTTAAAAATGGAGAAAAGAGAATGATAAAAATAATTCTGTTAACATCAATGATGACACAATCTACTGTGAATAAAAACGTACTGCCACGTAATGTTAGATTGTAATAGATAACGTACTGTAAAGGTAAGATGAGAATAACGTGATAGTTTGGCGTTATCGTGATGGGCCATCGTAACGTTCTTCTTGTGGGTTCCTGGTTCCTCTCCACCAGGTGGTAGAGATGAACTCCAACGGAGGAGACTTACCTCTGGAGCTGCCCACAGGCCAACACCCTCACACCCAGGAGTTATGGGTAGGCCTTCAGTCATTTTTCTGCATTTTCCTGTCAGTAACTAAATTATGATATAGAGAGTAAGTATGCGCTATTCATTAATTTCTGTTGGGAATTGTTTTTTTATAGTTTGTTTCTTACTCTTATATTTGATGTCTTTGTAAAGCTAGCTTGTGTCTTTGGGTAGCTGCAAAAGTGATTTATTGATAAAATGCATTGATATTATTAGTATTGTTATTAATATACAATTAAACAGTTTGAATTACTTCATGTTCAATTCTGATTGACAATTATGTAAAGAATCATATTTCAACAAAATCCCAGCAAAAAAACATAACTGACTCGACCTGTGTGTCTAAAAAGCAGCATTGAAACGCAATTCTTTTCTGTGCAGGAGGTTCCACCGTTTGCGAAGAGGGACAGTTTTGTATCTCACAGTGCAGGCATCCACATGTCTTTCCTCTGGACAAGACCCAGCCAGGACCAGTCCATCGTCTTCCCTGTGGAGCCCTCCTCTTCCTCCTCCTCTGGTAGAGACCCCCCCTCCCCCAATACCTCTGGACGTTCACAATGTTTGGGTGTCCAATGTGTCTCTTAATGGGCGTCACGCATGATAGTCAGGAGGGATGCTCCTTAAATCCTTTGCCATGACGTTGGATGTCAACGGTGGATGTTTTTCTCTGTGTATACCGATACAACACATTTTGGACAATATCAGACCATGTACCTTGGTGGTGGCTATATCGATGCGTCCCTAGAGACCGGTAGGGCTCCTCCTCCGCTTTGGTGAATCTTGATGGACCTTGTGGATGTCTGCTGGTTACTCCAACCAATGTTGTGTTCCTCGTGGTTTCAGCTCCGGGTGTCTTCTCCTCCAAGGTGGTGCTTGACTTTGGAAGGCTGCGGTCACAAGGTATGGAGCTCTCTGATGATGATGATGATGATGATGATGATGATGATGATGATGCTGACGGTTAATAAATACTTTCAGATGTTCTCCAGACCTCTAATCGATCTCTCTCTCTCACTCTGTCTTGCTCTGTTTTTCACTCTTGGTCTCTCTCTTCTCTTTCTCTCTGGCTGTCTCTCTCTCTCTCTCTCTCTCTCTCTCTCTCTCTCTCTCTCTCTCTCTCTCTCTCTCTCTCTCTCTCATATATCGCTCTACCCTCGCTTGTTTCATATCCCAGATCGCCCTAGAACATTGAATCTGCTTTTAAACGCGGGAGCAGAAGATGTTCACATCATGGTAGGTGTTCTTGCACCTGTGTCTGTTCTTCTGAAGGGCTGTCTCATGTCTCTGGTTCTTTCCCTGATGTTCTCTTGTTAACACACAGAGTGTAGGAACATCTCCACCAAACCAAGCCCTCTCTGTGGATTTCAAGGGAGTGACTCTGAAAGGCCAGGGACGAGGATACACCAAAGTAGCGAGTGTAACTTTTGATCGTAAGTTGTTTCATTTGGTTAAATAAATACTTGGTTTGGGATGATTCATGTCACGAGGTTCACGGTAACCAAGCAACCTGGTAGCCTATAACCTTTGTTTGTTTAAAGCTGCAAAGTGTCCTGCTTGGGATTTTGTCCCATTGCTTATTTTCACCAAAAGAAGAACCCAAAAATAAGCGAAAATAGCTCTACCTCCCTCAGTGAGATGTTCTCTCCTCCACAGCCTCTAAAGCAGCTCGCCCAGACCAGTTGTCTGGGCTCATCACCGTGAAGGTGGCGGGGAGGACTAATTCTACACTAGAGATCCCTTACCAAGCCGACGTGCTGACAGGGTACCCTACATCATCTACCTTACTTTGTTCCCAACCAAATTCTCAATTCATTGTAGTTATCGGAGGTATCTGAAATGTCTGCCTCTCAGTTTTCTTTGTTGGCCTGTCTTCTGTTGCAGCTACCTGAGTTTCGATGATGGAGCCACTCTGTTCCACATCAGGAACAGCCCCCTGGACCCAGTGGTCCGACCTGTCTTCCTCACAAACACCTTCAGCCACCCGGTCCAGATCCTCAATGCATCCCTGATGCCGGACGCCACAACCATGTTCACTGTGAGGCCCAGACCTCTCTCTAACCCTGACCTACTGCCTAACCACCTGTCTAACCCCCACCTGCTGCCTAACCACCTGTCTAACCCCCACCTGCTGCCTAACCACCTGTCTAACCCCCACCTGCTGCCTAACCACCTGTCTAACCCCCACCTGCTGCCTAACCACCTGTCTAACCCCCACCTGCTGCCTAACCACCTGTCTAACCCCCACCTGCTGCCTAACCACCTGTCTAACCCCCACCTGCTGCCTAACCACCTGTCTAACCCCCACCTGCTGCCTAACCACCTGTCTAACCCCCACCTGCTGC
>JAXIVH010000003.1:716726-789226 GCA_036785325.1 Urophycis tenuis | reverse complement strand
GCCGCTGCGCAGGGACCTCTCGTCTCAGGCCAGGGGGGAGATTTACCACCCCCATCCAGAGCAGGTGGCTCTGTGGGCCCGTGAGAGGTTACATTTGGGCGCTGTCGGACTGCCCCAGAATGTGATCGACACTCTTCAGTGTGCGAGGGCTTCATCCACTCGCTCATCATACAGTTGTGAGTGGCGAGTGTTTGAGGAGTGGCGTGAGGCCAGACGTATTGTTTCATTTCAGTGCTCACTGAGAGACATTCTCTGTTTTCTCCAAGATCTGCCGGAAAAGGGTAACGCCTTTTCCACAATCAAGGTGTATCTGGCCGCTATTTCAGCCACATCGGCTTGGGGGATAAGCTGGTGGGCCAGCATCCGTTGGTATGCCGCTTTATGAACGGAGTTCGCCGGAAACTGCCAGTTTCCAGGCCTATGGTGCATTATGGGACTTGGCAGTTGTGTTAGATGCTCTCTCACCACACCCATTTGAACCTTTGGAGGTGGTGAGGCTGAAGTTTTTGTCACTCAAGACCGCTCTCCTCCTCGCTTTGACTACTGCGAAGCGAGTGAGTGATTTACAGGCGCCGTCCACCCGCCCGGCTTGCTTGCAGTTTGAACCAGGCTTGTCTAAGGTGTGTTCACGGCCCAAACCTGGCGTTGATACCTAAGGTGGTGGAATCTGCTTACAGATGCCCCACAGTGGAATTGACGGCTTTTCATCCTCCGCCATTTGGGTCAGCGGCGGAGAGCAGATTGAACACTCTGTGCCCTGTGCGTGCTTTACGTGTGTATGTGAGGAGGACAGCCAGCTGTTTGTGTCTTGGGCCACGCCCCCACAAGGGGAAGGCCACTGTCCCGACAGAGACTGTCCCGTTGGAGCGTGGAGGCTGTAGTGCATTACGGGTACAGGGGCCTGCAGCCCCCGGCTGGTTTGAAAGCACACTCCGCCGGGAGCATGGCTACGTCATGGGCTCTGTTTAAAAGAATTAGGGTGGAGGACATTTGTGCGGCGGCGAGATGGGCTTCACCGCACACTTTCGTGAGATTCTATAGGTTGGATGTCCCAGGTCCATCCCTGGCTCACGCAGTGCCGGAGTCTGGTGCTTCAGAAACTGGTTGATGTCATCCTAGTCTGGGTCAGGAGCCCGAGGACTTTGGGAGACTATGCATTCCGGGAGTGGTCTGTATCTCCCATAGTGAAACACCGAGCAGAGTTAGAAGAAGAACGTTGGGTTACTTAAGGTGATCCCTGGTTCTAGTGGCCGCATAACGATGCAGCAAGTCTGCACACAGGACTGCACACAGCAGGTTGCATACGCCTGGTCTAACAGCAACTCTATTCCAGCCCTTAATCTCATGAGTTCTGTGATAAATCTGTGTTTATTGTGTGTCTATTGCTTATTGTCTATTATATATTTGTATGTTATCCATATTATGAGGATATCTGGCCAATATCTGATATTTATGGAAAACCGGGGCCCCTATTAAAAGCTTTAAATAGCTTGCTTGGGGCAACCCCTTTCACACGTCCGATTGTGTAATAATTGTTATAATGCATCATGTATCGTGTTGTATGCCCTGGATGTTGTGAAAAAACTAAACTAAAACTAAACTAAACTAAAACTAATCGCGATTAATCACAGGACATTTGGCCATTAATCACACCGTGTCAATCGTATAATCCTGTGGTGTGGAACGTGTCACACAGACACGCTGATCTTTGCAGCGGCTTCACCAGCTATCACCAGCTATCAACAGGAAGGGAAAGAACACCACTCCGATGTTGCAATAGTCATGATCGTAGCTCAGTCAGTGGCAGCTCTTGCAGCCACACGCTTGTCCTGCAGAAAAGGCCCACGGTGGCACGTCTAGTTGTTATTGATACGCACCAAACACAAGTTACTCTTACGTGAAAAGTCTCCTTGGAAATGAGATGATAAGATAAGATAAGATAAGATAAAACTTTATTAATCCCCTAAGGGAAATTGGGTCGCCATAGCAGCCCGGGTACAAATAAATATAAATACAATACAAAAAATATAAATAAAATGAATGAATGAATGAATGAATAAAATACCAAAAAAAAGAAGTCAATTCAGATTCTGATTGTGATCTGATTAGATTCTCCTGTATAACTACAGAGAGAGAGAGAGAGAGAGAGAGAGAGAGAGGGAGAATCACGTGCGTTTGTGTGTTTGGAGGCCGTTGGATAATTTGCAAACATTCAGATTCCACATCCAAAGCCTTCTTCTTGTGTTGCAGGATCAAGGCGGTGTTTGAGGTGAACTCGGAGCTGCAGCAGAACGTGAGGTCAGAGGTCACGGCCAGGCTGACCTGGCCGTCGCTGCTCAACTCCTCTCGCCATGTGGTGTTCCCCGTAACCAACGCCAACAGCTCCTCGGTGGGTTCAGGGTTCAGGGTTCAAGGTTCAGGGTTCAGGGTTCAGGGTTCAGGGTTCAGGGGCGTTTCTAGGTTCTGACTGTAGGGGGCGCTCGGCCTATAGGAAGCCACAGCGGGGGGATTCGGGCCATAGCCTGGAATGCCCAGGTCTAACGACGTGGTGTCGTGTGACCCTTTGGTCTGGAACGTGTCACACAGACGCACGCTGATCTTCGCAGGGGCTTCATTTACATTTACATTGAGGGCATTCAGCAGAGGCTTTTATCCAAAGCGACTTACAAAGAGTGCATTTGTCATAAGAAGGTGAAACATTTCATTGCTGCTTATACAGTAAGAAAGTCACCAGAACAAGTTTCGAGCATTTCAGTTGCTAGAGTAACCATTGCTAGTATACAACATCTCTGACTAAGTGCCAAGTTACAAAGAGCAATCAAAGTGCCAAATTACAAAGTGCCAAGACGTACAACAAATAAGAGCATGGGGGTAGGGTTATGCAGGGTTCAGATGAACTCTGAACAAGTGGGTCTTGAGTCTCTTCCAGAAGATGGGAAGTGACTCTGCAGTCCTGACATTGGCAGGGAGCTCGTTCCACCACTGCGGTGCCAAAACGGAGAAGAGTTGAGATTTCGCCATCCGACCTTTTCCTCCTTTTAGTGATGGAGGTACCAGTCAACCGGCTGAGGTAGTTGAACGGAGTGCTCAAGCAGGGGCGTGGGGTTTCACTAATGTTTGGAGGTAGGTAGGGGCAGTTCCATTGATAGCATTGAGGCCAGTCTTGAAATTGATGCGAGCCACTACAGGGAGCCAGTGGAGGTCTTGGAAGAGGGGGGTCATGTGGCTCCACCGGCTGTTGTCAACAGGAAGGGGTAGAAGTTGGTCATAATCGTAGCTCAGTGGCAGTTGGCTCTTGCAATCACACGCATGTCCTGCAGAAAAGATTCTGATTGCGATGGTGCTGTGAGCTGGGTTCTCCTGTATAAATATGGTTCTGTGAGCTGGGTTCTCCTGTATAACTATAGTTCTGTGAGCTGGGTTCTCATGTACAACTATGGTTCTGTGAGCTGGGTTCTCCTGTATAACTATGGTTCTGTGAGCTGGGTTCTCCTGTATAACTATAGTTCTGTGAGCTGGGTTCTCCTGTATAACTATAGTTCTGTGAGCTGGGTTCTCATGTACAACTATGGTTCTGTGAGCTGGGTTCTCCTGTATAAATATGGTTCTGTGAGCTGGGTTCTCCTGTGTAGCTTTAGTTATGTGAGCTGGGTTCTCCTGTATAACTATAGTTCTGTGAGCTGGGTTCTCCTGTGTAACTTTAGGTCTGTGAGCTGGGTTCTCCTATATAACTAAAGTTCTGTGAGCTGGGTTCTCCTGTATAAATATGGTTCTGTCCAGGATGAAGAGGTGGTTCTGGAGAACCCTGCTGATGTTCCAGTCTTCGTTCAGCTTCTCCCCCTGGCCCTGTTCCCCAGTCCGTCAGTGTTCTCTGGAAAACTAGCCGACAGGTCTGAACTCAACCCAAAACATCTTGTCTAGTTTAGCTTAGTTTTATTGAATCATCATTCAACCAACTGTGTCCTATTTTACAGGTTGCCGTGGGCAAATTTATCCAACATCAACATTGACACTAAAACTCTTGAATTCCGCGTGCACCAACATTCAGTGAGTCTCGATAGAACTGATAGATCAATAGATCAATAAAGCTCAAATATTGCCATTTATTTGAAGGGGATCTGAAGTGAAGAAGCAGTTTTACGTTAACCTGGTCCTGTGTGTGTGTGTGTGTGTGTGTGTGTGTGTGTGTGTGTGTGTCTGTGTGTGTGTGTGTGTGTGTGTGTGTGTGTGTGTGTGTGTGCGTGTGCGTGTGTGTGCGTGCGTGCGTGCGTGCGTCTGTGTGTGTGTGTGTGTGTGTGTGTGTGTGTGTGTGTGTGTGTGTGTGTGTGTGTGCGTGCGTGTCTGTGTGCGTGTGCGTGTGCGTGCGTGCGTGCGTGCATGCGTGTGTCTGTGTGTGTGGGTGTGCGTGGTAAAGTCTGCTCCGGTGAGCAGTGGTCCCGGGTTCCTCCAGGGACCCTCCAAGTCCTTGGCATACAACCTGCTCCTCCAGCCAGGAGAAACCAAGTCCTTCAACGTGACCTTCACGCCCAGCAGCAACCACAGCGTCTCATCCCTGCTGATAGTCAGGTACGCCACAAGCCAGGAGACCCCACCCAGACCAAAGGTGCTGGGTTCGATCCCCCGATATCCCTGTGTAAGCTGTTCCCGGCTTATGACCTGTGTGTGAAGTGACTCAATGACTCAATCGGTAATGGGATACCTTGTATGCCACGTTCCTGTTAAACGGGTGTGTGCTAAAACCAAACAGTGTGCATACGGAAGGGCATCTGTAAACTTGATTCACTGCACCGACATATCAGAACAACTTCCTTGTGTGTGCAAACTTGCCTGACAATGAAGCTTTTAGTGATTCTGACAAAATGGTGTTCCACCTGGCATGAGTTGGGTGTACCTGACAAAGTGGCAGCGGAGCGTTCATGTTGTGGTTCTGTTCAGGAACAACCTGACCGTGATGGACGTGGTACTTCTAGAGGGACGGGGAGTTCTGGAACACCTGAAGGTGGGTGGGAAGACCCAAGGACAAGAAGGTTACCTGAGGTTCAAGATGACAGAGGCCCTGCTCAGACAATGCACCAATTGTGAGTTCACTAGTTTGCATGTCCAGACCGCGAGTTCACGTGTGCTGCACTCAACCATTCACCCCTAGGAATACGCGTGGGAAATTAAACACAAGCAAGCAAACCTTTATAATGACTCTAATGCTATATGATAAATCATACAAATATGTTCACATACATACATGAGTTGATGTGGCTGTCTCAGTTTTTGAATCTTGGATAAAATCCTAAATGCTGAATCCTATTTTATCATTAGGCCTACATACAATTTTTACTCTGAATTGAAATAAATGGTTTCACAAAATCAATTCTTGTTCATCACCATCGATCCTAAATCGTCAGTTAGTCAGCCAGCAGGACTAAGGCGTTGGCCGTGTTCCTTCCCAGACACCAGCATGAAGGAGCCCACCCACTCTCTGCGGAGAACCTTCAAGGTGGAGAACGCTGGTGTGCTGCCAGTTCACGTCACGTCTGCCCAAATCAACAGACACGTGTGTGGAGGACACGGCTTCACCATTCTGGACTGTCAGGAGTTCATTATACAACCAAACTCCTCCAGGGAGCTCGTCATACTGTGAGTGCACGTCTGTTTTATAGCCCCGGTGGTGGTTTGGTTTGGTTTGGTTAGCTTTGGTTTGGTTTTCGGCCAGTTCATCGTTGGATGTCTTCTCCAGGTTCACTCCAGATTTCTCCGCGTCTCGGGTGATCAGAGAGCTGAGGCTGGTGACTCGTGGAGGCTCAGAGTTCGTGTTTGTCTTGAACGCCTCAGTGCCGCACCACATGCTGGGGCCCTGTGCCGAAACCTTACCCCGACCGGCCTGGGAGTGGAACTTTTGCCTCCTGGTGTCCCTGGTCATGAGGTGGGTATCATCTTGTCGTCATCACTACCTTAGTCTCCTTGACTAAGACACAAAACCAGCTTATTTGCCTTTGCATAAATCACTCAGTGAATGAATGCGTGAACATAATGTGACTTAACGTGGGTATGAGTGGGTTCATGTTTATGTGAATGGGTGGTTTAATGATTGAATATGGATAGAGGTGAGTGGGTGAATTGGGTGAAAAGGTGAATTTAGGTAGCTAGTGAGGTAAGTCCTCCTCCAGCCTTCTAGTGGTGACTTCATCTGACCTTTGTCCTCCAGTTGCATGTTGCTGCTGGTGGGAGTCATGGCCTACCTGGAGGCCCACAGCCGGTGGGAGATGTTCAGGACGCATCTCACCCTGGAGAATGGCCTGTTTGACCTCAGAGAAACCAACAGCCTGACACAGTGAGTCCTGACCCAGGGCGGGGCCAGACTAGTTTAGTGGGTCAGGAGTGGCCCGGGATAACGCAGGAGGGAACCAGAACCCAACACCGTACCTTGCACTCGCGGCGTAGAGAACGTGAACTTCAGAAAGATTCACTTATTTTGTCCAAAATACTATCAGTCTCCCGTCTAGATTTAGTCTATCTTTGCTTTACCAAACTAAACAACTGATTAAATAGTAACTTGTACTTTATGCAAACTACGAGCTGGTGGCCTCTGTTTTCACCTTTTAATTGATTAATAGGTAATACATAAGTAATAATAAATAAATGACACGTGTTCATAACCACACCTCCCCCTCCCTCCACCTCCACCTCCTCCTCCCTCCAGCTCCGATGACCCCTGTGACCCCCCGCTGAACTCTAGGGGGTTCTATGGCTCTGGGGGCGGGGCCTCTCGGGTCGGCGGTCGCCATGGCGCCGAAGCGGGCGGGCTGGACAGGAAGTCCAGAGTGGGCCAAAGTACGGTCGCACATTGGACAAGTGCCTCCCCGTCGGCAAATGGGAGCGCCTCAGGCTCAGCTCAGCTGGCCAATAGGAAGGCTCAGGGCGGCAGGCAGCAGCCAATAGTGGGCCTCGGTGAGGATGAGGGGCAGCCTGGAACAGGGCTTCCCCAGAGAAGGGACCTGTGTGCTGGGGAGGAGGAGGAGGAGGAGGAGGAGGAGGAGGAGGAAGCTGGTCTGCTGGAGGACCAGGAGCTCTCTGGAGCCACCAGTGGCCATGCTTCAGACCAGCCCAGCTCCCTCCCAGAACAACAGTCAGGTACCTGGGTCTACTACTTACACCAAGCGGGTCAGACCACCAGATACCTCTCTTACATAGATATCTTATAGATCTATTCTATTAGTCCATCTATTATCTTTTTCTCTTTTTTATGTGCAAGGCACCTATGACAAATAAACTTGAAACTTGAAATTCAAGGTTTGTTGCTACTCCTACCTGGTGTTGTGTTCTGGCCAGACTGTGCACTATGACCTGGAATAATACCATCAGGTTGGGGAGGCTTTGTGTTTTCTAATCTGTTGTCATACTCTGCCAGTTACTAAAGGGTTTGTGCTTTTCCTGCAGAGCTCTCGTTGAAAGTGGGAGTTAAGAGCAAAGAACAGAAGAAGAAGAAGAAGAAAAAGAAGAGGAAGAGGAAAGAGGAGAGGAAGGAGCCAGAGGAGGAGGATGAGCAGGAGGAAGAGGAGGAGGAGGAGGAGGAGGAAGAGATGGAGGAGGGAAAGAAGGTCGGGACTCATGGAGACGAGCTGAAGGATCTGCAGGATGACGATGCCTCCTCCACCACCACCGACACCTCCACCACCGACACCTCCACCATGGACCTCGACACCTCAAACAGAGAGGTGAGATGATACCATTAGTGTGGTCTCATAGTTCATTTGTTTCTCCCTGGCTCGAGGAGGGGGTGTCTGCAGACCCGGAGGCTGCAGATTCAAGCCCGCAGTTCTGGGACCGCAGTTCTGGGACCGCAGTTCTAGGACCGCAGTTCTGGGACCCCAATTCTAGGACCCTCGTGTTCGTGCGGCAGTGCTGCCAAAAAAACAAAAAAAAAGGCGTGTTCTATGTTTCTGAACAAAATGTAAGGTGAAATGTTTCTGGTATGTTTTAGGCTTAAGCTTTATTTTTAAGCTTTTTATTTATTTAAGCTTTATTTATTTATATAGTGCATTTCATACACAAGGCAACTAAACTCAATGTGCTTTACATGATTAAAAGTTTAACATTTAAAAGCATTTAAAAACAAAGAATAAAGAGCATTCAAACTAAACATAAGAGCATTTAAAAAATGAACATGCATAAGTTAAGTAGAGGTTAATTTAAAACATACAGTGCAGTATAATGCAACAGCATAAAATCAATAAAGGAGTGCTTATAGAATAATTCCATGCAGTGATTTATAGACCAGTAGCAGAACTTTTAAGTATATTCTATAGCTGCCTGGGAGCCAGTGTAAAGTCTTCTGAACTGGAGTAATATGCTCTGATCTCTTTGTCAGAAAGAACCAGAGCTGCAGCATTCTGAATGAGCTGCAGCTTTTTAATGCTCTTTTGGGGCAGACCTGTCAGAAGACTATTACAATAGTCAAGTCTACTGGAGATAAAAGCATGGATCAGCTTCTCCTGATCTGTTTGGGACATGAGACCTCTCACTCTGGATATATTCTTCAGCTGGTAGAAGGCTGTTTTGGTGATTGATTTGATATGACTGCTGAAAGTCAGAGTCTATCAGCACACCAAGGTTTCGGACTTGGTCTTTGGTCTTTAAAGACAGTGACTCCAGGTAATCCTTGTTTCTTTACTGCCAAAAACAATAACCCCAGTTTTGTTATGGTTTAATTGAAGACATTTTTGGTTCATCCAGTTATGTATTTGTTCTAGACAGTGATACAACGCCTCTATTGAACTGTAGTAATATCATGAATCACAATTGTTTTGGCATTTAAAGGCTAAAGGGGCATTTAGCAGATGCTTTTGTCCAAAGCGACTTAGAATCAGTACATTTGTGGGGTTCAGCATGTGGACAGTTGAAGGAAGAGGGGGGTCAAGGGGATCGAACCGCCGACCCTACGGTTAGTGGATGACCCGCTCTGTCCACCCGCTCTACCCACTGAGCTACTGCTGCCCAAATGTGGGCAGCAGTAGCTCAGTGGGTGGGAATAAAAAAAATGGGTGGAATAAACCTTAAATATTATAGTGAGACAGAAAATATCTTATATCTTTCCTAGTGGCCAACTCTGGTATCAACATCCGGTCACATTTTGCAAACTCATGACTGGACTGACTAATGCGCTTACTTGTTTGATGACGGGTCTGTTTGTATTTTTTTATTTTTATGTTTGCTTTCTTACAGCAACTAGTGACAAAGAAAGGAAGGACTGTGAGCTTTGAAAATAGAGAAGAAGAAACATCAGATCTTTCAAACACACACAAAAGCCAGAAACCAGGAAGTCGCCAATCAGACAGCCAATCAGGAACAGGAACCAACAGGAGAAACAGCCAATCAGGAACTGGAGCCAACACAAGAAGCAGCAAGTCAGGAATTGGAACCACCAGGAGATGCAGCCAATCAGATACAGGAACTACCAGGAGAGGCAGCCAATCAGATACAGGAACTACCAGGAGAGGCAGCCAATCAGACACAGGATCCCTGAGAAGACACAGCCAACCGACCACAGCTAGGTGTCTTCATGTCATTTCAAGACAAGGATGTCGATAACATTGCTTTTTCTCTGTAATCTAACTGATGTTGTATCTAATATGAAATGTCTATTCTGTTCTAGTCCTCTAGAGCTGCCCTATGGGGGGAACGATGACCAGACCTTACCACCCAGATCTTCACAGCCTCTCTCCAGTGTCCCGAAGACCAAAACGTCACCCAAAAAGCGATGTATGCCTTCTTAAGTCTTGTTTGAACCATAGCTGAGCAGCTTTATGTATGTAGCACACACTTTAATGTCTACTCTAATTCTACTATTGCAGCAGTCTCTGAGGAACAGCAAGACCGCCAACCCCCTCGTGTCTCACGGCAGCGAAGCAGCCCTGTTCCAGACCTGGACTACTGCAGCAACCTTCTCCCAGAGCCCTGCATTGTCTCAGAGGAGGAGAAGGAGTTGGACCCTCCTGAATGGGATCTTCCCCTGTCCACTATCAGCAGCCGTGAGTCTGGCCCTGCCTCAAACCTCTTGCCTCAAAGCTCACCTCGGCGTTATCATCATGTCACCACCATGAATGATGTTGTTGCCACCGTGTCGCCATGACATTGAGTAGCTAGTGGAGGAATGCAGTCATTCAGTGCAGAAGTGTAATTCAGCACGCTGTTGTCCCTACCTTTTCATCACCCCCATGTCATAAGCACCCTTTGTGGTCATACATAGACCCACTCCGGTCTATGTATGACCACAGAGGAACAATCATTGTTCATTACTTACAATGGTCAACATCTGTCATGAAACATCGTTGAAGAGACGGGATTCATCGGTGCCTCCCTCTGTCTTCCTTCCCTCCGCACCGCAGTAGAGGTAGCCACTCTTCAGCAGATCTCCATGCAGACCAGGAACACAGACCTCTTCCTCAAGCGGGCTATGGTTGGGCTCTGCTCGCCCCCGCCGGGACTTCCTGCCCCTCTGCCCGTGGACGGCTACGGCGTGACTCTGGACACTACAAGGTCAGTGGGCAAGATGGTCCCGTGGCTGAGATCAATTGTTGTAATCTGCTTTTGACAGCAGAGTCTACCGCGCCAGAGGCTATGCTTAAGGTTGACTCATACCTCTGGGTCGAACAGCTGCTGCAGGAGAGTATAATTCAACCTTTTGTCTGTTTGCTTGACGGATAAAGTTTTTCTCTTTTCTCAGAGCAAATGATTGTTGCTCTGCGTCTGATCATTTGGACATCTCGATGATCAGTGAACAACGTCGGCCTTTCTGTTCACGGAGGAATCGCTACACTCGGCTATTTTCAAATAATAAGGGAACTGATTCAGGCGGGTGTTGTGACAAAAACCACAACATTGGACTGATGTCATTGGTCTGGGATTTGGGTTTTCCGTCGGTTTGATTTTGAAATATCTATATTTTTAAATGGAAGATGTGTAGATATTGGGGGTCCTGGGTTGGGGGTGGGCTTGGGCCCGCCAACCCAACATGTGTGTAACAGCAGAGCAGCTGAGACCTTGCGTTGTATTCCAGTGATGAAACCAGGAGGGCTCCAGGCACCAGGTCTGCAGCTGGGCGGATCCCAGACCCCCTCCAGGACCGGGACCCCAGCTCTGCAGGCTATGACAGGAGTCCAGGTGAGATGAGGATTCCTCGCTGCTCGTTAACACACTCACCTGTTGTGGTCCACACCTGTTCAGTTACACAACGTTTCAGAATGATGCCAAACTAATTGCAGAAATGACCCTGAAACTCTTTAAAGACTTCCTCTTGGTGGGGTACCCCGCATCTTAACGTCTCCTCAGGTGCTCCTGGGATGTGGAGACCGGAGAATCCAGCTCTCTCCCTGACACACACCACGTCAGTGGATAGTTACAGCTCTGAAAGGGACCACAATGGCAGATCAAGGTGACTGTGTTGTTGTATACAATGATGATGAAAACCTAGGTAAATAAATACATGTGAATAGATAGAATGTGCATATGGAAATCTAAATAAGATGTGCATATGGGTAACATTGTTGGTGAACACTTCTCTCCTCACAGTTCTGGGTTGTGGACTCCTCTGGTCACACGGTCCCCTCCTCCCGTTAGCGCTGACCACTCCTTCTCAGCGTTCGGACCCAGCAACTCCTTCAACTTGACCAGAGGTACTCCCTCCCCTTCATAAGCTGTGAAACATTCAAAAGCAAAATATCGGTCTGACAATACCACTATGGGGCATGTTTAAACAATCATGATACATCATGATACATCAACGTATAAAATAGGTAGATATTTTGGCAATGGTCCTTACCTGCTTCAATAAGGAGGTCTTTGTTTGTTGAACAGTTTTCAGAGGAATAAACGAGGCCAAGAAACCAGAGCCGCAGCAAAGCTGGTCTGAGCCGACGGAGGGGCAGTCACCGTCGTCCATCTGGGATGCTCCCCCCGTGGACCCTCTCACCTCCTGGGCCAGCAGCTGCGGCTCGCCCACCATCCCCACCACGGTAGGGTCCCCACAACGTTGGGTTCCCACACACACAGTTAGGTCCCCACACGCTTAGGTCCTCGCAGGGTTATGTCCTCATACGCTTAGGTTCACTCAGTTAGGTTCCCACAGTTAGGTCCTCACAGAGTTAGGTCCTCACAGGGTTAGGTCCTTGCAGGGTTAGGTCCTCACACACTTAGGTCCTTGCAGGGTTAGGTCCTCACACGCTTAGGTCCATAGTTCGGTCCCCACACAGTTAGGTCCTCGCAGGGTTAGGTCCCCGCATGCTTAGGTCCCCACACAGTTAGGTACATACAGTTAGGTCCCCACACAGTTAGGTAGATACAGTTAGGTCCCCACACAGTTAGGTAGATACAGTTAGGTCCCCACACAGTTAGGTACATACAGTTAGGTCCCCACACAGTTAGGTACATACAGTTAGGTCCCCACACAGTTAGGTACATACAGTTAGGTCCCCACACAGTTAGGTCCTCACACAGTTAGGTACATACAGTTAGGTCCCCACACAGTTAGGTAGATACAGTTAGGTCCCCACACAGTTAGGTAGATACAGTTAGGTCCCCACACAGTTAGGTACATACAGTTAGGTCCCCACACAGTTAGGTAGATACAGTTAGGTCCCCACACAGTTAGGTACATACAGTTAGGTCCCCACACAGTTAGGTAGATACAGTTAGGTCCCCACACAGTTAGGTAGATACAGTTAGGTCCCCACACAGTTAGGTACATACAGTTAGGTCCCCACACAGTTAGGTAGATACAGTTAGGTCCCCACACAGTTAGGTAGATACAGTTAGGTCCCCACACAGTTAGGTACATACAGTTAGGTCCCCACACAGTTAGGTACATACAGTTAGGTCCCCACACAGTTAGGTACATACAGTTAGGTCCCCACACAGTTAGGTACATACAGTTAGGTCCTCACACAGTTAGGTACATACAGTTAGGTACATACAGTTAGGTCCCCACACAGTTAGGTACATACAGTTAGGTCCTCACACAGTTAGGTACATACAGTTAGGTACATACAGTTAGGTCCCCACACAGTTAGGTACATACAGTTAGGTCCTCACACAGTTAGGTACATACAGTTAGGTACATACAGTTAGGTCCCCACACAGTTAGGTCCTCACACAGTTAGTTACATACAGTTAGGTCCCCACACAGTTAGGTAGATACAGTTAGGTCCCCACACAGTTAGGTACATACAGTTAGGTCCCCACACAGTTAGGTAGATACAGTTAGGTCCTCACACAGTTAGGTACATACAGTTAGGTCCCCACACAGTTAGGTAGATACAGTTAGGTCCCCACACAGTTAGGTACATACAGTTAGGTCCCCACACAGTTAGGCCATTGTTTATAAATTACAGTGTGTCAAATACCCAGACCCAGCGACAGGCCCAGTTGGCTTCAAATTGTGACCTCTGGTTGCACCCTTAAAATATTAAGATCTTGTTCTTTCCTCCTATAGTCCATCTTCACCACCTCGGGGAGTCCCTGGTCCACCACCGGCCCGTTCAGCAGCCCCATCTGGTCCACCAGCCAAGACCCCACACTGCACCACTGTTTCACCACGCCTTCCAACGCCTCGCCCACCAGCCCCGAGACTCCGCCCTCTCCTGGGGAGCTGAGCCCGACCTATAACCCCTGGAGCCTGTGGCGTCCCATGCTGGCCCGGAAGGGCTCCGAGCCCTGGCCCAGCCAATCCTATGATCCCGTCTGAGGACTTGAGGTGCTGAAGATAACCTGGGAAGATCATTAGCTGTGAATTGTATTTTTAAATGAGACATTCCCAACGGAAGTTGGTTCACCACACACAGTGAGGGCCCCCCAGGTAAGGTCCCCACACGGAGGTATTCTGGCTGTCCAGAGCTCCATCTTTCTATTGAGGATGACGCGTTTAATGGCCACCTTCAATTGAAATGCCAGACCTCGTCTTCATAATTCAATTTGAAGTGTTGTCCTTCAGCGCTCTACTGAGGGAAGTTTAACCACCATCAAATCTGGACGAATGCTCTGACAGTCCAGATATCTCAATTAAGCAGAAATGAGCGACTCGGGTCCGTGAGACTCTTTTTAATGGAAGAAAAATGTGTACGGCTTCTAGCCTGGCTGACGCGGCCACATCTCGATGAGATGGTGGTCTGGGAACTAGGTGTGCATTTTCTCGTATTTGAGGCGTGGTTTACGAATGCCTAGAGCCGTTTATTGGGCGCTACGAATGTCTATCAAATGGCGTCTGGTTCTTCCCATGCTGCTTTGCGCGCGATTCATAGCCAATTGCTACTAAAAATTAGCTACTAAAATTAAATTAATTGCTACAAAAGCTACTTAATACACTTTCTAAGGCTGCATCGAACGGTAACGTTGTGTCCGCTGCCATGTTGGATTAACACGCTACAAGCTTCGGTGTCGCGCATAGACGTCGTCATCGTCTTGCTGCCCCCCGTTCTGTGATTGGTTCCCTAACTCAGGGGAAAATAAGGGCGGTGGTTTCCAGGCTGTCTTTGCAGTGCGAATGAAATCGCGCGCAAAGCAGCATGGGAATTCCCAGGCTATACGGCTTCAATAATTCATAGGGAGTTAGCAGCAGTTATATTTATTCTCTGAAACATATCTTTAATGAGTTTGTTCACCAACAAAGTCTGATTCCTTCCAAAAGAACGATCAACACAAATTAAACAAACATGAATTGCCAATTTGTCCCAGATGTTTACATTCAATGTACACTTGGTGAGGCTGCGTGCCCGGTGTGCTTCGTGTTGACGACTGCCTAGTGGACGGCAGCGGTCCCCGTAAGGCGCCCCGCCCCGCAGCAAACGCGCCTCAGGGCTGTCGCAGTGAGTTGGCCAGCAGCTTCCGGAGCTTCTCCGGGTCGCACTCGGTCATGACGGTGACGCGGCGGGGCTTCTGCAGCTGGTCCGTGGGGTCGAGCGCCATCATGCCGCGGCACACGCCGCTGCCCTGCAGCTCCACGTGGACGCCGCAGCGCAGGCTCTTGGTCACCACGGTGGCGTCCACGCAGGCCGCCATGGCGTAGGAGTCGTAGGACACGAAGCCCGGGCCGAAGAACACGTCCCGCTTGCCCTTCATGGCCGCCTGCGAGTACGCCCAGCACTTGGAGGTCAGCAGCTTCATGAAGCGAGCCGCCGGGGCGTCCTGGCTCAGCATCTCCTCGAAGAACTCCTGGAACACGTTGGACACGCGGGAACACACCGCCGTCCCCCCCCCCCGAGGACAGGAGAGGTGAGGATGGGACGAGACAAAGCAGACTTTAGATGGGTGATTTAAAGTCCGATTGGCAGGCAAGCTCAAATCTGGGGGAACGGGGCATTTCGCTTTCTGTCGCTTCACATTTGTTTCGACCAATCAGACTGCGGGGATCTGTGTGAGCGCGGAATTGTCTCCTCACAGTGAACACAAACTCGGCTGTAAAGGGGCTATAAAAGGTTACAAATCATCACTGTGTAGACTGGCCACTGTAGAAATACACTTGTTTAAATCCCCTCTTCATTCACTCACACAAAGGTAGAAAATCTCTTAACGATACAGGAAACAAGACGTAGCTGCAACCGTCTCAGCTTTAAGTTTCTCGTAGGGGCTGTGTCTCTCTCCCCTGAGGTTCTCCCTAAGTGGAGGTGGTAGTGTAGGACTGCAGGAGTGCCGAGATTCGGACTGGAGTGACGTGCTGTGAGTCCTATTGTTTATAATGTGCACATACGGCAGGATAGTCCTAATGAATGCTTGACTCCCCGCTGAAAGGTTCTGGGTTCAACCTGCAAGGTTCTGGGTTCAACCTCACACGTGTGTGATGGGGTGTGGGGGTGATATACAGGAGGAGGTACTGACCCAGGTGAGTTGGTTTCTGCAGCAGTATTCCCAGGTGGCAATGTGTGTCGGGCAGCAGAACTCCCCCAGGACGATGTAAGCCGACTCCGGGTCAGTCACAAAGTTGAACTCCCCACATAAGGTCACGTTGCCCTTCCCTGTCACAGAAACATCGCCTGCCGTTTAGTTTTTTTGCCAGTCCAATCATCGGTGCTATTCTTTGATTGTTTTCACACTCACTTATCGCTTTGGATAGAGGTGTCTGCTAAACGATGAGAGGAATATGTAAGTCTTAAAAGGCTGGTTTCCCTCTGCTGATGGGTTACATTTACATTTACATTTAGGGCATTTAGCAGACGCTTCTTTCCAAAGCGACTAACAAAGAGTACATTTGTCATAAGAAGGTGAAACATTTCATTGCTGCTAATACAGCGAGAAAGTCACCAAAACATTTCAAGCATTTCAATCGCTAGGTTAACCATTGCTAGTATACAACATCTCTGACTAAGTGCCAAGTTACAAAGAGAGATCAAAGTGCCAAATTACAAAGAGTGATTAAAGTGCCAAGACGTACAACAAATAAGAGAATGAGGGTAGGGTTATGCAGGTGAACTCTGAACAAGTGGGTCTTGAGTCTCCTCCGGAAGATGGGGAGTGACTCTGCGGTCCTGACATTGGCAGGGAGCTCGTTCCACCACGTTCCACCACGTTCCACCACATTCCACCACTGCGGGTTACCCCGCTCCCTGCGGTTATCTGCCATGTTAGCAACTTGCTGTTTAGCTACTACCTGCCGAGACGGGCTCTGCTACCTGCTGGTCACAGAATCAATACGGCCTTCCAGCAGGCGGGCGCAAGCCAAGGTGGGCGGGGCCATGAATACTAATTTACGAAAGTACGTCACTTTGTAAGGCTTTTCTGACTCGCTCGTTTATCCGTCTATTTTCTTACACTGGCTAATGCATGCAATGGGGGTAAAAGAACATTTTCACGTGCAAGCATGCATATGCAACACGGAGTGGCGTTGAACTCACCTTCCATGTTCCCCCCCATGATGAAGAGGTCCTTGAGGCGGCTGGGGAAGAGCGGGTCCAGCCTCAGCGCCAGCGCCAGGTTAGTGAGCGGGCCAAGGGCCACTAGGGACACCTGCGGCACAAACAAAAACCCGGTTCTGGATCACGGCCCCTGGATGAGGCGGCCACACCAGCTACAGGGTGGTGGTCTCTCCCACCTGCTCGGGGTTCTCCGACGCCAGTCTGATCATGGCGTGGACGGCGTGCTCCTGCTGGACCTTCTCCCTCCAGTCCGGGTCGCGGTCTTCCAGGACGTCGCCCAGGCCGTCGCCGCCGAAGTGGTCGCTAGGCGGCTTGGAGGCCCTGACCAGTGGGCCGCCCAAGCCCTGGAACACCGGGATCTGAGCAGATACGTCAACTATGTTCCTTCACTGTGTTCCTTCATTACGTTCCTTCACTGCTTTCCTTCACTGCCTTCCTTCACTGCGTTCCTTCATTGCGTTCCTTCATTGCGTTCCTTCACTGCTTTCCTTCACTGCCTTCCTTCACTGCGTTCCTTCATTGCGTTCCTTCACTGCCTTCCTTCAACGCGTTCCTTCACTGTGTTCCTTCATTACGTTCCTTCACTGCTTTCCTTCACTGCCTTCCTTCACTGCGTTCCTTCATTACGTTCCTTCACTGCTTTCCTTCACTGCCTTCCTTCACTGCCTTCCTTCACCGCGTTCCTTCACCGCGTTCCTTCACCGTGTTCCTTCACCGCGTTCCTTCACTGCATTCCTTCACTGCGTTCATTACAGGGGCAGTGGCCAACGCAGGAACCCTGGGTCCACCCACGTCCATGCAAGGAAAACGTTTTACTTTTGTATTTTATTATTATTATTATTATTATTATTATTTTTTTTACTAATGCTGAAATACCACAACAACATAACAACATACATAGCCTATTAAATAGGCCGTTTATGTGCACGTGTATGAACACGTGAGTGGAGGTGGAATTTCCGGCGACATTGGCATAGGAACCAATTGGTGTTCGTGTGTTCATACAGTACACCCTTTAACCTGCGATGCAAGGGGCACCATCCAAAATCTTGCCTAGGGCACCAACTGGGTCAGAACCGGCCCTGGGGAGCTTGGTGTGTTGTTGGTAACCAGACATAAAAGCAGTCTGTTCAGTTTTACCGAACAAAGACAAATAAGCATTTTCTACATTTGGCGATCTTATTTGAATCAATAATTGATTTATTTCCCAAGTGTATTTTTCAGCTAAGCAAACTATTAACGCATTGGGGATCGTTTGTATTTGAACCACGGTACGTACCTCCTTACGTTTACAGACGGACAGCACCTCCAACACATTCTGGCACACATTCTCCAGGGACGTGTTGCCAAAACAGCAGGTAATGCCGAGGACCTTGACGTCGGGGGCGGCCAGGGCCATCATGATGGCCTGGGCGTCGTCGATGCCACAGTCCGTGTCGATGATCATCAATTTCTTCGCCATTTCTTGTTTTTCTCTAGAGGACCAGCTTCTCAGAGAGAAGAAACGACTTTAAATGGTATTACTCAAAACGCTAAACACGGTGTTTGCGCTAGGTGCAGCAGAGTGTATTATAACCAAGTGTTAACCAAGTTAACCATTCTAGTTTTTAAACAAAAAGAAAAGAATATTTAACTTCTTTAACGAGGCTGTTCCTACCTTATTATACCACATGGTGTAGCTGGTGTAACCACATGGGCCACTTATTAATACCAGAGAGAGACTTAATAACCTTATTCATATCCTTAGTTTGACCTTTGTTGAATGTGGCGTGGATTACATCTATAACTTATATTAACCAGTTAAACTAAGTTAAGAAACTCAAGTTGATTCAAGATGACTCGCTTCACGAATGACTTAAGTTGAAACCGGAGAAACCCTTGGGGCAGACGAATGTGTCTATTGATGTATTAAATATTGTTCATTAAATGCGCATGTATTATTAATAGCACTTTAGTTTTAGATGTTTCTGTAACTTGTTTCAGATCAGACACATCGGTAGTCTTGCAATCATTTCTGTAAAATAAATTTGTACACTTCGTGTAAAAAAAGAGAAAAAAAAGGAAATACACAAACCTATTGAGGATTACATATGATGAAATGTAAAGAGAAGCTCTAAGTGTCCTACCTCCCAGCAAGTTTACACCTGACAGCGCTGACAGATCATGTCACTTGGGTTGAAGGGTCCAAAACGACCCGGGGTTATCTTTCCCAAATAAAAACTCGCATCTGCATTTCTCAAGAGCTATTCAATGTTGGAAATAATAGCCCTTCAGTATACTAAAATGAATTACAACGTGTCGTGTGTTCTACTTTTGTTTGGTAGTGCAGACTGAATGTAGGCGTTATTAGTGTTTACAGAACAGCCCCGTCTACAGAGTGGTACAGTCCGTCGACGTCACCTTGGAGAATACGGAAGTGAGGACGGGTGGGTTGTGTTGTTTTATTTGTCAATAAATGGTAAACACTGTGTTATTATTGGATGCATGGCTAGATTGCATATAGTGCGTGCCCATGATTATTGCCTCGTAACATTAAAACAAGGTATGAAATGTGTCCAGAGCTGCTATAGCGGTGCGTATTTGGTGACCACTACAAACAGCTGATGTGATGGACAGACCCCAGAGCCATCATAGTGTGATACAACATAGGCTCCATTAGTAGTTGTTATGATGGCTGGTTGGCTTCTATCGATTGTAAAGTAGTCCCTCGTTGTGTGCTGTTGTGCACCTGTGCACCAGCACGCTCCGTTTGTGACCACACGTTCTGATGTTTTGTATGCTCCGTATTATAAGCTGTTATGGAATGGCACGAGGTACTGCAGACTACAAACTGAAACCAATGTTAAAATCCACAACATATCCGTTTGAGTCCATGTTTGACTACATGCATGGCTGGCTAGACCCTATTTGAAGTCAAATGTTGAGGTCCAGTATTTCGTCATCTTCGTTATCTCTGTCATTTATTAAACCATGCCTCTTGTCCTCAGAGTAAATCATCGTCCCCGTTCAGACTCCACCACTGCTGCCCGGCTGCCAGCACTTCTCTCCCCGCCCTCTCCGCCCCCCCGGCCAAGCAGCCTAAGGTTCGATGCCGAATCCTTCGGAAGGTCAAGAAGCAAACTGTTGTGCCCTGGCTGGCCGGCCGGCACCAGAGAGGCCCGGTGAGCGAGACGATGAGTGCGGCGCCGTGTTTAGCTCTCTCTCATCTCAGGAAACCCCCAAACCTCGCCGGGCCTCCAGCGCTGAGCTTCACATCCAGTGGACCTGCCCCGTCACCCACTCCCAGGAGAAGTTCTACACGGTGTGCTCCGACTACGCCCTCCTGAACCAGGCCACGGCCGTGTACTGCCCCCAGCCGGACACCGACGGCAGAGACGCGGCGACCGACAAACAGGAAGAGGGGGCTCTTATTGTGAAGCCGTTGCTGGAGCTCAGCCAGGTCGAGGTGAGCAGCGTGGCATCGGATGGGGACTACGACATGGAGGAGATGTCAGCCCACACCAAGCCCATCCTGGCCTGGGAGATCGACACCACAGACTTTGACGCCGTCCTGACCAGAAAGAGTAAAACAAGTGAGTCATTTTAAGACTTTCCATCAGGTAGGTGGTGAGTGGCGGGAACACAGAACTGGTGGGAGCACAAATTCTGGCATGTCAATAGAATGAGTTTTATTAAACGATTAGAATACTGGAGCTGGGATATTTGCCAGATGTTTTTGATAGCTTTATCAAACCCTGCTGTCCTGCCTCACCTCAGGCAACACCAAGAAAGCGGGCTCCAAGAAGACAAAGAGCCGGAACCTTCAAGACACTCCCCTCCACTCAGCCCTGGACGAGCTCCGACAGAGGAAGGTGCTGGACCTGCGGAGATGGTAACCTCAGCCTCGCTTTGTCAGACAGCACAAGTTCACTACTGTGAATTCATCCTCCTCAGACAGCACAAGTTCACTACTGTGAATTCATCCTCCTCAGACAGCACAAGTTCACTACCGTGAATTCATCCTCCTCAGACAGCACAAGTTCACTACTGTGAATTCATCCTCCTCAGACAGCACAAGTTCACTACTGTGAATTCATCCTCCTCAGACAGCACAAGTTCACTACTGTGAATTCATCCTCCTCAGACAGCACAAGTTCACTACCGTGAATTCATCCTCCTCAGACAGCACAAGTTCACTACTGTGAATTCATCCTCCTCAGACAGCACAAGTTCACTACTGTGAATTCATCCTCCTCAGACAGCACAAGTTCACTACTGTGAATTCATCCTCCTCAGACAGCACAAGTTCACTACTGTGAATTCATCCTCCTCAGTCAGCACAAGTTCACTACTGTGAATTCATCCTCCTCAGACAGCACAAGTTCACTACCGTGAATTCATCCTCCTCAGACAGCACAAGTTCACTACTGTGAATTCATCCTCCTCAGACAGCACAAGTTCACTACTGTGAATTCATCCTCCTCAGACAGGACAAGTTCACTATTAGGAATTCATCCATCCCTTTCTCAGACTGCACAAGTTCACTATTATAGATTCCCTCAAGACGCACATGTACTGTCAGTGTTGGGCAAATTACTCTAAAAAAGTAATTAGTTAAAGTACTAGTTACTTCTCCCAGAAAGTAACTAAAGTAGTAACTGAGTTACAAACTCTAAAAGTAACTAGTTACTTTGGAAAGTAACTATTGCGTTACTTTCAAATCATTTTTAAATACTGATGTGTCAAATAATTTGGACCCCATCTCCATCCCTTTTTGAAAGAACTTAAAAAAACATGTGTGTTCAATTATTTGATAAATCTGAGTATTATAATGAAATGAAGACTCAATACATTACAAACAGAAATCCACAGTGCACAAATCTAAACAATTTTAACATTGCTGTGGGAATGTGAGACTACACAATATATCTTTTGGAACTTGATATTTATTGAACGCATATGATTCATCTTACGATAGGACCCACGTGAGATTTACGAAACTTTCGTATCACACCAATCCCAGAGTACGAAGGAGCTTGATGTTGATAAATACGGCGGTTGAGATCAATCATATTGAACGTAACACGCCCAGTGGCGTATCTAGCCCTATTTTGGGGGGGCTGGAGCCCCCCCAAAACTTTCATTAGCCCCCCCAACAATATACAGATTTTTTTTTTTTTTTTTTTTTTTTTTTTTTTTTTTTTTTTGAGATCGTCAAATTCACACCTAACAACTGATTTAGTGAACAGATCCAGTTTAATTTTTAGAATTAGAAATAAAATAGTCTCGAGTAGCGCAGGAATTCCGCCTGTTCCAAGCCCACGCTCTGTTTGGCAGTGAGTCTCGGGAGTCTGCAGACACGGCGATAACAGACTGGGAGTGAATGTATGACCCAAGCTGGTAAAAGCTGCGCTGCCACAATCAGCTGGATATAAAGGTATAACAGATTATCTTTTAAAATAGTAAAATAAACGAAATGGTTAAATCATCACGAGTTAATTATAGATGTTGTGGCTCTCTGTTATCATGCCGGTGTAGGTACCAGATCGGCTCGGCTTCCAAATCGGCTCGGGGTCCGTCGTTTACTGATGACGTCACACAATATGATGGGCTGTACGCTTGAATGTACTCCCATTCAAGCGTACAGCCAATCATATTGTCACATACGTCGGACAGTTGTGATTGGCTGTACGTCAGACAGTTATATAAATATAGATTTAATTATATAAATCTAAATTAGTTAATTTCTCTTCCTACAACCCACTACATGACACCATTTACAGGGATATTTTCTAAGATTTCTTATGGGGGAGCATGCACCCAGGCCACCCCTAGATTTTTTGGGTCACAGGAAAAAAAATAGGTTTGAACTTGGGGCTTAGCCCCCCCAAAACTGGGAACCTAGATTCGCCCCTGAACACGCCCCTATAAAAGCACGTCTTCAGAAGTCTCGCCACTAACTTTTACGACATGGAGAAACATCCAACGGCAAAGAAGAAGCGGAATTTTCAGAAACAGAAATGGAGACACTCGTGTCACTTGTTGATGCGCACCGTCTTATCTTATTTGGTAGCCTAAAAGCTGACATCCAGGGGAAGCTTTTTCCCTCAGGCTGTCACTGTCAGCATTTCTTCATTTCAACCCGCACCTTTATCGCTCATTTGCACTTCTGGTTAGAACGCCAACTGCATTTCGTCGTCCCTGTACTTGTACTCTGCACAATGACAATAAAGTTGAATCTAATCTAATCTAATTAAGGGCAAGCAAAAAACGCTATATGGAAACAAATCACTGTTGCAGTCAACAGTGTGTCCCATGTTCAGCGGGCTACGCTCGTTTGATAAATGAGGGCCACTGAACGTATGGTTTTACGCAATGTAAGCGATTTCTTTTTCTTTCTCTTTCTAGCTGATTCACATTGACGTCTTAAGTCGACCTCTCGTAGCCTACTGCTGCTCAACTTTGATGCGCACAGCGTAAAGGCTGGACTAAGCACCCGCCTAACTTCCCCTATGATTGGCTTACCATAGAATTTTACGCAACCCCAGCCAATCGTCAGCGCTTTTGCGGTTGTCTCGTGTAGAGTCTCTCTAAAGGACTCTAGTCTCGTGCTCCTGCCCTCACCAAGGACAAGGGAGGAAAAAGATTTTCTCTGTCACTCGGCTCAGAGGTCCGATGCAAAACATCTGCCTTCAATGTAGTAACACAACATATTTTTTGAAAGTAACGATAACGGCGTTATAATAATGAGATGAGTAATCAATTAGATTACTCATTACTGAAAAAAGTAACGGCGTTACTAACGCCGGTACTTATAACGCCGTTATTCCCATCACTGTGTACTGTATAAAAAAATGCTGATAAGTGTTTGCACAACAAATTTATGGCACTTTCGTTCATATCGCAGTGCATTTCCAATAAAAGTGCGCTATACGCTACTTTTGAATTCATTATTAGATTTTGCATATAACAATTCCATTAATTGTGATTATTCACAGGAACTCATGCGATATAAAACTTTTAATCGTTGCCCACCCCTTATTATTTGCTATTGTATAGTGACATTTTCAGTTATTGTATTATTTGCCATTGTATTGTGATATTTTCAGGTATTGTGTTTGTTATTGTATTGTGATATTTTCAGGTATTGTATTATTTGTTACTGTATTGTGATATTTTCAGGTATTGTATTATTTGTTACTGTATTTTGATATTTTCAGGTATTGTATTACTTGTTACTGTATTGTGATATTTTCAGGTATTGTGTTTGTTATTGTATTGTGATATTTTCAGGTATTGTATTATTTGTTACTGTATTGTGATATTTTCAGGTATTGTATTATATTATCAGTTATTGTTAGCCTGGCTGACGCGTCCACATCTCGATGAGATGGTGGTCTGGGAACTAGGTGTGCATTTTCTCGTATTTGAGGCGTGGTTTACGAATGCCTAGAGCCGTTTATTGGGCGCTACGAATGTCTATCAAATGGCGTCTGGTTCTTCACATGCTGCTTTGCGCGCGATTCATAGCCAATTGCTACTAAAAATTAGCTACTAAAATTACATTAATTGCTACAAAAGCTACTTAATACACTTTCTAAGGCTGCATCGAACGGTAACGTTGTGTCCGCTGCCATGTTGGATTAACACGCTACAAGCTCGGTGTCGCGCATAGAAGTCTTCATCGTCTTGCTGCCCCCCGTTCTGTGATTGGTTCCCTAACTCAGGGGAAAATAAGGGCGGTGGTTTCCAGGCTGTCTTTGCAGTGAGAATGAAATCGCGCGCAAAGCAGCATGGGAATTCCCAGGCTAAGTTATTGTATTATTTGCCATTGTATTGTGATATTTTCAGGTATTGTATTATTTGTTACTGTATTGTGATATTTTCAGGTATTGTATTACTTGTTACTGTATTGTGATATTTTCAGGTATTGTGTTTGTTATTGTATTGTGATATTTTCAGGTATTGTATTATTTGTTACTGTATTGTGATATTTTCAGGTATTGTATCAGCCGGCCGCAGTACAAGACGTCGTGTGGGATCTCCTCGCTGATCTCCTGCTGGAACTTCCTGTACAGCACGCTGGGGGCAGGAAGGTGGGCCCCTCACTTGCTGTCAGTTGTTGATGTTGAAACACAGGCTGGCTTTCTTCCTACATCACAGAGATGGATCGGAGAATGCAACCGAGGGACCATTTCAACCAGTGGGGTACCATTAGTTAACATGGAATGTGGAATGATGATGGAACCAGCATGATTTAATATATTAACCGCATGTACATATCGTTGAATGTAGGTGTGGTCAATATGTTAATGTGGCTGGTGGAGAAGCCTGATGGCCTGGGGGGTAGAAGCTGTTTGTGAGTCTGGAGGTCAGTGCTCGGATGGTCCGGTAACATCTTCCAGACGGCAGCAAAATGACCAAAACATAGAGATCCCATATGGAGAGGCAGAGTAATGTTTGCAGTCAAACTAATTGATCAGATGACCTATGATTACTTTAAAAATAAATAGTCTTCAGTTTAAAATGGGTTTTGTGCTTCCCCAAGATAAAATACAGTACTAATGGAATGTGATGTATTGGAATGTGGTTTAAACTGTGTGTGTGTGTGTGTGTGTGTGTGTGTCTGTGTGTGTGCGCGCGCCCCTAGCCTTCCTCCCCTCTCCCAAGAGGATGCACTCCACATCCTGGGCTTCCAGCCACCGTTTGAAGACATAAAGTTTGGGCCATTCACCGGGAACGCCACGCTCATGAGGTGAGGTCATGTGCGGTCCATCTAGAGGTCGGAGGTCGCTCCTTAACCTTGACCAGCAGGATCACTGCTGGTCAATGGCACCATTCACATTTCTCTCATAACTTCCAGATGGTTCCGGCAAATCAATGAGAACTTCAGAGTTCGAGGTTGCTCCTACATTCTGTACAAACCCCACGGAAAGCACAAGACTGCAGGGGAAACTGGTGAGGCAACACATTCATGCTCGTGTGACATTTCATTAACCTGTTCCCATGTGGTTGCTATGGTAACTGCTGTGATGGTTGTGCGGCTTGAGTTTCTGCCATGGTTACAGTGCTCCCCCTGATTAGAGTGATTATATACATACAGTGTATACTGCAGTGGCGAACCGTCCGCACTACAGCTGGGCCTTCACCTCAGCCATCACCGCTGAGAAAATAAATCATCACGGAAAAAAAGCAACAGTACGATGAATTGAAAGGGTTAAACAAATGCAGTCCGACTTTAATTAACGATGACGAGGATGTAAACAAATAGACCATAACATTCTCCGCAACAAGAAACATCTCAACATTAAATAAATATACATAAACATATTCTAAAGCCAAAATCTGGAAATATAAAATGAAGTCCCCCAGAGTGTCACCCCATGACGCTGCTGACACGGACACCGAGGCTCATTTCATCCCCCCAAAAGTTGTCAAACTGACCGTCGCTTGCAGGTGTGCCGCAGAACCTTGATGTCGGTGGGCTGACTTTGTCAGATTTGTAAGGCTGACAAATCCGCCGCTGACCCAGGTGGATGACTTTTCAGTTGTAAAAAGCAAACAACTCCACCAGTACAGCCTGTTTGTTTTATTACAGCCCGCCATCTATGGATATCGCTGATAATTTTCGGTCTTGAAATGCCTTCCCACTTTAACCTTTTCTTTTAATTGGTCTTCCATTTTTTATTATTTATAGTTTTTCTGTGAAAGGACGCCTTGAAAAAGGCGATCCGATCAAGCTACCCACAACGTAATTCTCCTCTGACGCCATTTAATTTTCAATCTCAATGTCTCAACCACTTTCACCACTCTGCCAAGTTTTACCTATGTGACAGAGTGGTGAGAACGGTTGAGACTCAACCACTCTAGGCCTTCGTGAAGGCCTACGATCTTTTTTTTGTCCCGCCCATTTGAAATCGAACCGTGATTGGTCAATCTGCCCCTCACTCTCCAAACCAAAACACATAGCTAAAGGACTCTACACATAGCTTGGCCTTCTGCAGGATTTGTGAAGTCCTAACCAATTAATGAGCCAGCTAACCGGGCCCTGATAGAGACGGACGATTCTGATTGGATAACATGTTTTAGGGACCGTAACCATTTCATTGCTGATGTGAATTTGACAGTAAACTTAATTTTAGAACATAGATGAGAGAAAATTTATTAAATGTATGAAATTAAATAAGATAGAAATTAAAAATAATAATTATTATTATTTCTTAATAAATATTTTTTGGTCCAGAATTGTGTTAGGCCTTCTCTGAAGGCGTAGAAGGCCCTGAGTGTTCCCCACTGGTATACTGTATATATAGTCTCGCCCTAACTTTTGCTGAGAATCAACATGCAGGCAGTCATGCATTTATCCCAGGGGGACAATCACAGTGTCACAGTAAGAAAGTTCATGTTCTGAAAAGGAGCAAGTAGTAATAAAACTGAAAAGAATGAAGGCATTACAGACAATTGGGGTGGACGTAATTAACAGAATATGCTCCCATTCTTGAGCCTATAGATTAGATTAGATTCAACGTTATTGTCATTGTGCAGAGTGCAGGTACAGAGCCAATGCAATGCAGAATACATACATACTATACATCATTGACCATCCTTATCGACCACCCCGTGTACACTGTAACGCATACACACCGCACCCTACTCCATGGGCGTTCACAATTTGATTCGTCTTCAGCTCAAAAGGGTCAGGTTGCGTTGCATGGCCCTCTAAGAACCGAAGGCCTTTGGTTTTTTCCCCAGCGGACGGGGCGTTGCAGAAGCTGACCCAGGGACTGAAGGACGCGTCCATGGCGTACATCTACCACTGTCAGAACCACTACTTCTGTCCCGTCGGGTTCGAGGCCACGCCACTGAAGGCCGCCAAGGCGTACAGGTGCTCCGCCACACGGCTTCCCACATCTTCTCATGCTCTCTCTGTGCGGTCTCATGTTGACCACCCGGGTTTGACCGAGCCCCTTGTTCCCATTGGCTCCCAGGGGTGCTCTGCCAGCCAATGACACGGAACACTGGATTCTCATCGGAGAGCCGAGCCGGAAACACCCGGCAATTCACTGTAAAAAGTAAGCCAATTAAAACCGTTCACTGTAAAAGGTAAGCCAATTAAAACCGTTCACTGTAAAGGGTAAGCCAATTAAAACCGTTCACTGTAACTGGTAAGCCAATTAAACTGTTCACTGTAACAGGCTTTGAACTAGTCACTGTAAAAGGTAACACTCTAAACTAGTTTAACATTTGAAACTAGTCTACATTAGTTACTAGACTACACTAGTTTACATCTTAAACCATTTGCTGTAAAAAGTAAGCCAGTGATCAAACTAAACACATATTGGTCATAGCAATGTCCTGCGTGTTTAAAGAGTCATCTCTTACTAAGGTGGGTGGACATCGTGACGGACCTGAACACACAGAACCCAGAGTACCTGGACATCCGCCACACAGAGAGGGGGATTCAGTACCGCAAGACCAAGAAGGTTTCCTGCTCGCTTTTTCTGCTGGGTTATGGCTTTGTTTGCTTCCAACTCAAGTACGGTTGTGTAGTTACAGTCGTCTTAGGCCTGCACCTGGAAATCACTCGCTAGCCCTTAGCCTTTTGTCCACCTGGTAGCTATTAGTTGTAGTCCTTAGTGTTAGCCCTTGTTAGCCCACCAGCTAGCTCTTAGTCCTAGCCATTAGCCCACCAGCTAGCTCTTAGTCCTAGCCATTAGCCCACCAGCTAGCTCTTAGCTGGCAGGCAAGGGACTAGAACTATCTCTTATTCTTAGTCCCAGTGCTTAGCCCACAAGCTGATCCTAGCCCACGCTTGCTCTTATCCCTCAGCCTTAGCCTAGCAGCTAGCTCTTAGTCCTAGTCCTAGCCCACCAACTAGCTACGTCAACGTCAATCTTGCTGGTCTGCTCTGACAAGTCCTTTCGGTCCCAGGTGGGTGGGAACCTCCACTGCATCATGGCCTTCCAGCGGGTGAACTGGCAGAAGCTGGGACCCTGGGCCCTGAACCTGGAGAACCTGCGCCACGACTTCCACCAGCGGGAACCCGAGCTCGCTCACTGTCCCGCGCCCGAGGTGAGCGGCGGTGGCGAGGACAAGACCTCCGCAAGGCGCCTGGCACGCCTTGGCCGCTCGCAGAGCACAGGAAGTCAGAAGGACACTTCCTGGAAGCGGTTGTCCAACATGACGGAGAACAGGAGGAGCCCGGCCGGGGGCGACCTTGAGGAGGACCTGGCAGACTGAGGTGTGGAAGGAAGCGAGTCGACAGGCCGCGCGACGAGAGCTAATGATTCAAACCACGCGAGAGAGACGTCACGGTCCAGCTGCTACGCTACGATGGCAACGTTCCCGTTCCACCTCGACTCTTCCGGATGTGAGCGACTAGGGTTTAAGTAGTTACAACAAAGTTTAAAGCTAAACTTTGAGCGAACTCACTATATATTGAGCTTAGTTTAAACTTTGACCTTTGCTTGGGAACCTGAAGGATGTCAGATGTCGAGGTAGAAGCGTAAAAATCAGTGATTTTGTAGGTCAAATGATTCTATGGTTCTTTGAATAAACAGTATGTTTAATTGTGACAATCTGCGCAACCAACAGTGACTATAGTGCAACAGCGCCCTCTACCGTGAATAAAATGTGATAGCTGGTGACATATATGCTGTTTAAATGGAATGAATGCTGACTGTTTATTTATTCAATTTGTTCTTAAGTGTAAAGAATAAGCTGATGGTGTGTAGTGTATATGTCCTATTCATGTTTTCTGTTTCAAACATTCTCTTCATGTTTAATATCCCCAACAGCACATCTCTTCAGTCTTTTGGATGTAGTTGTTAAGGAAAACAATAAACATTCATAGAAACCTTTGACTGAGATTGGTTTCAGACTGTGCCCAGTGACTTATCTAAACCAACTTATCTGTGACGATTAATATGAAAACTAATAATAATATATTTCTGGCAAGATTTTTTTTTACTTTGTTTTATGGTAGCATGAATCCAAGTGCTGGCTGTGAAGGTAACGTTAATGCTAGGCTAATGTCAGCTAGTAATTAAGATAACTTAGTAACGCTACAGAATCGTCAACGTAAGGAAGCTAGCCAACGTTATACAAACTTATAACTTGGTGATCTCCGACGACAAGAAGAGTACATTTCAGAGCTTTATCTGCAAACCTCTTTCCTTAATAATTGAATTTGGTGTGATCCCTATTCCCCACTCCAGCCCTGCAGTGTGATTGATTCCGAGCCCCAGCCATCAACATCCAGCCAACCAAGTTGTAATGTGAGTAGACCAACATCAGCCGTGAAAGAAAGAGATCCTAGTGCAGCTAACGTCCCGCCCGCCCCAAGTCAAACCCCAGTCCAGGGAGACAGGACAGCCTGCCAGTGAGAACCCAGTAGGCTAGCGAGACACTGTTTGGGCACGTTAAAGCCTACAGCCTGCCTGTCCCCATATAGCCTTAGGCCCAGCCTAAATTATTTAGTTTATTTTATGTATGCACGATATTCTGCAATATTTTCTTTATAATTGTACGTGTGATGTTCTGAGTACATTTTGGAAAAAAGATGTATGTTCTGTAATGTCTGTACTGTTTAGCGCTGGTAGAAATAAGAAGTTTAATGAACCTACAGTTGCTTAACAGACATGAACAAATATTGACACAAATGAATATGGACACTAATTAGACAGCACTATGACATTTATTTTAATAATGATGTAACCTATTTTTATGGACTTGCCTCACTGATTTTAAGTTCCGGTTATAAGCTCTTATTTTGAAGGCTCAGCAGGGAGCGGAGGTGTTACGCTGTTATGGTTGTGGTGGAGTTTCGCTGTAGAAAGAGGTACGAAATAAAGTGATCCTCTAAAGCTGGAGCCTCCGTATTTGTTGTGTTCTAATATTATAAAGTATAGGCGACATCGGGAAACCCTCGGCTACATTGGTGGCAGCGGTGGGATCCTAGTGCCAACGTCCCATAAAAGAATAAGTCTAAATTACCGAAAAGAAAAGTTTGGAGAGTCAGTTAGCCTCAGCTAGCTACTGGTCTTCTGAGATAATTTAGGAGCAACATGTGGAAACATGAGGATCCGCTGGACTATAACTACAGTGAGCAACGTGGAGAAAAGCTGTTCGCCAGCAACGTAAGGATTGAGCTCCCGCCACCATTTGCTGGTGAGGAAAAACAAAGTTTCCCGTGCTGGGCCAGACAATATGAAGTGGCGGTGAAGGCGCTGGTTGGAGGCACTGGCGGTGACTTTGACTATGAGCTGGTGAGAATTTTACCAACACGCCTGACAAAGGCTGCTTTTCTTCTTTGGGATAGCTTGCCAGCGGCCGTTCAGGCGGATTATGCTAAAATAAAAGAGAAATTGCAGGAGGCTTTCGGACAAAGACATTTTCTAGACTGTTTTAGAGCGAACCTCTCTGCCCGACTCCGTGCTCCCGGAGAGAGTCTGGAAGTATATGCAGCAGAAATAAGCAAGCTAGTTCAAGAGGCATTCCCAGGCTACGGTGATATAGCTCAGAAGGAGGAGAAATTTCGCAGATTTCTGGCTGGATTTGACCCGGCTCTGAGAGCTAAATGTCACGAGCAGGGAGCTACTGATTTGGATGAAGCCCTGACCATCGCCGGCCGGTGTGAGATGGCCAGAGAGGCCTTAAAGATGGACTATGGCAACACACAGGTACGTCAGCCTCCCACTGAAAGCAGTGCAACGGCCATGGTGCACTCCATATCTGATGGAGGTGGCTTGTACAGGGCTATGGACAGACTTACTGCAGATATGAGGGAAATGAGAATGGAAATGAAACAGATGGCAGAGGAAAACAACCGACTGCGATCCAGCCGCTGGAAAGATGAACGGAAAGCCCCTCACCCAGTACGTGGAGGTCAGTGTCAGTGTACCTGTGGGGAGCAGGGCTGTCAGTCTCGCCCATGGGGTGAACAGAGAGGGCGTTCACCGGACCGTGGCTGGCGCGAGCGGCGCGCAGAAGGAGGCCCCAGGGAGAGACAGGACTACGGGGCCCCCTACAACAACCGAGCCAACTCCCCAAGTTGGCGGGGTCCAAGACCTGCCAGGAGCCCCTCTAATGAGGAAGCACAGAGACGGCGAGGTGTGCATTTTCTCTCCCCCAGGAGGGAAGACTCAGCAAACCAGTCGGGAAAAGGGTTGTAGCTGATGTTGCGGCCCAAACACCAGCTACAGAACCTAGGGGCCCTCTGGAGGGAGGAATGTTTATCCCCTCCACGAATCATGCCATGACACCGGACAAGACAGAAAAGCCAACCTCATACGTGAGGGGAAGCATTGAAGGGACTGAAACTAACATATTAGTCGATTCAGGAGCAACCGAGTCGTTTATCAGTTTCCGTATGTCTGTGCCAGCCCTGCACAAGCGCTCCCTAACAGCGGACTTTATTGCTGCACGGGCGGTGAATGGACAGATGCTTGACACACTGGGCACCATAACAGTAACTACGTCTGGGGATGACCTCCCGGCAACAGGTTTTCCACGTCATCAGGGGGTCCACACAAACAGCGCTGCTGGGCTTGGACTTTCTAGTCACTAATCACAGTGGCAAAGAACTGATTCCTGAGTGTTGTAATGTTTCCATCGCCACTGTCATGACACTGCCCGCCCTCAGCGAGATGTTGGTGCCTGTGTGTGTGTCCCCACCTGGGCCCGTTGACCAGCTTCCTGACTTTGTGGGCTACTTATCACCTAACCTCAAAGGCAAAAGCGAGTGTGTCGGAGCTCACACGGTGACATCTGTGACAGACGGGGTTACCACAGCCCGTGTGTTGAACCCTACAAATCAGGACATTATACTGAGAGAAGGCGTGCACCTGGGGGAGTTTTTCTCTGTGGATGAGTCCGAGATTGTGTCACTCCCACAGGTTCTAACGGAGACTGTTTCTGCCATTTCATCCAGTAATGTGTCTTTGGTGTCATTGAAGGAGTCTCCCGCTGGTCAGCAACAGAAAGCACAACTGGCTGCACTGCTGACAGATTATCGGGAGATATTCGGCACATCAAAAGGGGGGACTGGCAAAGGCGCAGGTATCCAACATCACATCAAGACCGGTGATAATCCCCCTCTACGGCAGCGCGCCTATCGGACTTCACCAGATAAGAGAGAGGAAATTGACAGGCAGGTAACCGCCCTGTTGGCTGACGGGGTAATAGAGGAAAGCTGCCGCCCCTGGGCCTCGCCTGTTGTCCTTGTAAAGAAGAAGAATGGTGAGTGGAGGTTCTGCATTGATTATCGTCGCCTGAACAGTATAACCGTGAAAGATTCTCATCCTCTCCCCAGGGTGGACGAGACCCTGGATGCACTGGCGGGTTCCCTGTGGTTCAGCACATTGGACTTCTCTAATGGATATTGGCAGGTCGAGGTCACTGAGGAAGATAGGGAGAAAACTGCCTTCACAACGGGCCGGGGTCTCTACCAGTGGCGGTCTATGCCGATGGGCCTTACCAACTCACCTGCAACCTTCCAGCGCATGATGGAGCTGGTGCTCAGAGGGCTCCTATGGCAGGTGTGTATGGTGTACCTCGATGACATTTTAATATACAGCCCCACCTTTGAGGACCATCTCTCCAGTCTGCACAAAGTTTTCTCCAGGATTCAGGCAGCCGGCCTCAGGCTGAATCCTAGGAAGTGCCACCTGGCTCGAGATCATGTAGTGTTTCTGGGACATGTTGTTTCTCGCCACGGCTTACAGCCCGACCCTCGAAACACGGACAAAGTTAGAACCTGGCCCACACCACAGAATCCAACCGAAGTGAGGGCATTTGTGGGCCTTTGCTCTTACTACAGGCGTTTTGTTACGAACTTTGCCCAGCGTGCAGCTCCGCTGCACCGCCTCACCTGCAAAGACACGCCTTTTAAATGGACTATTGAGTGTGACACAGCCTTTGAGTACCTGAGAGGGGTGCTTTCATCGGCTCCAGTTGTTACCATGCCTGACTTTAACATCCCCTTTAAAGTGTACACAGATGCCTCCATGGAAGCAGTTGGGGCTGTATTGGCTCAGGACAGGGACGAACTGGAGCGAGTGGTGGCATACGCTAGCCAATCACTCACTTCCTCAGAAAGGCGCTGGTCTACATTTAACAGAGAGCCGTGGGCTGTAGTGTGGGCTATACGCCAATTCAGACATTACATCGGATCAGCTGCCTTTACCATCATAACTGATCACAAGCCTCTGCTGGGTCTGCGTGGCATGTCTATTGACAAGGATCCCACGGGACGCAGAGCAAGATGGATATTGGAACTAGACCCTTATAACTGGATGATACAGCACAAGGACGGGCAGCGGCATACTAATGCTGATGCACTTTCACGGCGTCCTCGAGACCCCGGGCCCAGTGTGGTAAATGTCACCACAGGAGAGGCAACCACACGAGTGAATGTCATAGGCTCAGACAAAGAGCCAAGAGTCCCCCAAACAGACACTCAGCTGCTTCAGACACCTCCGGGGAACCCCCAGACCTCTGACTTCGACACAGGGGGGCCGCGTGTGGAGAGGAATGGTGAGACGCAGGACTTGTCTTTCATACATGCGCTTTCACATGATGGAACAGAGATGGGGGAGCTACAACAGGCTGACCCAGATATTAATCAGGTGTTGGACTGGATGGAGAGGAGTGGCTCTCGGCCACCTAAGGGGCAGATGAGAGGTAGCTCCCGGGGGCTTCGAAAATTATGGACTGAATATCCCCGTCTCTCTGTTGTTAATGGACTACTCTGCAGGGAGGTGAACTCTCCACTCACCGGAGATGCTCTGTGTCAGGTTGTCGTGCCCTCCTCGATTATCCCTGATCTGCATGGGGGCTCTGCATCGGCACATTTCTCAGTGGAACGAGTGTGGGAACGTGCAAGGAAAACTTGCTACTGGCCCTTCATGTTCAAAGATATCCAACGGTGGTGTGAGCAATGCATCCCATGTCAAACCCGCAAGGCCCCGGTGCCTAAGCATCGTGCACCGATGGGCAGCGTCCAAGCAACTCGGCCGTTCCAGAGAGTGGCAACTGACATTCTTGAACTGCCAATGACTTCTACGGGAAACAGATATGTGTTAGTAGTGGAAGACTACTTTACCAAGTTCGTGAACCTGTATGCTCTCCCTAACCAAACAGCCCAGTCAGTAGCACAGTGTTTGTTTGGAGACTATGTGCTGGTGCATGGTGTTCCAGAAATGGTTCATAGTGATCAGGGTCGGCAGTTTGAAGCTGAGATTGTTCAAAGACTGTGTCAGCTCCTGGGAATTAAGAAGACGCGCACTGCACCTTATAATCCCAAATCGGACAGTATGGTTGAACGCTTTAATTGCACCCTCGTTGACCAGCTAGCCAAGTCTTTATTCGCCTGTGGTGGTGAGTGGGACGAGTATCTGAAACAGGTGGCTTTCGCCTATAACACATCTGTTCATGCTTGCACCAACTACACGCCGTACTATCTAACGCACGGACGGGAGGCTCGTGTTCCAGTGGATGTGTTGGTGCCATCGCAGCTGGTGCGTTCAGATTTACCTCTTTCTCATGCAGACTTTGTGGTTTCGTTGGCAGAGAGGCTGGAGACTGCTTTCGCTGGTGCCAGGCAGGGTGGCGTCACTGCTCACGAGAAGCAAAAGCTGTACTATGATGGATCCGTCCGGCACCAGCCGTATGTGGTAGGGGATCTGGTATGGCTGCATAACCCGACAGAGGACCGTATGAAGCTTGCCCCCCACTGGAAGGGGCCTTACAGGGTCCTGTCTGTGTTGGGCTCTCAGGGGGAACCTGGACTCACCTATCATATTAGCTGCCCTTTGGACTTTGATGGATGAGGGCAGGTCGTCCATTATGATAGACTCAAACCATACACACTACCGATGGCTGCTGGGTTTTCGGATAGCCTGCCAGCTTCTCCTCTTTATGCTCCCTCGCTGCTGGACGAGGGGTCGCCAGGGGGGGACTTTGCGGGCGAGGAGCCGCTAGCCTCTGATGACACAGGAACTGGTCAGATTACAGGCTCCAGTGAGCCACTACAGACTGTTTCTCGTTATGGTAGGACTGTGAGGAATCCAGTTCGTTTCAAGGACTTTGTTCTATTGGGTTAGCTGTTTAAAAAAAAAAAAATAATAATAAAAATAAAAAGATAAACAGCATGGACAAGAAAATGTTAATGTTGATGTTTCTGTTGAATGTTTATTGAGGTCACTTAACATGTTTTCTTGCTGTGTGATCACTTTTTTCGTATGTATATTTTTCTTGTGTCTGGGTATGTTTTTTTTTTTTTTTTCTCTGCTATATATATATTTTAGGAGGACAGGGTGATAATGTTTTGGATTAGCCTGTGTTTTTTTTTTGTTCTGCACCTTTGCTGTTATTGCATTGAAACATGGACGTTTCTTTTCGTTGGATGGGAGGTATGTAACCTATTTTTATGGACTTGCCTCACTGATTTTAAGTTCCGGTTATAAGCTCTTATTTTGAAGGCTCAGCAGGGAGTGGAGGTGTTACGCTGTTGTGGTTATGGTGGAGTTTCACTGTAGAAAGAGGTACGAAATAAAGTGATCCTCTAAAGCTGGAGCCTCCGTATTTGTTGTGTTCTAATATTATAAAGTATAGGCGACATCGGGAAACCCTCGGCTACATATATATATATAATAAACATCAAATCCACCCATGTAATGTAGGTACATATGGTGCGTTTTAGTATTCTCTGCGAACCGTCTCGGACCTCGGTGGTGACGTCACTTCTACACTTCAAGCATTTTATTATTGTTCCGCGCAAAGTTCGTTGGAGAAAAACATGGACGCCACCCGGAAAGCTATTGTCGCGGTAGTCGCATGTCGCATGAGCTTCACCTACACAACCTTGAGGAAGAATTCCAGGAACAGTACACTAGACGCAGAATGTATGTTCATATTTCAGTATATTTAGTGAAGTGAAAGCGTTGGAGTCGCTTGATAGTAGACCATTTTGGCATGCTAGCTAGATAGCATTACTATCCGTCTCCATAGAAACGGACGCCACATACGACACCGGGCGCAGCCATCGTAAATTCTGTCTCGGAACCCTTGCTCAGTCTCCTGTGTGTTCAACCGAGCAGGCAAGTTCTCCGTCCCAGTAAAAGGGGCGTGTTCATGCGTGTCGCTAGGCAATGTCCTCGGACGTCCGAGACGGATCGATAATAAAACGCACCAATAGACTTAATGGGCTGGCCAGCCAGTCAAGGAATGTGGAATTCTGCAGAGTGAGTGGTAGGCCTTTGGTGGTTTGTGGGAGGAGCCTCATGGTTGGACTCTGCAGGGGGCCCCAGATAATTGAGCTACGACAATGCCCAGTTCAGTCAGTCATTTTCTAAACCGCTTATCCTCTACGAGGGTCGCTGGAGCCAATCCCAGCTGCAACGGGCGAGAGGCGGGGTACACCCTGGACAGGTCGCCAGCCTATCACAGGGCAAACATATACCAACGAACAACCATTCACACTCACATACACACCTATGGTCAATTTAGAGACACCAATTAACCTAATCCCCAACCTGCATGTTTTTGGACTGTGGGAGGAAGCCGGAGTACCCGGAGAGAACCCACGCAGGCACAGGGAGAACATGCAAACTCCACACAGAAAGGTCCCAGGTCCCAGGTGGATTCGAACCCAGAACCCTCTTGCTGTGAGGCGACAGTGCTAACCACTGCACCACCGTGCCGCCACTGCCCAGTTCATACAATACAATATATTATAAAAGATGCATGATGGGCATGATGTACACATTGTAGATATTATCCCCAACAGTAGCTGTAAAAAAGTTTGTCATCTTCGGCAGCGTTTCCAAGTACTTTTGAGCCGCTTGGGTAACTTCATTTCATTTTGGCTTTTAGACTCGTCTTGCTTCGTCTCTGTTTGTGTACTTCCCAGTCCTCCTGTCACTGTGTTTATCTTTCACGCTGCACACCTTTACGGACTAGTTCATGTCATTGTGAAATAAGTTTTTACTTCTTGCCGGTACTATCATAGTGGCCCACCGTGCTCACGCAGAGCACGGACCCAAAAATACACTTCATTATTTATTATAGTGTATATCAAGCATTAACTAGGACTTCTTATCACTCTTTTTATCACACTAGTATATCACAAAATGCCACCGTTTGTCCATACTGAACTACATTCTTCCCTGATCAATAGAACCAACGTGACATTTTCCTTCTACTACTACAGGTAGTGCAGGCGATGGCGTGCAGGTCACGTTGGTTCTATTGATGGAAGTAACAGGGGGAGGGGGAGAGGATCTTTTAGGAATGATGATATTACTGCGCCGACGTCGAAGTGCTCCCAGGTGTTATTTCGCCATACATTATAGTTATCCTTTTTTATCTGCTTAGAAAATTGCCATGTTTCATTTTGTGTAACCATACTTGGGTCGTGGAACTACTCATGTATCCGAATTTAAATAGGGAAAACGTGGAAGTGCTTGGTCGCTTCTAACTTCACCCCAGTTTGGATCCTAAGGAATATACTGGGCCAAGCTACATGCTATCGAAGTAGCGCTGCACGCCAGAGCAATCGAGTGCACGCACGAAAGTGAGAGAGGTAGGAATCATATCATCTAAGAACAGGGAAGAACGTACTTCAGTATGGACAAACGGTGGCATTTTCCTTTAAAATAAATTCCAAAGAGGCTTGAAGTAGCCGTCCTCATCTGTTTGAGGCGAGCCATGCCGCTTGATGAGTGAGCAGCTCTCCTTCCTTCACAGCCAAGTCTTTACATAAGGAAGGGATCCCACTGCTTATGGTGGTCCCACTGTGACCCATTTCTCGTTTGTTTCTATACTCTGTTATAAGGCTGTTCATTGTGCTGAACCCCCTCTCACATTCTGCTTTTTTATTTGGGAGACTTTGCAACAAACGTCTAAAATACTTTGGATACCAGTTGCGCACATTGGCGCAAATGGCTAAGCAGCACGCTTGCAAGTGGACTTTATTGTCAATTAACCATGTAACAGTACATTACACAGAGAACTGAAATTCCGTTTCTACTAACTCCAGATGTGCTAAGTTAACATCAACTAAGTTAAACATCAACTAATCAACTATCAGCTAATCAACTATCAGCTAATCAACTAATCAACTAATAACTAATCATCAGCTAAGTTAAACATAAGACATCACTAGACATAAAGTGTAGATATATATCTACAGAATAAGCAACCAACACAACTTATAGACTATAGTGAGCCTACAGTTTCCAGACTATCAGTGTTCCAGAATGCAGTAGTTGAGGTATGTTACTGAGTGTAATAATACAAGAGTACAATTTTACAAGGAATCTCACTCATTGGATGTCTCTTCACTTCAGGTTCAGACATTCAGAGAAAGTCCAGAATGAAGTGTAAGTTATGCTTACGTGTTGACACAACGCTAGGGGGCTTACGGACCCCTTACGTCCTTGCGGACCCCCCTTGCATCCATTGCAAGGGCCTGACGTGCACCTCCCAAAAATCCTATATGTGTCGAGGCGATGCAACACCAACGCAGCGGCATTGGCTGTGATTGGTCCGCTAACTACATCCGCTGGAGACCGCTTTTCCGCTTTCCACTCATAAACACCGCCATTTTTAAAAGTCTTCAAGTCAGTTTGAGTTGGTTGGTTGAGAGAGTTGCAAGAGTTTTGAGTTTTTGAGAATGAACAACCTGGAAGAGCGTCTAGCAGAGGAACTTCGCAAGCACGCGAGCCTGTACGACGTGTCTGCAAGCCATCTACCGCTGTGGCATTGAATTGCATTTCGACACGTAAACCCCACGCAGAACCATCACAGGCTTATGACTGCATCCAAGCAACTGCGTGGCCATTACGTGATCACTACGTGGCACCATAACCGACGCTTAAGTTCTATCTAATGTATATTGGGGAAAACGTGTTGCTTCTGGTAATTTGACGTTAGCAGGTGTGTTGTCATGATGGAAGTGCAATTCTTTTCAGTGACAGTATATTTTCTTTCCGGTACGGCGTTACCGCTCCAAATGTTTGAGTGGTACGCCCTACCGGCCAGTACCAGCTTACTTTCACCCCTGGTGTAGGGACAGATAACATGAACTGGACATTTTAACTACTACTTCAACGTTACACTGTAGTTCAGAGAACAATATTAAACCCATTCCCCATGCTTTTGAAGTGTTCATGATGTGTTCATGGGCTTTATTGATTTTTTTTTTTTTTAGGTTGGTTGCCCCTCCCCCATGACCACTGGTGGGGGGTCCCAAGCAGTCACCTTCCTATGCCTCCATGTTAAGACCGCCCCTGAGTACTAGAGCATAGGGAGATGCTCACTGAGGTAGACACGGTTGCTCACAGAAGTACAAGTAGATAGTGCACAAAGACAAGTAGTTTGGGGTTGCTGCATGGCAAGCTGTGGCTTTGGGATTCATAACATCGTAATCATAATCATGTGATCTGTGCACAGGGCTGTGGCGTAACAAGGCAACGACGGGCCCGCCCCCTATAGGCTACAACACGTAATGACGCAACGTCCACCAATAGCCTACCATAGGCCATTACGTCATGATAGTACACTGTAAAAAAATATTTCTTAGAGGGTGGAAAATACAATCCCTGCAAATTGGTTAATTTACTTACATATATGAATCAGCCAGTGAGATATATAATAATGGGTAAATACTACCCATTTTTTAACAGTAACAACTTCTACCTAAAAAACTAGACAGACAGACAGACATAAATACTTTAATGATCCCTGAGGGAAATTGCATTTGTTACAATACTCCGGGAAAGAAAAGCCAGTGCAGAATTGTAGAAAAGTGCTGAACAGTACTGTATAGAAATATACATTTCTAATGTAAACATCTAATATATATAACATATACATCTAATATAACATATGTAACAATATACAAAATATGCATGTCTAAGCATACACTATAGAAAAAAATAGAATACAAAAAGAAATAGCATGTACAGTGAGCAGAGTTAATGGGTGACCAGTTATGAAGTGACCACAAGGTAATAGTCACCACATAAAAGGAGGGAACGGCTGTCACTCAGAGGGAGGTGTTGTATGTTTGATGACCACAGGCAGGAACGATTTCCTGTGTCGCTCTGTGGTGCATCTCGGTGAGAGGAGTCTTCTGCTGACGGTACTCCTCCGTTGAGCGAGGGTGTTAAAGAGAGGGTGAGAGGCATTGTCCATGATAGTCCGTAGCCTGGACAGTATCCTCCTCTCTGCCAGTCGTTAGTGTCCAGCTCCTCCCCCACTACATCACCGGCCCTCTTGATGAGTCTATTAAGTCTGTTGGTGTCCGCGACCCTCATCCCACTGCCCCAGCGAGTGACAGTGAAGAAGATCACACTGGCAACAACAGACTCATAGAACACCCTCATTGTCCTGCAGACGTTGAAGGACCTTAGCCTCCTCAAGAAAAATAGTCTGTTTTGGCCCTTCTTGTAGATAGAAAACATAGAGATACAGTTAACCATCATAAAATATACCCAAAATATACCCTTCTCACCACTCGTCTCAGCTGCATTATGGGAAATGGGGATGTACTACAATGTACTACATTTGACCAAGAACTGAAATATATTGGAATAGCATGTTGTTAATACACTAAAAATGCAAATTATTTTTGCTTCTTTGTTTTTAACATGGAGGACCAAAGTGAGGGACATATGGACCACACCATGAAGGTGATTGTTACCCATGAGCGAGGTTCCTGAACAAAATGCATATGCAGATCATTTGTTTGACTAAACAACACTGTCTGCTGTGTCTGAAAATAACTTCAAGTAAATCTAACCTTCCCTGAATAGGTAATAGTTAATTCAGTCATATTAGATCATTATTGAGTAGATTAATAATGCCTAAAAATCTTAGATTGACATTTAGGGCTTTTAGAGAAGACACGGAGAAGAGTTGAGATTTCGCCATCCGACCGTTTCCTCCTTTTAGTGATGGCGGTACCAGTGGACCAGCTGATGTAGTTGAACGGAGTGCTCGAGCAGGGGCGTGGTGTTTCACTAATGTTTGGAGGTAGGTAGGGGCAGTTCCATTGATAGCATTGTAGGCCAGTAGCATCGTCTTGAATTTGATGCCCGCCACTACAGGGAGCCAGTGGAGGTCTTGGAAGAGGGGGGGCATTCTGGATCTGCTGCAACGGTTTTATAGCGGTTGCAGGGAGTCCAGCTAAGAGCGAGTTGCAGTAGTTGAGGCGGGAGATGACAAGTGCTTGGGTCAGGAGCTGTGTCGCTTCCCTCGTGCGGTAAGACGACTCGCAAAAGTAAGCGCACCACAACAAATTAAAAAAAAACACAGATGAGCAAAACGAAAGGGATAATGATAAAGATGTGTGTTCTGTTATGAATACCTGTCAAGAAGAGAGAAAACGGGATTAAAAAGTGGAACAACGATAACCTTGATAACAATCCAGCAGAACTTCAGCCACTAACTTCAATGCTGAAGTCCATCTGTAGTGGCAGAAATACATGCTTTTAAAATGTAAAACAAGTAACAAGCAAGTAAAACATATTTTACTTGAGGATTTTGTAATATTCATTCATAATTGCCCAGACATTCAATGAGGAAAATGTTGAGATTATTCATATTCTGTCACTAAACGCCAACTTCAGGATTTTCCAATCTGGACTGTATTTTCATCATATTGGGGTCTAGCAGACTAATGCAAACAATCGTTTTTCGAATTGGTGAACGCTGTCGTTTCAGAGCGAGAACGCTGAAGTCTCGCTCTGAACAAAGTCGAGTTGTTGCAGGAAGATAAGATTTGAAACTTGAGAGTTGGAGAGGAATGCTGGATGTTGTAGTGTTATCTAAAATATTTGGGTCAAGAAGGTTTGAGTTTTCTTGCAACAACTCAAAGGTATTCAACGGTAAGGGACAAATCCCTTTTTTATGTTTGAATTGTGCCATGAATTACCCATTTGACGTCAAATAAAAAATATAATTTTAAAGATGGAAAGTCGTAGTTTGTTGTTAACTTTGAAGTATAACATGACAAAATAATACGACACGCCCACAAGTCGGTCACTTCCACTCAACACAAGCCACGGACGCCACCGTTAACAGGAAGTGTTTCGGACCGGGATAAAGTCACACGTGCAACGTGTTCATTCACTTGCCGGTTCATAAAAGGACGAAGAGTCGCTGGAGAAAACACATGTTGGTTGTTGGTTATTGTTTAGTGCGCTGAGCGGTTTCACACAAAACCAAATGTTACTCAACTGGTAGACAAACTTTGTATAACAACTGACTTTTAAAATAATATTTAAAAAAGTCGGTTGCCAGTAAGTTGTGTAATGTTGTGTAACGTGTAATTCATGGCACAATTCAAAAACACATTTGTCTCTCGCCGTTTACTACCGTTCATATTTTTACATATATTTTTACAATAGGGGAGGGAACAGTGGAAGGGGAGCGACTTGGACTCAAGAAAAATGTGACCAACAGTGATATCACATTTCAGTTCAACAGCCAGCTTAAACCGTACATCAGCAATTTCCCTGATAAACAATCCAACATCACCTTAAGGAAAAGATACTGTCTCAATACATTCCCCTGATCTTACCAGGTTCTTTTGAACACAATGATTTGATATCCATCGTGTCACTTGACCAGCTGACTGCGTTGGTATGGTTACAGGTGGCGTTGGACCCTTTTGACATGAAGATGTGGAGTTGGCCATGGTTGGTCACTGGTGGGTCTCCTCCATCCACAGAGCAGTTTCCATCGGTGCATGTGAAGGTGGAGTTCAAGGTGCTGCCCTTGGTGCTACAGGTCATCACCACTTGACAGGATTTAGGACTGCTAGACACAGACCGCACCTTCAGGTGCACAGGTGATGCCTGATCTGGAAGAAAAATACACTTAGGATTACCAAGAAACTGCTTTCATTAATTAATGTCTGTAATCTGCTTCAGTGAACATACCTTGAACTGTGACCCAGTATTCAGCAATAACTTCACGTTTTTGTCTTGTGCGATGTACAGCTTGATACAGTCCACCATCATCCAAAGTCATGTTTTTATATGTCAGAGAAAAATCTTCTCTAGAAAACTCTGTCCTACTTGGATGAAAAATATCAAAAATGTGCTTGGATTGTACATTACATTTTAGTAAAATCATTGTGTCATTCAGCTTCCATAGGACGTTGCCTCCATCTGGTTTCGCTGAGATTATCATGAATAAATTCTGTCCCGTCATCAAATTTACAGCAGTCATTTGTGACCCTGAAACAAAATTAGAGTACAATTACAATTGTTAGGCAAGGTAATTTTATAATGTGCCATAAGTATTTACACCCAGAGAGACTAATCTAATGAGGAAAAGAGTGAGTTTTACCTTGTATGAGCCCCATAAGTACACACAGGAAGATAAGTTGATGCATCAGACTGGAGTGGATCGCGGTGGGTTTTTTTCCAAGTCCTTATTTCTCCTGTCGTCTAGGTCAGCGTTGAGTTCTGGCAGAATGATGACGAGACGCATCTCATTTGTCAACTATGGACACCTGTTCAAGAAACAAAAACATTGTCAGCCGGCTTACATATGAGGCCTTTAGGTGAACACACTTACATATGAGGCCTTTAGGTGAACACACTTACATATGAGGCCTTTAGGTGAACACACTTTCATATCAGCATTTGTGTTCCGTTTTCTTCCCACAGAAAGGGCAACCCGGTGTACAAAAGTATATTACTCAATTTTCCACTTTTTATTTGTTTATTTCTCTAAAAAGGGAAGCAGGTAATAAACCTGAAAAGTAAGGAATGCAATGTTTTATTTCTCATGTGCATAAAACAAACATCACATTTCACTCACCACAATAGCCCAATAACAATAAGCAACAGTAATAAATAACATTAACCCATATCTCATGACAAATATCATCAAAATGTTAATCAACTAATAATAGCATAATAAACATGCATTAATCAAAATACAAATATATAAAATAATAATACTTCACAATCTTTCATATACACGTTTCATATTTCAAACATTATGCACTATATTCAAATCCCAAGGGTGCATTGAGGATTTCACCACAATAGGAAACTACAGCTCCCATAATGCCCCACGGCAAACCAAGAAGTGCATCGTTAAATACCGGTCTCTGCGATTCACCTGCCCATGGTGAAGTTTTTTTTTTTGGCAATTTTCTAGTTGGTAATAAACATTCAAACAGTTATCCATTGTGTTTGACGTTGTAGGGTATCACAAAAAGGAAATATAATAAGGAAAAGTAGGTGAAATGTTAGCCTTTGGCTAACAGGTTAGCGATGCCCACAATGCATTGTGTGACGTCAGGTCGGGGAGCCCGGACGAAAGCCCACCTTGATACCGTTGAGAGAGACGAGTAGTGAGAGAGTGACAGTGTCAGATATATAAGTAAATATATAGATAAAGATAGCCTAGATAGATAGATAGATAAATAGATCGATAGGTTGAGAGATAGCATAGTGTAACATAAACTCGTCTGTGTTGTCTCAATGAAATGCAGGAGACGTGGGGCCAGTTCGTCACTTTATTAACCTGTGACAAAACACAATACGTTGGATTCCGTAGCAAGGCGGCATGGATCAACACGGTATGTAATATGAAAAGTAGATGAAATAATAGCTATTCACACATGTAATTATAAACTTAGATAAATAAATACTTTGATCGTTTTACACGGGATGATCAAGTCAGTACAGAAATTAATAGTCAGTAAAACGATCAGCCACAACATCAGCCCCATTTGAGTCTTCCTCATAAAACACAGACCAGTCCGTACACTCCAAACACTCCTGTAAGTCCTCGCATGCCTCCTTAGACCATACACGCACTGACTTTGTTGATATAGGCTGTTTACGGGCCAAGGTGGTGTATTTGGATGACAGGAGCACCAGGTTATGGTCCGACCTGCCGAGGGGAGGGAGGGCAGTGGACGTGTAACTGTCTTTAATATTGGCATAAACGAAGTCAATAGTCTTGCCACATCTCGTGGGGCAGTTGATAAACTGCCTGAACGATGGAAGTGAGGTGGGGAGAGTACAATGGGTAAAATCGCCACTGATCATCACAAGAGCGTCCGGAGTGCGGCGTTGCAGTTCTTGAGCTACTCTTGCCATCATGTCAGTCGCCAGTTTGGCATTGGCAGATGGTGGAATACATATACAACAGGATGACAATGACATTGGAGAATTCACTTGGGTCTGCAACTCACCGCCAGCAATTCAATGATTTGGTCACACGCTCTCTGCTTTGCGGTGATGTCCGTAAACCACGTGCTGTCCGTAAACCACGACTCCGTAAAACAGAGAGGGCTGCACTGTACAGCCGATCATACTTAACAAGCGCTGCAAGTTCATCAACTTTGTTGACTACGGAGCACACGTTGCCCATAATCACAGATGGTAGGACAGGCTTGTACTTCCTGAGCCTGTCCCTCACCGTCGGCCTCTTTTCCTTCACTTTAACTCCAGAGGTAAATCCAAGCGTGGATGGCCACAGTTTGTTATTGTATCCCAAATGCTATAGGAGACGACTGCTGCTGGGTCAGACGCTCCAAAGCCTTATAGCTTCATGCGAATAAATCCACTCCATAACCAACCACATAAGTCCAGACGTGTGCACTTACCCCGATATATTGCGTGTGATTCTTGCGTTCGAAACAGTGACACGACGGTAAAACAAGACACGGGACAAAAACTCTGTGGTAGCGAGTCGCCGACAGGGCAGGCGCCACTTCGGATATAAGTTTGAACGGTTGTTCTTTCTATGGTGTCCAATACTAGACTTGTACTTGCTAATATAAAGAAATAAAGAACGAGACATGCACTGTAAGTTTACTCAACGTGTATCAATGTATTCTTCTCCTTTTCACTCCCAATCACATTGCACAGTATCAGTAAAACAATAGGTAGTGCGCCCCCTGGTGTAATAGCAGACGCAGCACATAATGTAACTGAATACACAACATATGGGTAGTTTCCCAACAAAATCACGCATTTCTTCATTCGCCCTTTCACGTCTAACCGGTTCGAAATGATATGGCCATCATAAATGTTAATTGTGGGTCTTGCCACCTCTTCCTCATCCCATTTAGACGCCATAGTTCTAGTACAAGGCTGAGGCTACCTTCCACCACGTCTCCCCGACGTGACGTCATCGCCGAGTTGCATGAAAAATAACCATTACTACCAAAACCTACCAAAAACTGGATTTTATCACAATTTTGGACATTTCTAATTTTATATACATATCTTGAGTGCTTTACGTACCCATTAATCGAAAGTGGTGTTTAACCTGCACCATGGCCTTTAATCAAACATTCCAAAAGGTAAAGAAACAAGCATTGACAGACACGGATGAGACAGCAACTTTAGAAGTCCAAATGTTAGCATTATGTCTCACAGCTTTACCATCTCGTTAACTTTGATCATCTACAAACGTTTGTACTTTGATCAGTAACTAAACCGCTTGGATCTACCGGAGCATAGCGTGATCGCGTTCTCTTTAACGTACAACACCACCAGGGAGCGGACGTAAACATAGTGCAACAATACAGCATAGCGATAGCAGACAACATGAAAGCAGACAAGAAAACAGTGAATTAAGAGAGCTTACCAAGTGGCAGTATACCGGGTTGAAAGTAAGTACAAGTAAACCAAATCTCGCGCTTCCCTTTCACGGGTAACCACCGGTCACATGGACCCACAGGACACCCCTCTCTTAAAGAAACACTACTATTATTTGGGCTGCTGAAACTCAAACGGTTGTCAATAAGTTTTACTTGCAGCATTTGTAGCTCTGAATTAACGTACACTTTTGAATGAAACATGTAAATGAGAAATAATTATATAACACCACAGAAAACACAACAATTTGGGTAGTGAATCGTGAGCTGCTCAACAGATATGACATCGGTTGAGATATTATGACTCCTGGCGTCAACCAAATGTAGTCGTGGTCAAATTGCGGCTGAAACAGGGGGGTTCACTTGCATTATACAATTACACATACATTTTAATAGCGCTTGGGGTTTTCAATATGCAAGACGTTATGCTCATAGTTTGTAACGGTGTACTCACAACGTAGCGGAAGAGGCGGAGCCAGGCTGAGCCGCTAGACGTCAGTGGGCGTAATGGACACAGACAGACAGACAGACAGACAGACAGAGAGAAAAGCATTTGGGTGGCGAGCGCTTCACCTTCTTTGAAACACTTTAAAGGCTGGAGCACAGTGTCAGAGCAATTAAAAGCAAAAATAATGTTGACAACAACTTTTACACTTTGTAGCCTATACTATTCAGGATGCACCGATACCACCTTCCCCTGCCGTTACGAGTCCTACACCTTAAATACCGACTCTGATTCATTCATTCAACAGAACAATATAGGAAAGACAAATATATACATTTATAAACATGTTCAAATGCAATCATGTTTGCATTGCAATTGTAATTTCGGCTGAAATAGGGGGGTCACTTACGTTGAAAACACCATGCGCTTGTAGCCCTCACTAGACCTATCACCAGACTACGCCACCCGCTAAGCTAAACTGGAATAGAGAGGGGGACTGTTCCAATAATGGTCCAACACAGGTTCTTGGAAAGAATATAAAGATCAAGTTTATTTTTGTCTTTTTTGTTTCTCATTAAAAATCCAGTGTCACTTCAATAGATGAATAAACACACAGACAGTTCATGGGGATGACCAGGCCGTTGGGTCCTGAGCCACTAACACCCAGACTGACAAGAGGGCCTCTGATACCACACAGGAGCACACTAAAGGTTCACTGGACACACACCACTAAGAGTGCACCACTCTGATTTCGCTACAAACTACACTTCTTTTGGCCACAGTTGTAATACTTACGTAAAACAAACGTTAAACTTCCGAAGACACATGCCTTTGCTATAATTCGTTAAAATACAGTTGTGTGTATCTGCATATTATGACAAAATGACAATATGACAAGTTCAATCCAGAGAAAAGCAGCGCTAAACGGGCTGCTGTGCGCGCTCCCACGGCCATTAAGGACATTAAGGGGTCGCACAGGGGAGCACAGCCGAACTGTGTTCGGCGCTTCTCTGCCCTCTTGCTAGTCTCTCTCTCACTCTGCTGTAGAAGGACACACAGCGTTGTCAGACTCACTTCCTGTCCCCGGGGACTTTGAAGCACGCAAGCTGTGTGTGTGTGTGGGGGGGGGGGCAAGGGGAGAGAGAGAGGAACAAGGGATGAAGGGGTTTCTAAATCTAATATGCTCCTTGCCTGCCCTGTGTGGCTCTGCAGGCCCGCAGCGCCCACAGCCTGGCTGAACACTCCCCCTTTCCCAGGTCTCCCTGTGTCTCTTGTCCTTATTTCCATTGAACACTCCCCCCTTTCCCAGGTCTCCCGGTGTCCAAGTTCGTTCGTTCTCTCTCTCTCTCTCTCTCTCTGTCAAGGAGAGGACACCTAGATCATATGAAGTCATCACAGAGCATGGGACATCAATAAGGCGAAACAGAAGACACCTTCTCAAAGTGCCTCAGAAAGAACTCATGGACAATGATGCAAATTGCATGGACAAGGACTCAAATGACATGTGCAAACAAACAGAGGTCACACAGAAAAGAAAAAGGCTGGTTGTGAAACCAAAAAGACTGATTGAAGAGTAGTAAAAGATATGTTATGTGTTATGATATGCAGGAAATATGGGAGGAATTTGTTGTGTTAAGTTGTAAACAGGATAACAGGTTGTATGTTGTTAAGTTCGAAACAGCTACAATAATGTACAAAGTGTGAGATTTTATCATTTTATTATATTGTATAAGTTGACCTTATTTGAAAAAAGGGAAGTTGTATTGAGTTGTGATTATTAATGCCCTTACCACTTATTAAAGGAGCTCAGCCTAATGCTAGCTCCTGAGGTATTTGAGTCCGTATGGTGGCTGATACGCCTCACTTTGGCTGATGCTCTCCATACCTTATTGAACGAATGTCCACACTGTTCTTTCGTTGCAGCACAGTGATTTTATTGCTGTGCAATGTCCAAAAACAAATAAAGCAAAACAAACAAACAAACCCGGCATGATGAGCGCCTCCGCGCCACAGCGGTCAAAAACCGTTTGCCCTTCCGGGTCAAAAGCACAGCGACCCCACACACACACTGAGTGAATTACACCAACACCTCAAAACTCAACCAAACACATTCAGCTCCTATACCACTAGTTGGCACTGAGATCCTGTATAAGTTAACAGGAAGTTGTACTACATTGAGTTGGCGCAGTAAAGCATGCTGATGATGCTGATGAGCAGGGCCGGCCCTAGCCTTTTGGGGGCCCTAAGCAGAATTTGATTAAAACCTTTTGGGGCCCCTGTCCCACCACTGTGGAGTCACCAGAATGTGAATTTAGTAGATGTGATTTCCTGTATTCTGGTTAATTTTAGGGATGGCCAGCTGGAGATGGGCCAGGGGTGGAGCCAGACTTTGTGTACATCCGGGGTTTAGTCCAGAGGGGGTCTGGGGGTTTTCCCCCAGAAAAATTTTAATTTCTAAGATGCGATTTCCTGCATTCTAGTCCCTTTTAGGGTGACCTGCTGGACACTGGCAAATCCTAAATCCCTTCTAATTCATAGCCTATAGTTTCAGTTGCAGGGCCTGCTCAAGACAATACTATTTAATGGAAAGAAACAATAACTATTCGGTTGTCATAACTTCAAAAGCTTAAAAAAGATCCGGGGCTTTTGAAGTGAGATTCGGGGCTTCAGCCCCGAAAGCCACCCCCCCGCTCCGCCCCTGAGATGGACAATACCTTAATTTGTTCAGATTCATAGCCTATAACCTGACTTGCAGGGCCTGCACAGGCGAACAGATACAGCACTGGGTTTAGCTGCCCCCAAACCATAAGCCTACTTTAAAGGTCTGGCCTATATTTTGGATTCAAAGTTAAGTCCATAATTGATTACATACATTCAGGGTTTGACACAGACATTGTGTCATAAGCAGAATTTCATGATTTAGAGGGCTTTCAGATATATCACATCACATATCCTGGGCTATCAACCTGAGGGGCCCCATTCAGACATCAACCCATAACCCATTTTGTATGAATAAGGAGCCCTATTAAGACATAACACATTCTATATTTGATCAGGGGCCCCATTAAGATAGTAATTCACCCTTGTATTAATATAGTAGTTATTTACCCCAAACTAGTGTCTTTTTAACCTTAGAGGGTACTGAAATCACACATTTATTCTTAACTCTCATATTTGAAGTGAAGCGCTTAAGTGTGGTTTACTTCTTAAAACAGTCAAAATTGAATGCTAAAAATTAAGAATAATAACAACAGGGGCTCAACAATGACAATTATTCCTGAAAACTAAAAAAATTTTTTTTTTTTTTTTTTGGGGGGGCCCCCTGATGGCCAAGGGGCCCCAAGCGGCCGCTTAGTTCGCTTATGCCTCGGGCCGGCCCTGTATCGGGGAAATAAGCAGAGTTTCGTTTCCTATCGACATTAGCGCGAGCGGTGTGTGTGTGGGTGTGTGTGTGTGCGCGCCCGCGCGCGTGTGTTTGCGCGTTTGTGTGTGAGAGAATAAAGTAGCGTACCTAGATTTTAGTCAAGTAAGCTAGCTACTGTAAGATTATGAGTAGGCCTAAATGTAGCTATTTTCCTCACTGTTTTTCTGTATTTTTAAGGGTAGGAATCAGATATAGTAGGCCAGTATAAGAAGGAAAGGAATTATTTCTACAGTTTAATACAATACAAAATCTTTAGCAGCAACAACCCTGCCACTATGGCAGATGAACATGTCAGGGAGGGGGAGGGCAACAGACCAATGAAAAAGCAGAGGGTCAACGTCCAACACAAATATCTGGCCAAATATATAGAGCAATGGCCATGTCTGCAGCCGTCAAAAACCCCACATCACGCATTTTGCACAGTATGCAATTGTGATGTGGATATCAGCCACCAGGCAACATTCCATCCGCTCCGCTCCGCTCACTAGCTCTGGTGTGTGTGTGTCTGTTTGCGTGCGTGCGTTCTCGTACGGGCAGTCACTGTATTATTTTGCCCCTTTCTCCTCCCTTTTTCCATTTACGGCCTGCGGCCTACTGAACTCCACTTAGTCTAACTAAACACAAATAAACTATTTATTGACTGAGATTGTATTTCCATTTATTTCGATAGTCTGTGGTGTAATTCAGTAGTGATTATTGTGGTTTAAAGGTTACCCTTACCACATTGTGTCTCATATGCTGTAAATGTTAGACCCAGTGACAGGCTGGCACGAAATGTCTTGCAAAATACTTTTTAATAATAATATTTTTTGACTAATAGCTGAAGTTAAGTTTCTCCAGCTCTCCCCAGGTTGGCACAAAATGCATTAAAATGCTTTAAAATATGGAATATTAAAAATTTTCTTCCGGGGGAGCATGCCCCCAGACCCCCTTAGAGCAGTCCTTCTCAAAGTGTGGGGCGTGCCCCACTGGTGGGGAACGGAGACATGACAGGTGGGGCGCGACAAACGGGATGGAATTTTCAATTTTATGCCTATCTTACTATAAATGCTATTGACATTAAAGATAATTCACTCTAAACAAAACACACACACGCACACACACAAATTATGATGGCACAACTGCACTTTTATTTTCTCTTTTTGAACTTTGTGTTATTTGTTGTTTTTGATTTTGATTCAGTATCAAATATGACTGATATACTTGGTGCTAGTAATTTCAATACATTTAAAATAATTTTAAGTAATTCGTCAAGATTTTTGTTGGGGCGACGGGGGCAAGTGGGGCTTGAAAATCCCCACATGTTCAAAGTGGGGAATGACGAAAACAGTTTGAGAACCACTGCCCTAGAGGGATCATATATAAGTCATATTTAAGTCATAAATGTCATTTTATTGTTGTTTTTTAATCGATAGTGAATGAGGAAGTAACTGCGTGCAAAGCAAAGTAGTCTGCAAAAAAAGCCGGGCAACACAAGTGGTACTCAAAATATTTTGCCAAGGTTGGCAGGTCTGAACACATAGAATCACTGGACGTTACAACGCCTACAGGGTAAGTTTCCCAAATAAGCTACACAACCAAGAAGCCTGAATGTATTCAAGTTGTTTCAAGTCGATATAGCTTCAAGATAAGATAAGATAAGATATATTGAGTGGATGTGACCGAGTTGTGGGCGTGTCGTATTATTTTTTCGTGTTATACTTCAAAGTTTTACAACAAACTGCAACTTTCCAACTTTAAAATGTTTTTTTTTTACTTGACATCAAATGGGTAATTCATGGCACAATTCAAAGAACTGTACCCAGATCTTTACCCATCCCTTCTCCCCTCGAGTCTTACAGTGACCGTGTCGACTGACGTCAAGGAGACCACTAAACTTTTACGGGTTGAGACCCAGTCAGTGACGTCACGATATGCATTTATTTAAATTCATACCTACTAATCACCATGACCAAAATGTTACTTTGAATTTTGAAAAAAAAAATTGACCTACCTACAGACCCTTTTTTTGGTTGTTACTGCAAACAAATATTTTAAGGATGGCCTCAGCCCCTTCAAATGGCCAGTGGTCACATTCATGCACTATTGCTAGAGCAGTGCCTTTAGTATGTGTACCTTATTTGTAAAGGCATTTAGTAGCTGTGCTATTTATTCATGGTTATTCATCCGTAATGCAGCTGTGCTTATTATTTATCAGAGTAATTCCTCTATTGCATTATAGATATTCATGTTGTATGTGACTGTCAGAAACTTAATACTGGTATTTTTCAGTTTATTCTATTTCAATATAGAAACCACGGCTTTCAGTTTCCACGGCCTGTTACAGCCCAAATTGTTAGTAGGTCCTCTAGATGAGTGGTGTGTGTGAAGAATAAATCATCTACATTGGAGAATTCATCATCATCTCAAGTTCTTACCGGACTACCTGTGGCCATTGTTGTCAACTTGGCCAGCCATTCAACTAGTTATTCAATACAGTCCTTTACATCAGATCTACTTCAACCATTCACCTATGTTTACACATATCGTAGTTTTATATCGGTGTACTCTCTATACCGGTTCTACGGTCTACCCCCATGTCAGACCCAGTCCAAAACGGTTGCCTTGCCTTCTAAAAGCTCTTTCACTTGAAATGAAAGTTGTCGGACTGAAATGTTATGAGCAGACGTTTCCGTAGCTCCGCGATGTGATCAGGGCCGACGCGGCAGCAGCCTCCTAGTGATGGAAGAGACAAGAAACCAGTGGAAAATACGTTGTGAATAAATCAATGTTATAGCTTTGATTTGTTGTCTGACTAGGGTCATTAGAGTCCTGTTAGCATACAGTAGGCTTGATTTGTTGCTCGCTGAACCTGGCAGGTTCTCTGACTCCACACTCAGGATTGGCCGGCTAACGCTCTGAGCTACATGACTAGCCCTTCGGGTCAGTGTTGAGTGTTCTGAAGGCAGGGAGTGAGTACCCTTTTCACAACACACTCATAACACCATCACAGACACAGCCAGGAATGTTCCCATGAGCAAACTGCCGTGATTTAACTCCTTAAGGAAAGAGTTTGTGTACCGATCATCGTGGCCCCTTGTTTCATCCAGTCCTGGCTCAGTTCTGCTATGGATGACACCTTTGTCCCCGAGGCCTTCCACCTGAGTATGTGGAACACACGCTTAAGAATATCTTCAGTGGTTACACTTATGACTGCATACATGTCTTGTAGCGGTGGTGTCACCACTGACCCGCCGAGTGTATCCCACTCCTCCCCACTGTTGGGGTACACCACCCAGGGCAGGGCGGGGCTCCTCAGCTGGCCCACGGTCTCCAGCAGGGGCCGGACTAGTGCCGGGGAGCAGCAGTTCACCCCTACAGCCACCAGCTGGCTGGACCTCTGAGCCAGCCGCACCGCCTCCAGGAACGGACTCCCGTCACACAGCGACCTGCCGTCCTGAGGAGGAAGGTTTGGTCCAGCGGGTGTTACTGCAGTGTTGGGACTGGTGGGCTGAAAGTCCGCGTGGGGTCGCGTGCCGTCGCTGACGGTGGTATCGCTATTTGAGGATGCAGCATTTATTTGAACGTGAATAGGTTTGAATGAACCCGTGCATATTAACGGCATTTCTAATCATTTGTAGCCATGCAAAGGACTACTATTCAATTTTTTTGTGGTGCGCTGCACTACGTTCACTGGGATATTGCAGGCAGGTGTTGATGGGGTTTTAAATGATGTGCCAGGAGGCAGCTGCACAAGATATGGGATTGCAAAATCTTCTTCCCACAGTTTATAAGTGTTACCGTATAGAAGGAGTTTCTACCTTGCAGGAGAAGGCCAGCCAGGCCCTGGAGCTGGGGAACTCTCGGAGGAGCTCCAGCAAGGCCTCCGCCTCCTTCACGCTGGGGATGGTCTCCATAGCAACCAGGTCAGCACCCGCGGACACCAAGCAGCTGACCTGAGGCCGGTGCCAGGCTTTCAGCTCCTAGGGGGCCCCCGACCACCACCACCATCACCGATCAATACATTTGGATTCTGTTCATAACTGTAGGTCTGGGGAGGAGCTACGCTGGACACACCACATTGTGTGGTTGCGTGGCTCATCTTTTACTTCATACTGACCCGAGCTTCATGGATTCATTCGTTTACTCCATTTTTATCACTCGTTGAAATGGTCACTTTGGTGAATCCAGTCCATTACCCTGGTGTACCACTCAATGTTAAACTCATTCATTCTTTCTGCCCTTCCACTTAAACTGTCTTCACGTTTATTATTGTGCATAGGAACTAACTCAAATTACAGCCAAGGGAAGTGCTCCTGTTTTGGGTGTTTTAGTCTTTTTGATGTCAAACTTTGTGTGTGTCTTGAAATGAGTGAAATGAAGTCAGTGTGGGTGAGGACAGGAGGTCAGGAGAATGGTTTCCACAATTACAGCATAGCTCAGTGGGTACAGCGTGGGTTCCACAACCAGAGGGGTTGGCAGTTCGATCCCCTCAACTACAGTCAGCTCACTGACTACGGACATTCCGATGCACAAGTAATTCCTTGCATGGAATTACGTTGACTCTGCTCTTCTGTATTCATTCATTAATTCATTCATTATTCAGATTTCATTACAATTCACTGACCTCGATACTCATCTTCTCTGCGTAAGCGCCGGAGTATTCCGAGCCGTCCTGTAGAAACGCCCCGAATGCACCGACGGAGCCCGCCACCAGGGGTCGCCCTCGCCCTGGGCCCGGGAAAAGGACATGACGGCGTCATCTGTTACACTTCAAGAATGTGATAATACCGGATTTAAGATGCGGGAACTTGGTCTAGCAAGCTGGCATGATATAGAAGCACGTTGCTAGGGGCTACATTAAAAGCTATCTATTGCTCCAAACTCACTTCATGGTATCATGAGGCTCATATTCTCTCCCGTTAGCTGGTGTGATGCAATCATCCCAATATAACTTCCTGTTTATTTATGTATTTATTTATTATTATTTAACTATTTAGTCATCTAGCAGATTCTTTAATCTAAAGTGACTTAAGCGACTTAAGTGACTTGAATTCAGATACAGGGCATTAAAGAGGCCATAGGAGTTAGGGGGCATCTTAAGCATTATTGAGAAATATACCCTATATACCCTACCTGTTACCACTGTAGTGCATGAATGAGCTAGACACCTGTATCCTTGTTGTTGGTGACAAACCGCTGGACCGCTTCTTGGGCCAGTAGAACTCCTGACATCATCAGCTCGTGGGCCGACTCTGAGCTCACGTCCAGGTGCTTCATGAAGCCATTGATGCTGGCCTGGTAGGTCACCGTGGAAACCACATCTGCTCCGCTGACAAGAAACCTATGAAAATAGCACGGCAAATAATTCCTAAAGAACTTCTCAACATGTTAGTGTACGTGTGTGTAGTACTGTGGTGTAGGCCTACCTGTAATGGGCATGTTAGTGTACGTGTGTGTAGTACTGTGGTGTAGGTCCTACCTGTAATGGGCATGTTAGTGTACGTGTCTGTAGTACTGTGGTGTAGGCCTACCTGTAATGGGCATGTTAGTGTATGTGTGTGTAGTACTGTGGTGTAGGCCTACCTGTAATGGGCATGTTAGTGTACGTGTGTGTAGTACTGTGGTGTAGGCCTACCTGTAATGGGCATGTTAGTGTACGTGTCTGTAGTACTGTGGTGTAGGCCTACCTGTAATGGGCATGTTAGTGTATGTGTGTGTAGTACTGTGGTGTAGGCCTACCGGTGATGGGCATGTTAGTGTACGTGTCTGTAGTACTGTGGTGTAGGTCCTACCTGTAATGGGCATGTTAGTGTACGTGTCTGTAGTACTGTGGTGTAGGCCTACCTGTAATGGGCATGTTAGTGTACGTGTCTGTAGTACTGTGGTGTAGGCCTACCTGTAATGGGCATGTTAGTGTACGTGTGTGTAGTACTGTGGTGTAGGCCTACCTGTAATGGGCATGTTAGTGTACGTGTGTGTAGTACTGTGGTGTAGCCCTACCTGTAATGGGCATCTCGTATGGCCTGCGGGTTCGTATGCAAGAGTCTGGCACTCCACAATGGATCCCCCTGAGTAGGATTTAACATTGTCATGAGGCGTGAACCAACAGCAAACATGATCCCCCTTGAATATTTACTTTGACACAAATACAAACTATGGTCAGAGTTATGTAAACAGTTATCATTTATAACCCAGTCAGCTATAGTTACCGTATGAGTCATGTCACCTTTATCCCTGCGTTTCTATTGATGCCATTAAGAATCATCAATCTAATAATGAGCAAGTGACAATGAGTTCATACGTATAATATGTTTGCAGTCGGTTCCGATAATGTTGCTAAGCAAAATCCGTAGTAAACAGATAAAAACAGAAGTTATGCTGAACTTCTGTACGAGGGGGGTGAGCAGCAAGAAGTATTAACTGATTTGACCACCAGGTCAACTTCAAGTTACCTGTTCCTTACCTGTAACTCAAACCCTTGAGCCTCTAGCTCCGTGGCTAGCCCACCATCCAAGATAAGAGGCCCATCTCCCTGGAGAGATGCAATGCTTTCCATTGAACACAAACTGTATTTAAGGAATGACCACGTCTGTTGATTTCTGTAGCCGCATACACGGCTTGCCCATGGACCAGACTGGATGTGTTAGTGTTAGTTAGTGTCTCGTCGTGATGAGCACTTTATTCACTGTTGGTTGCATTCATGGCCACTCGGAGCTGCGGAAGTCTACCGCCCAGGTATTCATTCGCCGCTAGATGGCGCGTGACTCAGCGTTATTGCATCTTCAACTTCACACAACGAACCATATCAGCAAAATGTTTTAATGTCTCATCTTACGTTGTATTTATAGATTAATATATCTCATGTTGGGGACTTAATAGTTTTAAACGATGTGAATGATTATTTTAGAACTGCTTAATCAAAAAGCACCATACCTAATTAATACCAGCTAGTTTGTTAATGTATTAGTAATGTACTATGTATATATGCTGACAAGTGCTTCTTCGTAATTTCTATGTTTGCAACCGTTGTTTGAACATTTGTGTGGCCACCATTGACAACCTGCGAGTTCTACGAGTAAACGCCCGATTGCCTTTGAACATATCATAACCTTTCAACCGCGTTTCTATGGAAACGATGTGAAGTTTGGAACATGCTGCCAGCGAGTTATCCATGTAGCTAACCTATCGAAACATAAACAGATTTTTTTTTAAATCCCATTATATTACACAGCCTGAAAGGACATGGTATGTTGAATTTGGCGGTTTTATACAACGTATTTTGAAAGACTAGTTTTGCGTTTCAACGTCGACGCGAGATTAGTGTGTTTAGCCGTTAGCTATAGCAACCGTAACTCATTAGCTAGCATTATAGACATGAACATAGTTATTAGTCTTAACGTGTGAGCGGGTCATGGGTCACTCGCGAACTAACCAGTGCTATTGTCGTAGCGTTTGTCTAAAAGTGGCATTTGTTTGTGGAAGAAAACACCCAAACATCAGCTCGACGTGCTCTGAAACTGATTTGGTGATATTATTGGAAGGAGATATTTAACGGGCGTTGTATGGGGACACAGTATGTGTACATTTCAGATATCAATGATTGAATCTGAATCTGTAGACTACAGTGGACTGCACACAGAGACAGGAGGGAGTCATCTTGGCACTGGGATTTTCTCCTATCAAATGGTTGGGTCACTGACACTTTTATATACACATGCTGTGTGTGTGTGTGTGTGTGTGTGTGTGTGTGTGTGTGTGTGTGTGTGTGTGTGTGTGTGTGTGTGATGTCCCCTTGGCATTGTTTGCAGTGTTGGAGAAGCACACACATGTTTACTGACTGAGGATGTGTTATTATTGTGTTAATTTAACTGTTGCCTTTGTCTGTACTTTTATCATTTACATTTAGTCAGCAGTTACTTTCAGCCAAAGCAAATTACAAATTAGGCCGGCGACTTGTTTCTAAAAACAACAACTACAAAAAACATCTGGACAGAGAGCCGGGTAACCTTATGAATCAGAAAGGCAATGGGTTTTTATAATTCATAAGTAGTGTTAGTGCATGAATGTTACATCAGCACACACTCAACAAAGTGCATTCTAAATTTAACAGTGGAGCTAAAGAAAACCCAGTCTGGTTGATGTGTGAGGTCACATGACCATGTTGTTCCCAGGAGGACCGTTATGCCTTCCTGGCTGAGTGGTACGACCCAAGCGCCGCCCTCCTGCGCCGCTACCAGCTCCTCTACTACCCCAAGGACAGCTCTGTAGAGATGGTACGCCCTGTGAGACTGTTCGCTGTTTCACCATTCAGCCCTTCAACCTTTGCTTCCCCCTCTTCCCCCCCCCCCCTCCAATGTGAAGTTAATTGCAGTTGGAGTTAATTTCAGGTCCAGGTCATGAAGGAGCAGGTAGATGGGGTTAGGGCCATGGTGCTCATCTTGCCTACAGGTTATGCTCTAGTGTGGACGTTGGGGATCAGGGAGACAGGACAATGCAGTGGTTAGGGTGTTCAACTCTGTTTTGGATTTGAACCCCCATATCTGCAGCCTTACCTGTAGACATCCTTGAGAAAGATGGTCCCTAACACCTACCTACGCCTTAATGACCTGTCTCTGTATGGGCTAGCACCTACCTGCTCCGTAGTGACCTGTCACTGTACTGTGTAACCTGTTTACCTGTTCCCTATTGACCTGTCTCTGTACTGTGTAACCTGTTTACCTGTTCCTTATTGACCTGTCTCTGTACTGTGTAACCTGACCTGCACCTTGACGACCTGTAGCCGAATGCACTGGAAGTAGCTTTAGATGAAAGCTAAATAGTAATGGAGCCCTATATTGGAAATACTGGTCGACAGCTTGTTCACCAACCAGGATCAAGGGGTTCTTTTAGTTTTGTGTGTGTGTGTGTCTGAAGATATGTGTGTAACTGTGTGTCTGTTTGCCTGTGTGTGGGTGCAACTGTGTTGTGCGTATGTGTGTGCATGTGTAACTGTTTGTTTGTGTGTTTGTAACTGTGTTGTGTGTATGTGTGTGCATGTGTAACTGTTTGTTTGTGTGTGTGTGTGTGTGTGTGTGTGTGTGTGTAACTGTGTTGTGTGTGTGTGTGTGCATGTGTAACTGTTTGTTTGTGTGTGTGTGTGTGTAACTGTGTTGTGTGTGTGTGTGTGTGTGCATGTGTAACTGTGTGTGTGTGTGTGTAGTTTGACGTGAAGAACCAGCGTGTTTTCCTGCGGAGGACGCGGTACGAAGGTCTCCAGCAGCAGGACCTGTTTGTGGGCAGCCGGGTGAGCGTGTTCTCCCGGCAGCTCCAGCTGGTGGAGTACGGAGACCAGTACACGGCCAACAAACTGGGCAGCAAGAAGGAGAGGTATGCCCCTGTCGGCCCTGCGCAAATCCACCTTAATCCCCGTCCGCTTCACTCCCTTCGGATTCCAGCGCTAATCTCCTCTCCCCTCCCGGGAAAGGAGATTTTTTTTTTTTTTTTTTTTTTTAGCTAAAAACCAAAACATGATTCTGTTCGGTGCAACAAAGCAACAATCAACAAAAGAAAGATGACATTTTGTGTGCGCCGCCATTGAGGCTTGATTGTCGAGTAGAGTTTGCCATGGCGATTCACTCACTCTGGCTGCTGCTCCTCCTTGGCCCTTTCAGGACCCTCGCCATGGTGAAGCCGGACGCCTTGCCCAGACTAGGAGACATCCTGGAAACGCTCCACGCTGCAAACCTCATGGTGACCAAGGCTAAAATGACCAAGCTAACATGGTACAAATTGAGAGTGCGGTACCTTATCTGTTACCTTTGCAGTTTCTTGTACATGATTTGCTCATTCAGTGAGTTTCCCTTGAGTTTTCAACGAATGACAAAGAGTCAAACCAGGGTTTTGACTGCAACACTAGTACAACTAGTCACTAATAGGTATATTTTAGTCTATATACACATGCAGATTGTGTGTGTGTGTGCGTGTGCGTGTGTTAAAATGGCTGCGAATGCACGCGTGCTCGCCGTGCCACTGAGGTGTGGTGATGATTAGGGCGGGGGGTTAGTTTGGGTGAAGGGGTTGCTGAGGGCGGAGGAAAGCGATGAGCGCGTGGCTGCAAACGCTGGGCTCCCCGTCGCCGTCTCACTAACCCCTGGCCGTGTCGCCACAGGAGCCAGGCGGCAGACTTCTACGTGGAGCACCAGTCCAAGCCCTTCTTCAGGTCAGCCTCCTCTGTGCACTTCACCATGCGACCCAGAGCTCCGGCTGAGAGGTCTGGGTTCACCGCGTGTAAGACAATGTCGTCATTCTCTCCTGCGTCGTGTGAGCCAGCATCATGTGACCCCCTGAGCAACACTGTGGGGCAGAATGAACACATGCTTATCAGTGTTGGCTGATTCAGTGCGTCTGGATAGTGCTGCGGGTGTTTGACCCCCCCCCAGCCGTAAAGGACCTGGGTTTGAACCCCGGTGTCCACGGTAAACCTGGAGGCGAACCTTGAGCAAGATGCCCCCTTGAGGACCTGCACGCTCCTTCGTGACATGTATCTAAAATAAATCCACTCTGAAGTCACTTTTTAATGAGGCAGGAATGGTCATTTAGTAATGAGCCTTGTTTGTGTGCGTGCGTGTGCGCCCGTGTGTGTGTGTGTTTGTGTGTGCCTACAGCAACCTCGTGCAGTTTGTGTCGTCGGGGCCGGTGGTTGCCATGGAGCTGATGGGGGACGAGGCCATCGCGGCGTGGCGCCGGCTGCTCGGGCCCACTGACTCCGCCACGGCCCGGCGGGAGGCGCAGCACAGCGTGCGGGCTCGCTTCGGGACCGACGGCGTCCAGAACGCGGGACACGGGTCCGACTCGGTCGCCGCGGCCGCAAGGGTAATGCCTCGACCTTCTGTGTGGCCGCGTCCGTTGTCCCGCGACGGCAACGCCTGGGACAGGATGCTACGAACGAGGGACCTTTAGTTACATGGGTTTAGAGGAGAGAGAGGGAGAGAGGGACCTTTACTTACATGGGTTTAGAGGAGGGAGAGAGAGAGGGACCTTTAGTTACATGGGTTTAGAGGAGAGAGAGAGAGAGAGAGAGGGACCTTTAGTTACATGGGTTTAGAGGAGAGAGAGAGAGAGGGACCTTTAGTTACATGGGTTTAGAGGAGGGAGAGAGAGAGGGACCTTTAGTTACATGGGTTTAGAGGAGAGAGAGAGAGAGAGAGAGGGACCTTTAGTTACATGGGTTTAGAGGAGAGAGAGAGAGAGAGAGAGGGACCTTTAGTTACATGGGTTTAGAGGAGAGAGAGAGAGAGGGACCTTTAGTTACATGGGTTTAGAGGAGAGAGAGAGAGAGAGAGAGAGAGAGGGACCTTTAGTTACATGGGTTTAGAGGAGAGAGAGAGAGAGGGACCTTTAGTTACATGGGTTTAGAGGAGAGAGAGAGAGAGAGAGAGAGAGGGACCTTTAGTTACATGGGTTTAGAGGAGAGAGAGAGAGAGAGGGACCTTTAGTTACAAGGGTTTAGAGGAGAGTGAGAGAGAGACCTTTAGTTACATGAGTTTAGAGGAGAGAGAGAGAGGGACCTTTAGTTACATGGGTTTAGAGGAGAGAGAGAGAGGGACCTTTAGTTACATGAGTTTAGAGGAGAGAGAGAGAGAGAGGGACCTTTAGTTTCATGGGTTTAAAGGAGAGAGAGAGAGAGAGGGACCTTTAGTTACATGGGTTTAGAGGAGAGAGGGAGAGAGGAACCTTTAGTTACATGGGTTCAGAGGTCAAAGTTAGGACGCCACTTTCAGTGCCATGGGTTTAGCAGTGATGGGCAACAGAGAGGGCGTTTGATTAAGTACATTTCAGTGCCTTCGGTGACTATAGTCAAAGTCCTTCTAAGACACCTCTATAAGTGTCTCTGCTATAGTTCACTAACTTCAGTCACTATTGTTCCGGCCATGTTTGCGAGACGTGCTTTGTATTTTGGGTGAGAATGACCACGCATGTTTTTGTTTGTTGGTCTTCCTAAGGAAGTGGAGTTCTTCTTCCCCTCCACGGCTGGCCACGGTCCTGCCAACACTGCCCAGTACACAGAGTGCACCTGTTGCATCATCAAGCCACATGCAGTCTCTCAAGGTACCCCCACGAAATGCACTGGGTTCGAACCCCGGTGTCCACAGCGTCAGCTGGAGGTATCCTTCAGCAAGAGGCCTGACCCCCGCCTGCTCCTTCATGATCTAACATGTTCAAAACTATGAGTAAAGACTAACACAGGCACCATTTTGTTGTATTTTGCATCTATATGGATCCAAAGCACCCCTTATACCGTTTTTTACTTTCAATAACTTTATATATGGTTTATATGCTTCTCTTGGTTTTTACATCTTGTCAGAATGGGGGTTAAAGGCACATCAACTCTGGGGTCATAGGACTGCAGCCCTGCTGTGGTCAAGGGGGCCTGCCCAAGCGCGATCGCGTGTTTTGATTGGCTCTAAGGCACTGCTCTTCCCCATAGGTCTGGGAAGCATCTGATCTCTGCTCTGTTTACCCTTTCTGCTCTGTGGTGGTCTCTCTCTCCCCTCTCGCTCTCGTTCTCTTTCTGCACGTCCTCCACTGTTCTTCTCCTCTGATATCAGAACAACAGCTTCCAAGGTAAACTCTGGCTCGGAGGGGAAGCTACAATAACACTTTGTTTTGAAGAAAGTCGGCCCTGTGGTGCACTGAGGGGTAACACAGGAGCTCCACATCACTGTTAGCTACTAGCGCCTCACACTAGCTGTACGGTGGCGCACACAACCCCAGATAACTGTTAGCTAGCACCTTGTGCTAGCTGTATGGCCACATACAGAACCCCAGTTAACTGTTAGCTAGCACCTCGTGCTAGTATGGCCACATACAGAACCACAGATAACTGTTAGCTAGCACCTTGTGCTAGCTCTATGGCCACATACAGAACCCCAGATAACTGTTAGCTAGCACCTCGTGCTAGCTCTATGGCTACATACAGAACCACAGATAACTTTTAGCTAGCACCTTGTGCTAGCTCTATGACTACATACAACCCCAGATAACTGCTGGCTAGCACCTTGTGCTAGCTGTATGGCCACATACAGAACCCCAGATAACTGTTAGCTAGCACCTCGTGCTAGCTGTATGGCCACATACACAACCCCAGATAACTGTTAGCTAGCACCTTGTGCTAGCTCTATGGCCACATACAACCCCAGATAACTGCTGGCTAGCACCTTGTGCTAGCTGTATGGCCACATACAGAACCCCAGATAACTGTTAGCTAGCACCTTGTGCTAGCTCTATGGCCACATACAGAACCCCAGATAACTGTTAGCTAGCACCTCGTGCTAGCTCTATGGCCACATACAGAACCCCAGATAACTGTTAGCCAGCACCTTGTGCTAGCTCTATGGCCACATACAGAACCCGAGATAACTGTTAGCTAGCACCTCGTGCTAGCTCTATGGCCACATACAGAACCCCAGATAACTGTTAGCTAGCACCTCGTACTAGCTCTATGGCCACATACAGAACCCCAGATAACTGTTGGCTAGCACCTCGTGCTAGCTCTATGGCCACATACAGAACCCCAGATAACTGTTGGCTAGCACCTCGTGCTAGCTCTATGGCCACATACAGAACCCCAGATAACTGTTAGCTAGCACCTCGTACTAGCTCTATGGCCACATACAGAACCCCAGATAACTGTTGGCTAGCACCTCGTGCTAGCTCTATGGCCACATACAGAACCCCAGATAACTGTTAGCTAGCACCTTGTGCTAGCTCTATGGCCACATACAGAACCCCAGATAACTTAGCTAGCACCTCGTGCTAGCTCTATGGCCACATGCTGAACCCCAGATAACTGTTGACTAGCACCTCGTGCTAGCTCTATGGCCACATACAGAACCCCAGATAACTTAGCTAGCACCTCGTGCTAGCTCTATGGCCACATACAGAACCCCAGATAACTTAGCTAGCACCTCGTGCTAGCTCTATGGCCACATACTGAACCCCAGATAACTGTTGACTAGCACCTCGTGCTAGCTCTATGGCCACATACAGAACCCCAGATAACCTCTATAACCTCTATCTAACGCTGGACGTTTGCTGTGGTTGTGCACAGAAATCCTGATACCTATTAGCACGTATTAGCCCACATTCCCCTAGGTTGGGCACGATGGTCGTGCATTAGATTTGCCATAGGTAAAGTCATGTGTTAGATGCCTGGTAGGGTAAGTTAGATTTACCCCGTGTAGGGTAAGTTAGATTTACCCTGTGTAGGGTAAGTTAGATTTACCCTTGGTGGGGTAGGTTTAGTGTTTACCCCGGTCGGATGCGTTTAATTTATCCTCTGTAATGTAAGCTTGATTTCCCCTCTGGGAAAGGTGCATTTAATTTGCGACGTTTGTAATGGTGGATGGTGTCTGAGTCAAAAGGAGTTGCGGTCATGACTGGAATATAGAGGAGAGTCTGTCTGTTGCCTGGCACCCGGATCTCCTAGCAACAGCCACGTGTGATGAGTTTTCTTCTGCTGTTATTTGTAGTTGGGCCGTGTGGCGCGAGGCGGCGGGGTACGTCCAGGGGAGTGTCTGACGGCTCGCCGCTCCATACCAGAGTTGTGTATAGGAGCCATGGAGGCCACATTTAGTAGCCTGTGGAGGACACATAGCAGCCTGTGGAGGACACATAGCAGCCTGTGGAGGACACATAGCAGCCTGTGGAGGACACATAGCAGCCTGTGGAGGACACATAGCAGCCTGTGGGGGACACATAGCAAGCAGCCTGTGGAGGACACATAGCAGCCTGTGGAGGACACATAGCAGCCTGTAGAGGACACATAGCAGCCTGTGGAGGACACATAGCAGCCTGTGGAGGACACATAGCAGCCTGTGGAGGACACATAGCAGCCTGTGGGGGACACATAGCAGCCTGTGGAGGACACATAGCAGCCTGTGGAGGACACATAGCAGCCTGTGGGGGACACATAGCAGCCTGTGGAGGACACATAGCAGCCTGTGCAGGACACATAGCAGCCTATGGGGGACACATAGCAGCCTGTGGAGGACACATAGCAGCCTGTGGAGGACACATAGCAGCATGTGGGGGACACATAGCAGCCTGTGGGGGACACATAGCAGCCTGTGGGGGACACATAGCAGCCTGTGGGGGACACATAGCAGCCTGTGGAGGACACATAGCAGCCTGTGGGGGACACATAGCAGCCTGTGGAGGACACATAGCAGCCTGTGGAGGACACATAGCAGCCTGTGGGGGACACATAGCAGCCTGTGGAGGACACATAGCAGCCTGTGCAGGACACATAGCAGCCTGTGGGGGACACATAGCAGCCTGTGGAGGACACATAGCAGCCTGTGGAGGACACATAGCAGCATGTGGGGGACACATAGCAGCCTGTGGGGGACACATAGCAGCCTGTGGGGGACACATAGCAGCCTGTGGGGGACACATAGCAGCCTGTGGAGGACACATAGCAGCCTGTGGAGGACACATAGCAGCCTGTGGGGGACACATAGCAAGCAGCCTGTGGAGGACACATAGCAGCCTGTGGAGGACACATAGCAGCCTGTAGAGGACACATAGCAGCCTGTGGAGGACACATAGCAGCCTGTGGAGGACACATAGCAGCCTGTGGAGGACACATAGCAGCCTGTGGAGGACACATAGCAGCCTGTGGGGGACACATAGCAAGCAGCCTGTGGAGGACACATAGCAGCCTGTGGAGGACACATAGCAGCCTGTGGAGGACACATAGCAGCCTGTAGAGGACACATAGCAGCCTGTGGAGGACACATAGCAGCCTGTGGAGGACACATAGCAGCCTGTGGAGGACACATAGCAGCCTGTGGAGGACACATAGCAGCCTGTGGGGGACACATAGCAGCCTGTGGAGGACACATAGCAGCCTGTGGAGGACACATAGCAGCCTGTGGGGGACACATAGCAGCCTGTGGAGGACACATAGCAGCCTGTGCAGGACACATAGCAGCCTGTGGGGGACACATAGCAGCCTGTGGAGGACACATAGCAGCCTGTGGAGGACACATAGCAGCCTGTGGGGGACACATAGCAGCCTGTGGGGGACACATAGCAGCCTGTGGGGGACACATAGCAGCCTGTGGGGGACACGAGGCCATGGTGGCCATGGAGGCCGGCCGCCCTCCCATAGAGGATTCTATGGGAGGACGGCTGGCCTCCATTTTGTGTTGTTATCAGAATGGGATTAGTGCTACGTGATGGGGGGCTTGTTCCATGTTATCTCCAACACTTTAACCTTGACTCCTCGCACAGCCAGCGCCATCTCGCTCTGCTCTCTCCTTTCTCTCTGTCTCTCAGACTCTTTCTCTCCTATCTCTCCCTCCCTCTCGCTCTCTCCCATCTCTGCTCTCTCCCTCTCTCTCTCTCTACCCTCTCCCCCTTTTATGTTCCTCTGTGTCTCCCCCCCCCCCCCCTCCCCCCCTTCTCTTATAGCATAGACCTCTGTAAGATTATCTCATTGCCATGTTATTGTCTCAAGGAGACGGGGAACATAGCGGTGTGGAGTGAGAATCCCTCTGCAGACATGAGCCTGTGGCAGACAGCCCTTTACATCCTAATGTAACAATTAGAACTGTATCTTTTCACCAGCCAGAGTGGAGCAATCAAGTGGCCGTGCAATTGTCTATGCACCCCTGAGTTTCTTTACCTGCCAAATGGTCAAAGCCACCGGCTGTTGATTTTGGGAAGAAGTTCCCGATCCTAACGAAGTGGCCAATTATGACGGCACATTAGCCTGGGGTTCCACATGTGGATGCACGTGGTAATGGGTGTGTGTTTAAATCCTGGCGTGTCGTGTGTCCTGCTGCCACAGGTCTGGCGGGGAAGGTCCTGAACTCCATATGCAAGGCCGGGTTCGAGATCTCCGCCCTTCAGATGGTGAGACCCCCCGGATGAACCGAGACCAGGCTGCTTGTCTGCCCCGCCCCTACCCCGGCCCACTCCTACCCCGGCCCACTCCTACCCCGGCCCACTCCTACCCCGGCCCCGCCCCTACCCCGGCCCACTCCTACCCCGGCCCACTCCTACTTTAGGCCCCGCTCCTACCCCGGCCCACTCCTACCCCTCGCCCACTCCTACCCCGGCCCACTCCTACCCCCGGCCCCACTCCTACCCCGGCCCCACTCATACCCCGGCCCCAATCCTACCCCGGCCCCAATCCTACCCCGGCCCCAATCCTACCCCGGCCCCACTCCTACCCCCGGCCCCACTCATACCACGGCCCCAATCCTACCCCGGCCCCACTCATACCCTGGCCCCACTCCTACCCCGGCCCCACTACTACCCCGGCCCCACTCCTACCCCCGGCCCACACTCCTACCCCTGGCCATGGAAGGAGGGCTCCCATCTCCTGTGCTCCGTCCTGGAGCTCCTCCCCTCTGGAGGGTTCCCTGTCCCCGACGTCAGCCGCTCTTAACCCGTGCATCAGGACCCAAAGATGGACGCCATCTAGTGGGGGGGTGGGGGGGGGGGGGGGTTGCCGCTTAGAGAAGGGTGACGGATGCGGCTGTGACAGGTGTGGTGCTGGGTCCCACATGGACACACCTGAAATGGGAAATGGCTCTTCTGGGCGATGGAGAACGTTGAGGAACCCCCCCCACCCCCACGAACACACACACACACTGCTCTCTAGGGCTCAGGGCTGGGGACTGGTGTCCTATTACAGTGCGGAGCCCCGCCAAGCCCTTCCAGAGAATCCCTGTGACTTGAGGTCCAGACAAACCCAGTGGACCGGCGCTGACGTCACACTCTGGCGGGGATGATTCATGATTCATGGTCCGTCCCTCTGGCCGCGGCGCCACGGGAACATGAGAGCAAATCGCCGGTCACCTCGGGGGGGCTGTGGGGGGGGGGGGGGGGGGGGGATCGGCTCGCTCTGGTCAGGTCTGCGGATCGAACTGCCCATCAGCAGAGCACTGGATGACCTTTCCTCTAATCTGTCATCTGTTGGGGGGGGGGGGAGGGGCCTGATGGGATCCATTGTCTGTTTCAAGTCACATGTCGTGCTCGGTGACAGCCCCAGGGTGGAGACGAATCGAACAACGTGACTCCATACTCACACACACTCACACACACACCACACACAGCACGCTTTAATACATGTTATATAGTTACTAAGTCGATATACATCCACTCTCTCTCTCTCTCTCATCTCTCCTCATCTCTCTCTCTCTCTCTCTCTCTCTCTCTCTCACTCTCTCTCACTCTCTCTCTCTCTCTCCACTCTCTCTCCTCTCACTCTCTCTCTCTCTCTCTCTCTCTCTCTCTCTCTCACTCTCTCTCTCTCTCTCTCCTCACACACACCCACACCACACACATTGCACAGTTTATATAATGTATATAGTTAGTACGCTGATATAGATGCACTCTCTACTCACGCGTTGGCGTACATATATTTATTGTATTGAGTATTCGCACGTCGGCCCCTTGTGTCAAAATAAACTCTCCCGTCTTCCCCTCCCAGTTCACGATGACCAGGCCAATGCAGAAGAGTCTATGAAGTTTACAAAGGCGTGGTGGCAGAATACCCTGTGAGTATCACAACCTGTCCAGAAGAGACGGCAGCCTGTCTCCTCCATGTGATGGTGTATGGGGTTATGGAGTTTTTTTTCTGCAGTAGTTTATCCAGCGTGTCAACTTGCAGATGTATATTTTATTCAATGGGATAGTATGCTGTTTAATACATTCTCTGCATTCTCCTTGCTGAGCTTTAGTTTCATACGTAGTTTATTTTTTATATTGGCTGTCGTTGAGCGTGTGGTTCTCCCCTCACAGAACATGGTGACTGAGCGTGTGGTTCTCCCCTCACAGACAGGGTGACTGAGCGTGTGGTTCTCCCCTCACGAACCATGGTGTCTGAGCGTGTGGTTCTCCCCTCACAGATCATGGTGTCTGAGCGTGTGGTTCTCCCCTCACAGAACATGGTGTCTGAGCGTGTGGTTCTCCCCTCACAGATCATGGTGTCTGAGCGTGTGGTTCTCCCCTCACAGAACATGGTGTCTGAGCGTGTGGTTCTCCCCTCACAGAACATGGTGTCTGAGCGTGTGGTTCTCCCTCACAGAACATGGTGTCTGAGCGTGTGGTTCTCTCCTCACAGATCATGGTGTCTGAGCGTGTGGTTCTCCCTCACAGAACATGGTGTCTGAGCGTGTGGTCTCCCCTCACAGAACATGGTGTCTGAGCGTGTGGTTCTCCCCTCACAGACATGGTGTCTGAGCTGTGCTCTGGACCCTGCATGGCCCTGGAGGTCAGGGGATCTGACACGCCCAAGACCTTCCGGGACTTCTGTGGGCCAGCCGACCCGGTGAGTCCAGACTTCCACATCCACCCCTTCCACCCCAGCTAGACACTATTAAAACAGACAGACAAACAGACACCATACTAGACGCCATACTAGACGCCATACTAGACACCATACTAGACGCCATACTAGACACCATACTAGACGCCATACTAGACACCATACTAGAGGCCATACTAGACGCCATACTAGACACCATACTAGACGCCATTACTAGACACCATACTAGACGCCATACTAGACACCATACTAGAGGCCATACTAGACGCCATACTAGACGCCATACTAGACGCCATACTAGACACCATACCAGACACCATACCAGACGCCCATACCAGACGCCATACCTAGACGCCATACTAGAGGCCATACTAGACGCCATACAAGAGGCCATACTAGACGCCATACTAGACGCCACTACCTAGACGCCATACTAGACGCCATACTAGACGCCATACTAGACGCCATACTAGACGCCATACAAGAGGCCATACTAGACGCCATACTAGACGCCATACTAGACGCCATACTAGACGCCATACAAGAGGCCATACTAGACGCCATACTAGACGCCATACAAGAGGCCATACTAGACGCCATACTAGACGCCATACTAGAGGCCATACTAAAGGCCATACTAGACGCCATACTAGACGCCATATTAGACGCCATACTAGACGCCATACTAGAGCGCCATACTAGACGCCATACTAGACGCCATACAAGAGGCCATACAAGAGGCCATACAAGAGGCCATACCTAGACGCCATACTAGACGCCATACTAGACACCATACTAGACGCCATACTAGACGCCATACTAGACGCCATACAAGAGGCCATACTAGACGCCATACTAGACGCCATACTAGACGCCATACAAGAGGCCATACTAGACGCCATACTAGACGCCATACTAGACGCCATACAAGAGGCCATACTAGACGCCATACTAGACGCCATACTAGACGCCATACAAGAGCCCATACTAGACGCCATACTAGACGCCATACTAGACGCCATACAAGAGGCCATACTAGACGCCATACTAGACGCCATACTAGACGCCATACTAGAGGCCATACTAGACGCCATACTAGACGCCATACAAGAGGCCATACTAGACGCCATACTAGAAGCCATACTAGACGCCATACTAGAGGCCATACTAGACCGCCATACTAGACGCCATACTAGACGGCATACTAGACGCCATACTAGAGGCCATACTAGACGCCATACTAGACGCCATATTAGACGCCATACTAGAGGCCATACTAAAGGCCATACTAGACCGCCATACTAGACGCCATACTAGACGCCATACTAGACGCCATACTAGACGCCATACTAGACGCCATACTAGAGGCCATACTAGACACCATACTAGACGCCATACTAGACGCCATACTAGACGCCATACTAGAGGCCATACTAGACGCCATACTAGACGCCATACTAGACGCCATACTAGACGCCATACTAGACGCCATACTAGACGCCATACTAGACGCCATACTAGAGGCCATACTAGACGCCATACTAGACGCCATACTAGACGCCATACTAGACGCCATACTAGACACCAGTTTATTTCAACCTGTGGTGTGCATGCCACGTGTGGTACACGAGGGTACTGCAGGTGGTGCTTATTCTTGAAATAGACTATATAGAGTATAAATATTTTCAGTGAATATAGTATTGAGGCTTGCTATTATTTAAGAAACAGTGTAGCCTCTATGCATTCCATCCTTTGTTTCCGTTGATGCTCTGCGTTGACTCGTGTTTGCTAAATAGACGCAGTGGGACGCAGCACTG
>JAXIVH010000003.1:707510-716526 GCA_036785325.1 Urophycis tenuis | reverse complement strand
AATCTCATCAAACCAATCTCATCTCGTAATCTAACCAACCCTAATCTGAAGCATTGTGCCGGCGGTGAAAACCAGCCGGTGTGTGTGTGTGTGTGTGTGTGTGTGTGTGCGTGTGTGTGTGTGTGTGTGCGTGCGTGTGTGTGTGTGTGTGTGCGTGAGTGTGTGCATGTGTGTGTGCAGTGTGTGCATGTGTGTGTGTGTGTGTGTGTATGTACGTACGTACGTGTTCCACCAGGTTGTTATGCAGTGCGTGTGTTTACGTGTGATGATATGTACTCATGCTCTCCCCAGGTCGTGGTGTGGCCTGTGTGTGTTATTGGGATTTGGGTGAAGCGAGCCTGTGGGCCGGTGAGAGAGAGCCCTTGTGCTGGTTGGCTAGCCGACCGTGCTGATGCTGCCTGGAGGCCTGCAGGCTGATTGGCGCGCTGCTGTTGTCAGAATTCTGAGGCTAAATCAATTTGAGGCTCTAATACAGCCCACAGCATCGCTCTGTTTTCCGTACTATCATCAGTGGTGTCAAACAATGATCAAACACTGCCGCTGTATTACATCAAAACTACAGCCTACTATGGCGTACCTCACCGCTGTCAGAGTGTGTTCAATACAGTCCAAATCATTGTTGTGAGTAGGCTCAATCCAAATCCAGCTTTTAAAGGACATTCTGGGGCCTTCACACTTTACATTGTTTATATCTATACATATATAATGCTGTAGATATTTCAGAAAGTATGAAGATGGATATCTCTTATTTATATAACGGGAAAACCTTAGTTCTGTGATTGACTGCGTGACGTTGAACGGTGCAATACAGTTAGCCTAGCTACAAGCTAGCAGTCTCCAAGGTCACTGCAGCTTAGAAGGAGAGCATGGGCATCAAAACACCGACTGAGGCATGGCTCGAACCTGAAACCACAGAAAGTGTCACGATTCAGATGTTTTCACCTAAACTGTTCAGTTGGAATGTCGGAATACATGGAAAGCGCCCGTCAAAATCAGATTATTTAGCATGTTTGACGTCAATGTCACCTTCAATCAAATACACATTTGATTCACCTGAAACCCGAATGAATGAATGAATGAAATTCAGGGAGACGTTCCAGCGACACGGCGGCCTCACAACCTTATAAGTCACGCTGCGACAGCGACGGGTACCTGCGTGCTACGTTTCACTTCCGACTTCGTCCACACTTTTTCGCGCGGTGGCCTGGCGTCGTCAACACGTAGACGTGACTGACTGCACGCCCTGTCTGGGAAGGCCGAGCCAGACAAACCGCTCTAACCACCCGCGTGTCCAGTCCGGGGGGCGCCGGCCGGTGTCATCACCCCGGCAGGGATTCCTTTCACTGTAGCTTAGCGTCAGTGTCACGCCGCAAAGCATTGCGCTAATGATGCCACGGGCCCCAAGCAAAAGGGCACGCTTCTCTCTTTTTTTCACCCCGCATCGCTATGGTGGCATTTGCGCTGACCTGTTGATTCCATCAGTGAAGCACGATTGAGCAGAGGCTCAAGGCTTCGTGGGCATAGACACGCTGTGCATGGGGCACGTCACTCGGACCATAAGCTGCTCCACAGTCGCTTACGCAGTCTAAACATGTGTTTTGTTGTGATGTTTATAGAGTGTTTTGCTCATAAGCATTCTTTGCGCTATTCCCCTGGGCCTACGGCCTAGAGGCAGTGTGACAGAAGAGATGGACACGATTGTGACATCATTGTTACGTTATTGTGGACCGTTGAGGTTGCCATGTGTAAGATTGAGGCCCTGCCAGGCAGGCGACCTTCAGAGTGCTGTCCTCTCTGACCAGCTCTGCTCTCGTGTGAGATGACCCTGTGTAGGGGTGTGGGAGTGTCCAGAGTAAGGTTCTAAGTAAACAAAGAGAGAGGCACGGGCTGGCCGGCCTTTTTTTGTTTGTTTGAAACATATAGCAGGTGTTGGATGTGGTTTTATTGATAACATCATTGAAATCACTCTCAATCAATATTGACTTCATGTCCAGGTTACTTTAAGTGACGAGCCAGTTGGAATATTACACATTGCGACTTTAATTGGGCATAATTGGGTTTGGCGACACTGCTATGTTTGATATAAAGCTCAGCTGCCACTGCCACCAACAGACCCAGCTCCAGCCCCAGATTCTCTGCTGTCTGCTGCAGCCCGGCACGCGTTGATCTGTTGCCGCTGTCACAGTGACATCCAGGAAATGGGCGGGGCTTAGGCGCATGCCATGCTGCAAACACAGCCAGGACTATTTTTAAAGGCTCTATTGTCGAGTAAAGACTGAGGCCAGGTTCTGACCTGTGGTCCTATCTGTGCGTGCAGTGTGTGTGTGTGTGTGTGTGTGTGTGTCCCTGGGCAGAACGCGAGCGGATTTAAGCCGGCAATTTGAATTTATGAATGACTGAGTCAGTCTATCTGTCCCATTGGCAATCCTTTTTTCCAAACGTAATCCCTCCTTCTGAATGTAGCGGTGGCCTAAGTGGTGTTTGGTCGTCACATAGCGATAACGTGATCTCTGTTTGTGTCGGCCGGTGAGCCGTCGCTAGGCCTGGATGATGTCAAAATATGTAAACATTGGCGCTTACAAAGTGTAGTGAAACTAAAGACCTGTTTTCTCAGGGTTGAACCAAAGTGTGGCATTAGCCCATTGAGCAGGTTCACTGCTTGTAGAACATTTTAAAAAATGAGGAGCAGGCTTCATATTCTGTGGGCGTCTGTTCTGTTTACACTGTGTGGCTTGTGTCAGAATAAAGGATGTTTAACCCAAGCCTGCTTGACAAAGCCAGATTGCATGCTGGGAAGGTGTACCCTGTATTGTGTTGATTGAGCCTTTTTTAAACAGAATCCTCAGCAGGACGTGTGAATGAGTGTGTATATGGCGGATGGTGTGTGTGTGAAGGGGTTGTCATGTTTGTATAAATGACTGAATGTGTTTATGAATGCTTCAGTGTGTATATGAATGGCTGACTGTGTTTATGAATGGCTGAATGTGTGCATGAGAGAGAGAGCAAGTCCAGGACCAGCGGGAGAGAGAGAGAGAGAGAGAGAGAGAGAGAGAGAGAGAGAGAGAGAGAGAGAGAGAGAGAGAGAGAGAGAGAGAGAGAGAGAGAGAGAGAGAGAGAGAGAGAGAGAGAGAGAGAGAGAGAGAGAGAGAGAGAGAGAGAGAGAGAGAGAGAGAGAGAGAGAGAGAGAGAGAGAGAGAGAGAGAGATTCTAATTACTGACGAGCCCTCATCTCACTCCCCCGGGGGATCCCACCATCTCTCCCACCTTAATGGGTGTTTCCAGCTCTTGTGTCGGTTGTCACAGCAACCCCTTGATTTCCCTGGAGACACCGGCGCGACTTAAAGACTCTGCGGGCCTGACTCTCCTATCTGCCAGCCTTGGCTCATCTTGGTTCTAAGCGTTAGCTTGGCGGGGGAACTGAATGCGGGATTCTGCATTCGAGTCCCCCGCCAAGCTAGCGTCTAGAACCAAGAGGGCCGCCGGCGGATCAGGTCCATGACGCCGCAGTGCACTTTTCACCTGGACAGCTAATTTCCTGTGTGATTCTCTTGTGTGATTGCAACACCCCTTCCAACCACAAGTAACAGTGAGTCATTTTGATTTGTGGAACGGTGTCCTTCAAATACTCCCACTTGAAGGACATTTTGAGACGACATCGCACACCAGAATGCATTTCACCTCGTCAGGACAGTACACCCTCACAAGCACACGCGTATACACAGACGCACGCACACACGCACACGCACCGCGCACGCGCACGCACACACTCTCGCGCGGTCGGCTGTATGTAACGCGGAGTGTGTTTGACATGTTACAGTCAGAAGAAGGGACGCACATCAAGGCCTAGATTTCCGGGCGCCAGCAGTGTTGCTCTGAATAGACGTTCTTAAATAGCGCAGCGTGTATAAATAGACCTCAGCAGACTGCCCATTGGAAGCCGTCTCGCACCCTCTTCATCGGTGCGTCTGCCAGGCTGACTTGGGTCTGAGTGCTTCGTTTCCATTGATTCCCTGACGGGATGAAACGCACACAATGGAGGGGGAGATAAGTGTTGTAGTTGCAGTGTAAGTAAGTTCCAGTTAGGTTCCCCCCTGTCTTCCAATGGTCTGTAGTGCACTGCATGTGTGCTGTAGTGCACTGCATGTGTGCACTGTATGTATACTGTAGTGCACTGCATGTGTGCTGTAGTGCACTGCATGTGTGCTGTAGTGCACTGCATGTGTGCACTGTATGTATACTTAGTGCACTGCATGGGAACTGTAGTGCATATGCAATGTATACTGGAATCCGGGAAGTATTGGGTACTTATTTGGCCGTACATTAAGTAGAGAACTGCCAAAACCCTATTGGTAGCAGAATTCAAAGGTAGATAAAAGTTGCTAGTAAACTTTTAGAATACCAATCGCCATTGTAAATCTTTATTGACCAAGCATGCGTTGGTCTGAACTTTATTTCTTGTAAAGGCAAATGTAATTGACCATAAACCCACCTTTCTTATCGAGTTAACTAAACAAATGGCAGACGTTCCCCCCGGCCAGCGCAGCGTTTGTCACCACGCTATCACGCCGCTGAGAAGTTCACGCGACAGGAAGTTATCAGACTTAGAACAAATATTTGAATTGAACCTCGTCCTCTCACTATAAAACCCCACGGTGGCCTGTCTTAAGGAGGCCCGCGATCCCGCATGGTGCCGGCTCCACACGTCTCCACACGTGTCCGCCGGTCCACCTTAACACCCCGCAGCACACGGATCCACCCTGGGTTTGGTGTGCACATCATCATTGATGGGATCATCGGCAAACATCTGGGCTACAAAAGGCTCCGCGCTCCACAGCTGAGCCACAGCTGTGTGGAGGAGCCGACCCGAGCGGACCAGACCGGACCCGACCAGAGCGGCCCCAGGTCACAGACTTCCTCTCTCTCCGACCACCGGTCCCGCGCCCGCAGCCAGAAGGAGCTCCCCGCCATGTCTCCCAGCCGCCTCCTCCTCCTCTGGGCGCTGCCCCTGCTGGCCTCGCTGGCGGCGGCCCAGCCGGACCCCCAGGACCCCAACGCCCAGGACATGTCCTGGGTCAACGGCTACCGGCAGGGCTTCAACTTCCAGTGCCCCCACGGCGAGGCCCTGGTGGCGGTGCGGAGCTACTTCAGCGAGGCCCAGGGCTCCGACCGCCTGTGGACCTTTGAGTGCCAGCCCACGCCTGAGGGCCTGGGGGAGCCCACCGACTGCTGGTGGGACGACCTGAACCGCGCGGGCATGGAGTGGTGAGTGGAGGCCGCTGCTCCGGGGAGGTCGCTGCAGGGCTCCCCCCTCACGCCGGGGAGCGGTGCATGTTAGTGTGCACTTCAGAGTAAGAGCGTTGATGTGGATGCTATTGCTGTTGATTGTGAGTGTGATTGTTGTGATTGGTATCTTTTTATTGTGGCATTACTGTGGTAATGTGGTGTTGTTGGTTTAAGCATGCATTTTGCACTTTGTTATCATTGCTTCATTAAGTCAAGTGTTTGATTAGCATATGTGTAGTTTAACAATGCGTGCAGTGAAATTCAAATGACAAGGTTTAACAATGCGTGCAGTGAAATTCAAATGACAAGGGCCTGTCTACGTGGTTAAAAGACACACATAGTAGCAACAAAAAAGCTGTAGAAAAAGTGTCAAATAAAGTTGGGTTGAAGGAAACCAAACAGGGTGTGTTCTCTTGTTCAGTAAGTGTGAGGATGGCTGCAGCTCAAAGTATGCAGAGCTTACCTCCAGGTTCAACCCAAAAGGTCTCACTGGCTAACGTGAACTGGACCAGCCTGCCTCGCTCACCAGAACACAACAAACACACGGCGTAAACGTTATCAACCAACGTTTACATCAGAAACACGGAAAAAGGAAAGGATCAAATCTGCGATTTTTCCAGCATTCAACACTGGAAAACACACGCATGTTGTTTGTGGGAAAACATTTTTGTTTGTCATGCGTTTCATGTGATTGCAACACACGGGGAAAAAAACATGCGGAGGAGAAACGTCTCGTTCCAGGGAGCAGATGGGTGGGGTGTGTGTGTGTGCGTGTGTGTGTGTGTGCGTGGGCGTGTGTGTGTACGTGTGCGTGTACGTGTGTGTGTGAGTGTGTGTGCGTGTGTGAGTGTGTGTATGTGTGCGTGTGCATGCACGTGTGTGCTTGTGTATGTGTATGTGTGTACGTGTATGCCTGTGTGCCTATGTGTGTGTGAGTGTGTGTGTGTGTGTGTGTGTGTGTGTTTGTGTGTGTGTGTGTGTGTGCGTGCGTGTGTGTGTATATGTGTGTACGTGTGTGCCTGTGTGCCTGTGTGTGTACGTGTGTGCCTGTGTGCCTATGTGTGTGTGAGTGTGTGAGTGTGTGCTTGTGTATGTGCGTGTGTGCGTGTGTGCGTATGTGTGTGTGTATGTGTGTGTGTGTGGGAGTGGGGGTCTTGGTCCCATTGTGCCCTGGTGTCAAAACGTTTAACTCCTGAAGGGCATCAGGTGGGCGTCTCTGCCTGGCGTCCACGCCGCTCGCCCCCTGAGTCAGAGGGGAGGTGAGCTGCGGGCGCTGAAAGGTCAGTATTGCCACTCGACACACGCGGCCTGCAGGGAGGGCTCCGCTCGCCCTGTTGCCTTAACAAACGGCTGCCTGACCTGCTGGCACCGCGTCTCTCTCTCTCTCTCTCTATCTCCCCCCCGGGAGCGTTATGAAACTACAGCTGGAGCGGGGAACAGCTGTCGGCCCCGCAGCATTACTGTCCGTGGCTGTAATGCGAACATCGGGGGTTCGGCAAAACAAGTCCGTCCAGCGGCTTCCCTTCTCACAGGGAGTCTCTGTGTACGCGCTCTCACTTCTCCGGGGTGGATGAGGTCTGTGTTGTCTTGCTTTGTGTTCGTTTGGCTTAGTTCGCTCAGCTCATCTGAATCATCCATCAATAAAACATTGATTGTACAAACTGTTACAGTAGCCCCTGACCAACGTAGAATGTTGCTGATCCCAAAGCATCCTGCCGCTCCGTCTGGAACACAGGATCTCGGGGATATTTGGCCCGGGGATTGGCCAAGTGTGTGCGGGCGAGAGAGACAAAGAGAGTAAAGACCATCGTGGAGCCAACAGTGAGGCCCGGGGCCAACACAACTTTACTGTTATACTGCACTGTTATACTGTCTGTTCTCTCACTTGGTAAAGGTCTTCAGCATTTAACTGGCCACAATTTTATCCAAATATTAAAATATACTGTATATAGAATGTGTATATATATATAGTATGTGTATATATATATATATATATATATATATATATATATATATATATATATGTGTATAGAGAGAGAGACAGAGAAAGAGGTAGGTTTAGATCGATATATAGATACAGATACATATATGGATGTTTGCTGGTTATTCCAGTTCCCCTTCACCAGTGGCTGCCGTCGGTATAACAGAGTCTGAGTCACCCTCCCTCCCAGCGGTGCCTTCCCGCTCCTCGGCTGGACACGAGCTCATTAGTTCTGCTCGAGTTCCCCGCCCAGCACCCGGCCCAGCACCCGGCCCAGCAGCCGGCCCCAAGCCCAGCACCCGGCCCAGCACCCGGCCCAGCACCCGGCCCACCAGTGAATCAAGCCCAGGCTCTCAGCCTCTCATTAACAGAGCCGTCTGTTTAAACGGCGCTCCTTGATTGGGACACGGCCGCAGCGCGCGCGCGCGGGGGGGGGGGGGGGGTTGGGCCCATCCCCATTGGCCGGAGTGCCGCGGGCCGGCGTGTTGCCATGACAAACGTCTGCCTGTCCGTCCCGGTGTGATGCGGCTCGGGGCGAGCTACTCTGGGCTCTTGTTGTGCTGACAACGGGCCGTATGGGCTGCAAACACATGGCTGTTTACACCACGCGCACCACGCTGCCCTGACCTCAACAGGCCTGACGCAGGGGGAGGGGGAGGGTGGGGGGGAGGGTGGGGGGGAGGGCCGCTCTCTGACTCTCCCACCACGTTAACTTGCTAACTTAAGTCGTTATTGGGATTGGCTCGTGGAGCCTGGGGGGGGCGGGACAGACATCGTGTTCCGACCAATCGGAACACCGTTCTGGGTCTGATCTGTGACAACGGCGGGTTTGAAGATACACACCCCCGGTATCAAAAAAAGGGTCTGGGTTTGATCCCCTTTGATCCCAGAGCACGATTCCCAAACTGCCACCTGCTCCTCTGTGACAGATGAGACGAGATGAGATGACGAGATGAGATGAGAGAAGAGACGGCCCGGGCTGCCGTCGCGAAGCCACGCGTGGCGCGTGCGTCGCCATGCTAACGCTAACGCTAACCGCGCTCTCTCCCTGCAGGACGACCACGTGCACCCAGAACGGCATCGCGGCGGGCATCCAGAGCAAGTACTTTGAGTCGGTGCTGGACCGGGAGTGGCAGTTCTACTGCTGCCGCTACAAGCGCCGCTGCCCCTACTCCTGCATGTACGCTAAGCTACCTAGCGCGCTAGCACGCTAACGCCATACCTGTTCAATTCATTGTATGGTGTGTGGTGTGGCTCTGTCTCTAACTCCCTCCCCCGGTCCCTGGTCCACAGGAAGACCAGCGATGTACCAGCGCAGTACAGGGAGGAGGGCGAGATGGTGGTGCCGGTCTACGGGTACTTCATCCGCGGGGCGCAGACCACCTTCAGCGGGGTGCTCAGGTGGGTGTCAACGGTTTGTCTCTGAAACCCGGCGCATCCGGAGGGGTTAAACCGGGCTTCTGTTTTACAAACGGTTTACAAATCTTAAAGGGCATCAGCTGTCTGGGTGATCATGCCATCATCGAGTCAGAATCACTTTGTTGTGCAGATTCTGCCAAAGACCGTTTTGCATGAACGAGCCACGAATACCAAATGCTAATGGCCATTTGCCAGACCAGGAAAGGGTGTAGAAAAGGATTAGGCGAGACTGGCACGATAGTAGTATACGCAGCTAGACTGTACTCTTCTGTACTTTTCCCCTCATTTCCCTTGCGGGGTTAATACAGTACATCTCAAACCCAGAGTGCATGT
>JAXIVH010000003.1:677510-702510 GCA_036785325.1 Urophycis tenuis | reverse complement strand
CGCGCACGCGCACGCACACACGCGCACCGGCGTCTCCCCATGCTGGACTCCGATAAAAGTTATTCACTCATATAAATGCTAATCTGTTGAATTTGCAGACAGACCTGTTTCCCGTGCGGGTCGCGACCCCACTTGCATGACGTGCGCGCTGGGGGGGCTGCAGGGGACCCGCTGACTCACGAGCCGAGGACGTTTGGTGACACGTTTTTCGTGTCATCATTTCCCCATCGCTCAGTGCGATGGGACCGGGGCGTTGATGTCGCGCGTATTGACCAGGTTAACGCCGTGTGTGTGTGTGTGTGTGTGTGTGTGTGTGTGTGTGTGTGTGTGTGTGTGTGTGTGTGTGTGTGTGTGTGTGTGTGTGTGTGTGTGTGGACGGGAGGCAGACGCGCAGCACATCGGGGACGAAAGGGTTTTTTTTCAGACGTAATAAATATCAGCGCCGGGTTACCGTATCTACACCTGAATCTGATTCGGTTACATTCAGATGAGGTTATGTTGTATTATGTTACATTGAATAAGATTCCGATTTTATTCAGGGTTTATTATGTTAGATTGCATTACATTCTGATTATGTTAGGTTACATTATAATAGAGACAATAATTAGAGACAGGGCGATAGAGGCTACTCGACATTAGACTGGGAGGAGTTTCATGTTGATAAAGGGAACACCAGTAGAGAGAGATGGAGAGAGAGAGAGAGGACTGCTCTCTCTCTCTCTCTCTCTCTCTCTCTCTCTCTCTCTCTCTCTCTCTCTCTCTCTCTCTCTCTCTCTCTCTCTCTCTCTCTCTCTCTCTCTCTCTCTCTCTCTCTCTCTCCCCATATAGCACAGGCTCTAGCACATGGACTAAGTCATTACTTCGTTAATTACTACATTACTACATTACTTACTAACTACCAGTTATTACATACAGTTTGATTAGTCATATTTATCAAGCACTTACTTCGACATGAATCTAGCCTAAGGGAAGATCCTGTTATTAAACACTACTTCTGGGTAACCTCAGGTCTGCTGTCTTTTTGAAAACAGCCCTGGTGCTCCACCACATCCAGAACACTTCATCCAAATCCACGCCGTGAGGAAATGTACGTTGATTAACATGCAGGCTGACGGGGGCCTGAATTGAAAGGCCCATCCCAGGCATTCCTGGTCTGCTTGTGTGTGTGTGTGTGTGTGTGAACTCCTGCCTCCTTCTACTGAATATACGTTCTGGCTCCTGTCGTGACTTGTCTCAATAAAGGACAAAAAAGCAGTTCTCCTGCTCAGGTCGGTTCAAATCGGGCCGGTCGGTCGGCAAGGTAACTTTATTACCGCCTATCAACGGTCCTGGTGCCCCTATAGGCGCCGCGGGGGGGAGAAGCCTGCCAACTCCTCCAGAGACAAGTTCAAACACCAGGGAGAGTGAGGGAGAGAGAGAGAGAAAAGATGATAGAGCGCCATTAACTTTGGCCTGATTTCTGTAGTTGTCGTCCATTTTGTGAGTGTTGAGTATGAGTACTACAGTACTACACTGTTGACAGTGCTGTCACAGTCTATTTGTTTATCATGGAACATAAAATGTATGTCAAAACGTCAGTACACTGTGGCAGACGTTATTGTTTATTGTTCTTGGCCCATGTAGTTCTATCCTATGCATACCATTTAACTTTTGCGAATTTCGCCTGAAGGTGAATTCTCCATTGTTGTGACTCTGGGTTATGGTTACAGTGTGTCTGTCTGTCTGTGTGTGTGTGTGTGTGTGTGTGTGTGTGTGTGTGTGTGTGTGTGTGTGTGTGTGTGCGTGCGCGTGTGTGTGTGTGTGTGTGTGTGTGTGTGTGTGTGTGTATGTGCGTGTGCGTGTGCGTGTGTGTGTGTGTGTGTGTGCGTGTGTGTACAGTCAACACAGTGTAATATCAGGAGCGGGCTGACCCCATAATGAGGCCTTCACAAGCATACAATAGGGGCACACACACACAAACACTGCACATAGTAAACACTACGCATGTTGTCTCCTGTATGCATATTCCCTCTGTTGATCATGTAAATACATCTTTCTATTTTGCCTTAGTGTATCTCACTACTAATTATTCATTTAGCGGCTGGTTTTAACCCCAGTGCCTTACGGTGAGTTCATATGCATGTCATTAAGGAGCAGAGGTCAGGGGTCAGGGGTCAGGGGGCCTCTTGGTCAAGGATGCCTACAGGTTAGGCTGTGGACGTTGGGAATTGAACCCGGAACCTTTCAGGCTGGGAGACGGAAACCAGCATCCTGCCCTTATACTTAGTTCAACATTCTCTTGTTTGACTTTCACAGTTCTGCAGCTTCAACACCTGATGTGTTATCTGGTAGCGTTAAAGGAAAAAAAAAAAAAAGTTAAAGGACAAAGTGTTAAAGGAATCAATTCAAAGGATGGGGTGTTATCTCATATTTTCACATTCTGGTTTGTGAAGATCCGTCACCTGAACTTGTGATGTCATGGATATCAGCAGGGGCGACAATGGAGTGGATGTACAAGGTTCCTATCTGCGCTGGTGTGTTGTTACAAACCAGAGCCCCAGCTGGGGAGAGGAAGCCAGTTTGGACCAGATCATAAAACCATTTGTTAGCATAATGTTGTGGGGTTGCCTGGAGACTGCTTTTAAGAGCTGTGTGTGTGTGTGTGTGTGTGTGTGTGTGTGTGTGTGTGTGTGTGTGTGTGTGTGTATCTCCTAGCATCAGCGCTGGGCCGGCTTGTGATTTTCCCAAAGTGCCCTCACCTTCAGGAGAGCCAGGTCTCCTTACCAGCAGGGTGCCATCGTTCTGCGGGCAGGTGGAAACCTGGGCTGTGTCTTAATTGCAGAAACACTTCTCCACAATCTTTAATTACACATTGCGATGCAAATGACTATCAGACTGACTGGTTCAGCCAGTAACGTGCTTTTGGTTTCTAGCTCTGGGTGAATGTGTTGTGTGTTTACATGGCAATCAATCTAATCAAGCCAAGAAAAGGTAAGTAGTAGTAATACAACTTGGAATAACTTGTGTGTCTCTCTCTATATATACAAATAGATATACCTATAATTATATACATGTCTATATATCTTTATATCTATATTTAGATATATATTAATACACACACACACATCTAAAACACAATAAATCGAATACAGTATGATAAAAGTGAGGCAATCTAAGCAAATACATTTGAGCGACACGCCATCTACTGGTGAATCATGTGCATGACAACAAGGGTGAAAACAAAAAAGGAAAACACAGCGCGCTTCCGTGATCATTACGCAAAATCCGGTTGTGCAGCAGCCATTTTGTCTGTTCGGGCAAGTCTACCCCTGACGGTCACCAACTGCAGTTCCACCTTGGAAAAAAAACAATTTAAAAATTACTGTGACTGCGTCTATTTTTATGATATGTAGCGCCAGGGAGTCAGGGGAAAAATTGTGCTTCGATTTTTAAAGTTGCGAGACGAGCGCCAGCTCAAGCGAGAACGACGAAGCAAACAACCACGCAGAGACGACCCGCTGCGGGGGAAGCTCGGCCATGTCGAGCGAGGAGAGCTACTTGGCCATCATTCGCTACTTGACTGACGAGCGGGAGCCGTACGCGCCGGGCACCCACGGCAACACCAAGCGGAAGATCCGCAAGGCCGCCGCCTGCTATGTGGTGAGAAGCGGCACCCTGTACTACCAGCGGCGGCTGAAGGGCCAGAAGGACTTCACGGAGCTGGAGGTGGTGCTGCAGGACGGACGCAGGAGGGAACTTATCAACCAGGCGCACATCGCCGAGGAAGGGGACCACCTCAACCAGCAGCTCACATGGGACTCCATCTCGCAGAAGTACTGGTGGAGAGGTAGGGCGCGGCCGCTCGCCTCAACTCAATTAAAAACCCAAAGGCTTGATAACACGTTGTGAAACATAGCACTGGTAAACAATATTGGCCACGATGGTCTGTCACTTCGATGTACGCCACCCCTTCCCGGCTTTAGTAAAGCGCGCTCTGCCGCCTCCTATCGACACGGGGACGCCGCCGTCTTTGTTGTGGCGCGTTTATTTTAAATCCGCTGACGACACACTTGTGTCTGCGTGTTCTTTGTATTCCGACCGGACGTGTGCGATTGCCGGGTAATCTCAGACACACTGTCCCCGTTGACGTCCGCAGGTATTCTCAAAGACGTCAAGGACTACATCAGAGAGTGCCCCCCGTGTCAGAGCCGGCGACACACGGATGACAGCGCGGGGACCCGGGCGGGGGGCCGCCACGGGGGCAGACGCAGGGCCGGGGAGGAAGAGGAGGAAGAAGATGGAGACGATGAGTTGGAATTTCTGGGCTCCAGACCCAGGATGGGCAAGTCAGTGGGCAAACACGAGCTGGTCTTTGTAAGTGTGAAAATACACAAAGCTGTCATGACGGTTGATAATTACGTAACAATTACACTAGTGTGTCTGTGAGTGTACGCTGGCCCGCGGGTGTGCGTTGGTGATGTTATGTGTGTGCCTGTGTAATCTTGTCCTTCCTTCGCGTGTGCGTGTGTGTGCGCCTGTGCGTGTCGATGTCGTGCAGGTGGACAGTAAGGGCGAGGTGAACCAGTTCCTGCCCAGACACAGCCAGACCATGCTGGACAAGCTGAACACGCAGCGCCTCAACAACCAGTTCTGTGACATCACGCTGCTCATCGAGGGGGAGGAGCACCGGGCGCACAAGGCGGTGCTGGCGGCGTGCAGCGAGTACTTCCACGAGCTGTTCGTGGAGAAGGGCGCCGTCTCCACCCACGAGGCCGTGGTCGACCTCTCCGGTGCGTTGTTCACCCCGTGTCTGTTTTTATTATTTTTTTGGATGCCCGTGTCGTCGCACAAGCTTCTGCTTGTGTTTGTGGCGCCCCGGGTTTATGTTGCGTGCATCGGTTCATTCGGGTCATCTTACGGGTCATACCGCAGTTCAAAGGTCAGGTGACGAGTTGGATGAAACGTGTAAGACAGAGGATGACTTCGTAACACCTCAGAGCTGACGTTGTGCAGCTCGTGCAGGCCTACAGCGTACGCTGAACCCAGTCCTCTGGCTCGGGAGTTCAGGAATCTCCCCGGTTAGGAGCGTTGATTATCGGACGATAATGAAGGCGTGATTACTATTCTGCTGTTTGGCAGGCAGGCGACAGCCGAGCAAAAACACGTTTTTGGATCCACGTCATTTAGGAGCAGGTAGAGGTTCCCGCTCAGTGATGCCTTCGGGTGGTCTGCAAACCTAGAAACCTTTTGAGTGGGAGTCAGAACCTACCCAGTGAATTAATCCTATTGGTAATGTCCTGGACAAGTCTTTCCTCCTCGCATGCTGCCCGTTTCGCCATGTGGGACTCATGTTAACTAAAGCTTGAACTTGAATTCGGCAGGCTTCACCAAGGCCAGCTTCCTGCCGCTGCTGGACTTCGCCTACACCTCGTCGCTCACCTTCAACTTCTGCGTGATGGCGGACATCGCCACGCTGGCGCGCCACCTGCTGATGGCGGAGGTGCTTCAGATCTGCGAGTCGGTCCACAAGCAGGTGGAGGAGCAGCAGCTGACGGTGTACCAGCGCGGGGACACCCACACGGTGGTGTCCAGCCAGCCGGCCGGCCCGGACGCCGCGGAGGAGGAGGGCTCCTTCCTGGTCACCATCCAGAGCGACGGCCAGGCGGTCGTCACGCACGCCGCCGTCGCCACGGAGACCGGGGCGGAGGTGGTGACGGGCGAGGAGGAGGAGGAGGGCGTCCTGGTGGAGCAGGCGCTCGCCATCGTCTCCCAGGTGGTGGAGGACGTGACCCTGGCGGAGCACGGCGAGCAGGGCGGCGCCGACGGCGAGACGGTCACCCTCATCGGTGGAGCGGCGCTGTGCGGCGCGGAGGACGAGACGCTGACGGTGGTGACGCACAGTGGGCAGGCCGGCGCCAGCGAGTCCCTGGCGGTGGTCTCGGCGTGCCTGGCCATGGAGCAGCCGCAGACTGACGCGCCCGCCGCAGACCCGGCGGTCAGCGCAGAGCCCCCCGCCCAATCGGAGACGCCATCGCAGGCCGCCGTCACGCCCCCGGAGGACCCCACGCCCCACCGGGACGCCACCGTCGCCGCCAACGCCCCCGTCCCAACCCCCGCCACCGCCACCGCCACAGAACCATCACAGAAGGACGCCGTTTCCACGGCGACGGTGGTGGAGGCGACAGCCGTGTCTCTGGAGGTGGTGCCGGTGGAAGCCCCGCCCACAGAGCTGGAGCCGCCGCCTCCCAAGCGGAAGCGGGGTCGGCCAGCCAAGGTGAAGAAGGAGGTGGTGGTGGTGGTCCAGGAGGTACGTGCACCTCCACCATTTCCCTTCTTAATTCGCTTTACAGATTTCAATGCAACCAGCCTGGGAATTCCCATGCTGCTTTGCGCGCGATTTCATTCTCACTGCAAAGACAGCCTGGAAACCACCGCCCTTATTTTCCCCTGAGTTAGGGAACCAATCACAGAACGGGGGGCAGCAAGACGATGAAGACGTCTATGCGCGACACCGAAGCTTGTAGCGTGTTAATCCAACATGGCAGCGGACACAACGTTACCGTTCGATGCAGCCTTAGAAAGTGTATTAAGTAGCTTTTGTAGCAATTAATTTAATTTTAGTAGCTAATTTTTAGTAGCAATTGGCTATGAATCGCGCGCAAAGCAGCATGTGAAGAACCAGACGCCATTTGATAGACATTCGTAGCGCCCAATAAACGGCTCTGGGCATTCGTAAACCACGCCTCAAATACGAGAAAATGCACACCTAGTTCCCAGACCACCATCTCATCGAGATGTCAGCCAGGCTACAATGCAACAGGAATATAGACAGATAGATAGATAGACTTTATTAATCCCTGAAGGGTCGTCGTAGCAGCCAGGACACATATAAATACAATACAAAAGATATAAAAAAGTAATAATGATCAAATAAATACCAAAATGCAGTGGAATTGTAAAAATACAATAGAATAGTGATCTGATATATGATAACAGAATATCCCTGCATGTCCGCCATTTTGTGGCTGAAATGATTGTTATTGATGTTTTTATCGCCGTACTGTATTTTTTCTGTGCATTTGTACGTTATTGTGTGTTTGAGCAGAGCATTGGTGACGGTCAGTGATCTCCCCTCAGTATTGAAGGAGAACTAGACCACAACGTTACCCATTTGGTTTGCACTCCCTCTAGTGGTTCACCACGGTGCTGCTGCTGCATAGCCTCTGTTGAGCTGATGTGATGTGCCCTGTGCATCACTCACCCTCTGCTTAGGCCATCCTTAAAGATATTTCGGTTTGCCGTAACCCGACCAACCCAATTTCTTTTTTTCCCTTTTAGTCCCAACAAATTGCCGGTTTTAAACTTGCTCTAAGACCAAAGATCAAACAACTAATGCAAATACAATGAAACCCTATTAATTATATTTGATTAAGTATTGTGAATATAAATTGCCTACATACACACGTAGGCTATGTTCTTTCTTTTATATAAAAACCTGTGGCGTCATCTATGATTATGTTAACACCATTGGTTTACGCATGTCACACTATGAACTATACGACACGTTCGCTTCATTTCATCAGTGGTTGGCGCTTGTCTGTAATGATGGCTGCGGCGGCAGTAAAGAAAATGTCCGCGGTCACCGTTCAAAGTTATACAGGTTCAGGCACCGTAGCAATACATTGAAAAATGCATTGAAATATCTCGACACCGCTATAACATGACACAAAGTTCTAGAAGACCTGTGCCCAGATCTTTACCCATCTCTTCTCCCCTCGAGTCTTACAGTGATCGTGTCGACTGATGTAAAGGAGACCGCTAAACTTTTACGGGTTGGAGACCCAGTCAGTGACGTCACGATATGCACGTTTGTGTAAATTCATACCTACATAAACATGCAGTTGTTACTGCAAAGAGAAATACTTTTAAGGATGGCCTCAGTGAGGGTGATGCGCAGACAGGGGAGCCTGCAGCCTGCTGAGGAGGCGTACCTGGGAGCAGGTGTTAGGGGGCGGGGCCAGGGCGTTGGTTCTCCTCTGATGCGCCGGTGCTGCTTGTGAAGGTGGAGCCGATTGAGGAGGCGGAGTCCCTGGGCTCCGCCCATCCCGGGGGGGAGGAGGAGGGGTCAGCGGACGACCCCAACCGACGGCGTCTCCGGCAGCGCTCCATGGTGGAGGGGGGCTACGCCCGGCTCCACATGGGGCTGGAGGAGGAGGAGGAGGACAAGAAGGCCCCGCCCCTCCCACCGCGCCCCTCCCCCGCCAAGGTAACCTCGGAAACATGGCTTCATGTCTGTTGTAACCCAGGAAACATCGCTTAATGTCTGTTGTAACCCAGGAAACATGGCTTTATGCTGACCGTGGTAACCTAGGAAACATCGCTTAATGTCTGTTGTAACCCAGGAAACATGGCTTTATGCCGATCATGGTAACCTAGGAAACATGGCTTAATGCTGACCGTGGTAACCTAGGAAACATGGCTTAATGCTGACCGTGGTAACCTAGGAAACATGGCGTCCTGTTGGCTGTTGTAACCTAGGAAACATGGCTTAATGCTGACCGTGGTAACCTAGGAAACATGGCTTAATGCTGACCGTGGTAACCTAGGAAACATGGCTTAATGCTGACCGTGGTAACCTAGGAAACATGGTGTCCTGTTGACGGTTGTAAGGGACGTGCTCAACCTGACTGACATGTTTAAAAAGGCTCAACATTACTTTTGTTTATTCAAATAAAGTTGGCTTGATTTGACCGACTTTTGAACGGTGACCCAAAGTAGCGACCTGCTATCACTGGGCAGAAGCGCTGACGTGACCTCAACATGTCAAAGGTCACATCTCGGTGACCTCAACATGGTGAAGGTCACGTCTCGTTGACCACAGTTTCAACGACCTAACGCCAGACTCAACTGTTTCCAGATCCAGACCCCCGGTAAACCGGGGCGGCGAGGCCGGCCCCCCAAGAGACCCCTGGAGGACCCGGACTCCTCCAAGCCCGCCCCCGAGGCCGCGGGGTCAGAGGCCAACGCCCCGGAGGAGGCGGGGCCCGCGGCGGAGGGGGAGCGGGAGGCCGCGGAACCCGGCGCCGGCGCCAAGCAGGGCCCGGACGCGGACGCCGCGGCGGACGGGGAACACGCGTGTTCCGAGTGCGGCATGACGTTCCAGCGCCGCTACGCGCTCATCATGCACACGCTGAAGCACGAGAAGACCCGCGCCTACAAGTGCAGCGTGAGCACCCGGCCCCCCGCCCTGTTAGAAACGTTTTGAGGTCCTCGTTTGTTCCGCTGTGTCGTGGTTCGGTCCACAGCTCGGTCAGTGTGCAGATCCTCCAGGGGTTCATTTTACATCCTGAAATGCAAAAGCAGTGCATCAAGGCTGTAAATAACTTGTCTCGCTATGGTGATACTAACTCCATAGTGATACTAAATCCAGTGTTGGTCTCCATAGTGATACTAACTCCATAGTGATACTAACTCCACAGTGATACTAACTTCATAACGATACTAACTCCACAGTGATACTAACTCCATAGTGATACTAACTCCACAGTGATACTAACTTCATAACGATACTAACTCCACAGTGATACTAACTCCATAGTGATACTAACTCCACAGTGATACTAATTCCATAATGATACTAAATCCATAGTGATACTAACTCCACAGTGATACTAATTCCATAATGATACTAACTCCATAGTGATACTAACTCCACAGTGATACTAATTCCATAATGATACTAAATCCATAGTGATACTAACTCCACAGTGATACTAATTCCATAATGATACTAAATCCATAGTGATACTAACTCCACAGTGATACTAGCTCCACAATGTTGGTCTCCATAGTGATACTAACCCCACAGTGATGGTCTCCATAGTGATACTAACTCCATAGTGATAATAACTCCACAATGATACTAACTCCACAGTGTTGGTCTCCACAGTGATTCTAACTCCACAGTGTTGGTCTCCACGGTGATACTAACTCCCCGGCGTTTGTCTCCACAGCTGTGCAGCAAGGAGTTCCAGTACGCCGCCTCGCTGCGCGCCCACCTCGCCCGGCACAAGCAGCAGAGCGGCCAGCGGGCGCCCCCCCTGAAACCCCCCGCCGCCGGCGCCGGCGCCACTGAGGGCGGGGCCGAGCCCCCCGGGGACCTGGACGACAAGACGGGCGCGCGCACCAAGCGGGAGTTCGTCTGCGACATCTGCGGCAAGACGCTGCCCAAGCTGTACTCGCTGCGCATCCACATGCTGAACCACACAGGCGTGCGGCCGCACGCCTGCAAGGTCTGCGGCAAGTCGTTCGCCAACAAGCACAGCCTGAAGATGCACCGCGCGCTGCACGACACCACCAAGCAGTTCCAGTGCGAATACTGCAGCAAGTCCTTCGTCAGCCGCCGCAGCATGGAGGAGCACACCAGCCTGCACACAGGTCCGCTACACACCCCGACACGCACGCACACACACACACGCACACGCACACGCACACACAACCAGACACCACAAAACACAGGCTGGGTCAGTATCGCATGCCAAAGTTTGCATGCTCATGTCGGCTCAGCGGTTGTGGTTGTGGGTGAACGAACATCAAGGGTGTAATGTTGTAACTCTCAAAACCCAAACCCAGCTGTGGTGTGTTGTAGTCATCAGCCCGGGCCACCAGAGGACAGTCCGGGGCCATGAACCCTCTCTCTCTCTCTCTCTCTCTCTCTCTCTCTCCCCCTCTCTCTCCCCCTCTCTCTCCCCCCCTCTCTCCACGACAGGTGAGTCCAAGTACTTGTGCAACACCTGTGGAGACACTTTCCACCGGGCGTCGGCCCTCAGCAAGCACTCGAAGAAACACCAGCCCAAGCCGGAGATCCGCGCCTTCGCCTGCACACAGTGAGTACGGGCGCCATGTCGCGGTCACTCTCTGTTCGCTTCGTGTCGCGCTCCACATGTCGTGTGGCTGGAGGCGGAGCTCTGTAAGAGCCGAGTGGGCGAACACAAACCCAGCCAGCGCCGCGTGTCTGTCTGTCTAGTGTCTGTCTGTATGTAGCATCTGTCTGTCTGTAGCGTCTGTCTGGCTGTCTAGTGTCTGTCTGTATGTAGCGTCTGTCTAGTGTCTGTCTGTATGTAGCATCTGTCTGTAGTGTCTGTCTGTGGCGTCTGTCTGTAGCGTCTGTCTGTAGCATCTGTCTGTAGCGTCTGTCTGTAGCGTCTGTCTGTAGTGTCTGTCTGTAGCGTCTGTCTGTAGCGTCTGTCTAGTGTCTGTCTGTAGCATCTGTCTAGTGTCTGTCTGTAGTGTCTGTCTGTGGCGTCTGTCTGTAGCGTCTGTCTGTAGCATCTGTCTGTAGTGTCTGTCTGTGGCATCTGTCTGTAGCGTCTGTCTGTAGCATCTGTCTGTAGTGTCTGTCTGTAGCGTCTGTCTGTAGCATCTGTCTGTAGCGTCTGTCTAGTGTCTGTCTGTAGCGTCTGTCTAGTGTCTGTCTGTAGCGTCTGTCTAGTGTCTGTCTGTAGTGTCTGTCTGTAGCGTCTGTGAAGGTTTCCCTGACCTCTGTGTGACCTCCTCTGACCTCCAGCTGTGAGAAGAGCTTCTTTGAGGCCAAGGACCTGCAGCAGCACATGAACAAACACATGGGCCTGAAGCCCTTCCAGTGCCAGGTGTGTGGGAAGTGCTACAGCTGGAAGAAGGACTGGTACTCCCACGTCAAGTCCCACAGCGTGGCCGAGCCCTACAGGTAGGCCTACCATGGAGCTGGGTGATGGAGCTGGGTGATGGGTGTTCTGTCAGGCTGTCTATCCATCAGTCTAGACGTGATCTGTCTGCCTGTACTAATGTACTCTTCCCCAACTACGTATCCCTCTATTTGTCTTTCACTCCATCTCTCCTACCACTTCTATCACTTATGTCTAGCTGGTATGAATAACACTATTTATATAGCTTATCCTCATATGCTTGATCCTCACGTGTAACGTGTACATAACATGTACAAGGAAGTGTAACGTGATCCCCGGGTCTGACTTAGTGTCTGTGACGCCCCCCGGGTGTAACATAGTCTGTGTGTGTGTGTGTGTGTCTGTGTGTGTGCTGCCCCCAGCTGTAACATAGTGTGTGTGTGTGTGTGTGTGTGTGTGTGTGTGTGTGTGCTGCCCCCAGCTGTAACATAGTGTGTGTGTGTGTGTGTGTGTGTGCTGCCCCCAGCTATAACATAGTGTGTATGTGTGCCCCCCCAGGTGTAAGTAACATAGTGTCTGTGCCCCCCCTCCCCCCCCCCAGGTGTAACATAGTGTGTGTATGTGTGCCCCCCCAGGTGTAACATAGTGTCTGTGCCCCCCCCCCCCAGGTGTAACATAGTGTGTGTGTGCCCCCCCCAGGTGTAACATAGTGTGTGTGTGTGTGTGTGTGTGTGTGTGTATGTGTGCCCCCCCAGGTGTAACATAGTGTCTGTGCCCCCACCCCCCCCCCCCCAGGTGTAACATAGTGTGTGTGTGCCCCCCCCAGGTGTAACATAGTGTGTGTGTGTGTGTGTGTGTGTATGTGTGCCCCCCCAGGTGTAACATAGTGTCTGTGCCCCCCCCCCAGGTGTAACATAGTGTCTCTGCCCCCCCCCCCCCCCCCCCCAGGTGTAACATAGTGTGTGTGTGTGTATGTGTGCCCCCCCAGGTGTAACATAGTGTCTGTGCCCCCCCCCCCAGGTGTAACATAGTGTCTCTGCCCCCCCCCCCCCCCCCCCCAGGTGTAACATAGTGTGTGTGTGCCCCCCCAGGTGTAACATAGTGTGTGTGTGCCCCCCCAGGTGTAACATAGTGTCTGTGCCCCCCCCCCCCAGGTGTAACATAGTGTGTGTGTGCCCCCCCAGGTGTAACATAGTGTGTGTGTGTGCCCCCCCCAGGTGTAACGTGTGCGGTAAGGAGTTCTTTGAGAAGGCTCTGTTCCGGAGGCACGTGAAGAAGGCGACCCACGGGAAGAAGGGCCGCGTGAAGCAGAACCTGGAGAGGATCTGTGAGCACTGCGGCCGCAGGTTCACCCAGCTCCGGGAGTACCGCCGCCACGTCAACAACCACCAGGGTAGGAGGAGGAGGAGGAGGGTGGTGGTGGTGGTGATTGTGGTGGTGATTATGGTGATGGTGATGGTGATCGTGATGATGGGGATGGTGGTGATGATGATGGTGATGATGGGGATGGTGGTGATGATGGTGATGATGGTGATGATGGTGATGATCGTGATGATAGGGGTGGTGGTGATGATGGTAGTGATGGTGGTGGTGATGATGGGGATGGTGGTGATGATGATGATGATGGTGGTAATGGTGATGATGGTGATGATCGTGATGATCGTGATGATAGGGGTGGTGGTGATGATGGTAGTGATGGTGGTGGTGATGATGATGGTGATGATGGGGATGGTGGTGATGATGATGATGATGGTGGTAATGGTGATGATGACGATGATGATGATGATGATAGAATATAAGGAGAGGAGATGATGGGCCCTTAGGGGGAAAAAAATCAATTTAGTGCCCGGGAACAAATCGTTTTTACCGAGGAAAAAACTACCGGTAAATGTTGACATTTTCAATGTACACGTCAGTTGCCATGCTTACCGATGACATCACCGTGTGTACATTACATGATTATATTTACGTACCGGATGTCCGTTGAACTGCAGTGCGTTATACGTTAATGCCACGTCGCACACACGCCAAGCCTTTTGTCTCCTAGTGGAGTTTAAATAAAGTACTGCACTACTGTTACTTATTACTTCCATACTACACCTATAATTAATTACTACCCCTACTTGCACTGTCACATCTGTTTATTGTTTACTATTACTTACTGTTTACTACCGTCACTTTAATTACTACTGCCACTTTAATTACTTTAAACTGTCCACCAATATTGCACTACTCATGTACAATGATGATAGGGGTGGTGCACCTCCTCTGCACTTCTGGTTAGAACGCCAGCTTCATTTGGTTGTCTCTGTACTTGTACTCTGCACAATGACAATAAAGTTGTCTAATCTCATCTAATCTTGCCCCCCCCCCCACAGGCGTGAAGCCCTTCGAGTGCCTGACGTGCGGCGTGGCGTGGGCCGACGCCCGCTCCCTGAAGCGCCACGTGCGCACGCACACGGGCGAGCGGCCGTACGTCTGCCCCATCTGCCAGGAGGCGCACATCGACGCGCGCACCCTGCGCAAGCACATGGCCAAGTACCACGAGAACAACCTGCCGGGCAAGATCATGCTGGAGAAGGACACGCTGCAGTTCCACAACCAGGGCACGCAGGTGGAGCACGCCGTCAGCATCCTGGCGTCCGACCTGCCCCCCGAGCTGCGCTCGGCGGCCGAGCCGCACGGCACCCGCGTCACCGAGGAGATCGAGACGGTGCTCATCACCGAGGAGACGGTGGAGGCCATGCAGGCGGTGCAGGCGGTCACCGTGGGCGACGGCGGCGGCGGCGGCGTGGCCACGCTGTCGGACCAGAGCATCATGCAGGTGGTGAACTACGTCCTGGCGCAGCAGGGCATGGGCGGGGCCAACGGGAAGCTGGAGGACTCGCCGCCGGAGGTCATCCAGACCATGGAGGTGGAGGTGGCGCACGTGGCCGAGGTGGAGTGAGGTCACTTCCTGTTTGGTCTCGGGGAGGAACGCGCGATCGCCAGGTAGACTTCCGTGGTTGACTGGGGTTTGTTTTTTTGTTGTTGTTTTTTTTAAACACTGATCGCGACACGAACTGTATGGAGAGGGGCATGTAAAAAGTATTGTGTATTTTACGGAGACTGTACATAAGTATCCCAGTTTATGAATTCACGGACCGCCAAAGCCCCTGCCCAATGGGCGCGGTGCCAACATGTACATTGTGTACAGACGGAGAGGTACTACTGCAATACTGCAATACTGACCGCTGCTTCCCCCGCCTGGCTCCTCGTGGTGAGGGGGCGGGATCTCTCTTTATATTTTCCTTCTCAAGTCTTTTTTTTTGTTGGAAATGTCCCCCCCCCCCTTACACAAAAACGTCTTGACCCTTAACCTTGTGTAAACTTGAAGGAAAACTAAATTACATTACAAAATACAAAATACTTCCTGCTTTCTGTGTCTTTTTTCCCCTGTTGCTGGGTCTCAGACTGCTGTCAGGGCATCACGCAAAGCCGTGCGTCATAGTCAAATGTATCGTAATTATAATAATAATAATAATAATATCATAAATGATATACTCTTCTTCATGAGCTGCTCTAGTCAGCCTTTGTATACATTAGTTCACCTAAAGCTAGCTCCCTGCTAGTTAGCATTTGTTGCGCCACGTTAGCCAATAAGTCTTCTTGAAATGCCCCCCAAAAGTGGACTGTAAAATAACCTACGAGTATTTGTGACAGTGAAACTTTGACTATTTGGGTTAAGTTTCAGGGTTTAGCTTTGGATTCTGGTTTGGTTTTAGGGTCAGGTTTCAGGTTTGTTTAAGGCTCGTTAAGTATGTCTCCAAGCCATTGTCAATTAGTCATTCTCTGCACTTTTCCACACCGTTACTGTTTGTAGTTTTGTACCATTTCAATAACAAACAACGCAAATACCTTTGGCCATTTTAATTTAATCCATTATTATCATTTGGTGAACATGTAATGTATATTCCAGCTCTTACTCTAGATCATGGGGCAGGCTATAATTTACATCATCTTTATTAATAAAGACAACAATTTGGCAGACATTCCTTGTTACTTTTGCATGACATTACTAGGTGTAGATATGTTTTAAACCGCTAATAACATTCTACATCTTTATTGGGCCATAGTCTAATTAGTTAAACAACCAAAAAACATATGCACCCCATCTTGGGTCTTTTGAACAATATTAATTTTCAACATAAGTGGCTGGCTGTGCACATTTTGCTCAGAGTATATCTCCAAAATGAATCACTGGGTTCGGCTCTTCTCAGTACGGAGTAGGGGTTGAGGATTCTTAGTTCAGGTTAGAGTCTGAGATGCTGGTCATCTTGAAGAGGACCTCAAGGAGAGCAAGATCTGGTCACCTCTTATGACTTCCCCTCCTGAACCTTTTTGATTTCCTGTTTAGGTATAGGGGACAAAAGCACAAATTAATCTCACTTTCAATATGTACAAAATGTATTGACAGTACATCAACACAACTACAAATGTCTAACTTCAGTTAACCAGAGATTTGTGTTCTTAAGGAAATCTAATAAAACCACCATCTTGGTTTATAGACGCAGTATATCTCATTGATGAGCAGACAGGGGTCAGACATCTTGTTCAAGGCTGCCTCCATGTTAGGCTGTGGACACGAGTTCCCGTACTCACATCACTAAGGATGGCTGTCAACTCCTCGTAGGCCTTGTCCAAGTCATCATTGATGATGACGACATCAAACACACCTGGCTCCTTACCTAACGAAAGGAGAGCATTGAGGAAGGTCAAAGGTCATACATCTCATGTCGATCCCGAAGGCGAAAGCAACAAATCGAGCGACCGTCCGGACTCACTGAGCTCCATGTCCTGACGCGCTGCCTCCAGGCGCTTCTGTAGACTCTCCTCTGTCTCCGTCTGTCGATCTCGCAAACGTTTTTCCTACAGAGAGGAGGCATGAGCTGTGTTTAACCCACGAAGATCTATTCAGGCCTACTGGCTACTCGGTACTTGGTGGTGACGGTGTGGAGGCTCTCACCAGGATCTCCATGGAGGGGGGCTGGATGGAGATGTAGATTGGGTCCAGGTCGGTCTCCTTTATGTTCCTCACCCCCTGGATGTCCACGTCCAGGATGCAGATGAGGTTCTTAGCCCGCACGTCCTCTATTGCAGACTTGCTGCGCAGGGAGGCACCACATGAACTCATCAGCGCGGTCGTACATCAAACAGTACAACCAGCGTAAAGCGCTCACGCAGCTATCATAGTGATTGATTACGTAACCGTGATCCTCTTTTTGTAATATAATCACATTTCAGAGGGGGTTAGTGGTTATGGATCCACATTATTGAGATCCTTTCATGTTATCCTTTTTGTTATTCATACATGGAACAAGGCGATGTCTCAGAGAGGGCATGATTGATTATTCAGATCAGTATTATTGACATTCCCCATTAATGATACCTGAAATACAATCATATTTAAGTACTTAAGGTATAGAACGAGGAGGGGAAAAGGTCCTCAGGGCATTTACCTGTCACTGCATACATGTGGCAGCTGATCTAAGAGGACATCGCCATTAATCCACACAGCTCAGTCGACTCTATGGTGACTGACGGGCAGAGATTACACTGCAAGATACTGCAGAGCTGAGCCATTCATTCCTCACGGAGGACAGAGCTCTATCCGTCTGTTACGTAACTGCTAGACTCTCGGGGCCTCGGCACTAAATTCAAAAGGTGTATACTGTAGTGAGGCAGGTCACCGTTGATCGATTCAGAGAGGTGAAGGTTTGATTGCCTTGTTTATTAAAGTATTCCTATCTGGATCACTTCAGGTGATGTTTCACTAAGAATTGACATGCCATTCATTGGGGAATTGGTGATGTGTAAAGATATGTATTTTTTCTGTTAACTATCACACAAGATAACAAAAAATCTAATTCATACAATAGTGAATATACTGTATTTAGACGGGCGGGTCATCAGACTCGTACCTCGTTCCGTACAGGTTTCCGGAAAATTCCGCATTCTCAACGAACTCTCCGTTGTCGATGCCCTCCTGCATGGCTTCCCTGGTGGTGTAGTGGTAGTCTGGAAGACAAGGTGGGAACGTGAAGTCACTGGGAGGACGATGTGCCTTTTCTACTGGGACCAGAACCAGAACCAGAATCAGAGAGGAGCGAGAACATCTCCATCATAACACTAGAAATAAATAGTTGGTTATTGTTAATAAATGCTCAAATCAGAACGCTTAACAATGAAAAACACAGATAAGCATGGCGTTTTTCTCTGTATATAAAAGTAAATGACCAAATATGGGTGTAGACATATGTTTTCAGCATGCAGTTGATGTTAAAGTCAGAAAGCTTGTTGAGGCCTCAATTCCAAAAGCTCCCTCTTCACAACATCAAAGGCATTGGGAACTCTAGAACATCTACAGGTTTAACCACACGAAGATAAAAACTAGCACTCAAACACCAAAGGATTGAATCAGCTATTGGCAGAGCAAAGTCAGGGGTCTACTAAGCAAGTAGAAATAGCTACAAAATAAAAGCACTGGATTTTGATGTGCTGTTGAGAGGGGATTACTATCGAGCAAACACAGGGGGGCTATTTTTCAAAAGCGTTTTACTCCAAAGTGTAAACTGTTTATCATATAGTTTTTAATATGATAAACTATTTAGACAAAATGCCCTCTTTTTTTCCTCCACCGCAATCGCGATTTACGAGAATTTGTGAGGGTAACCCACCCCGATATCCCCTCCCCTTGCGACAGAAGTGTGATCAGAAAACACACCTTTCTCTGTGGGTTCTGATTCAACAGGACCCGAGAATGAGGTGGACATGTCTACGTCCTTAGAGGAGAAGACGGCTGCTACGGGCAGTAATGTAGCCCCCAGAAGCAAAGGGAGCATGGTCAAGCCTAGGGAGAAAACAGAAGAAGGTTGATCCCTGCATTTCACCGGGAGGGGTCGCTACTTAGTTACAAAAAAAAAAAAAAAGATGACAGAAAGCCATTTATTTGTTGCCGTTCACTTGGGAGTAACAAGTGCGCCGGCTCGCGGAACGCTATGGGAGGGGAGGCGAAACAAAGCGGGATCTACAGCAAAGAGGACACAAGACGGCACTACAGAGCGCTGAGTCTAATAAAAGTGGTTACTGCTACCATTGAAGACACACCAAAATCGCCCTTGTTGTGTTACCAATAGCCCTCTTTAGTTTCTTTCACTAACGCATGTGAACATTGCGGCCGCTGCCTCTGTGACACTTGGCTGCTAAAGACGACCGAAGACGCCTGAGATTCACGCTGGCTGGCAGCAACATGCATGTACCTTTTCCATCTTCCTCTCCTGGCCGGGGGCTTCTTGTGGTGTCTAGAAGAAAGGATCACACGATTGAAGCTCACGTCAACGAAATGAACCTTGAGCATATTATGTGACTATTGTTGTTTTAATAGACTTTGTAGGGCTGGGCTTGGGGGCTAGGGTTAGGGCCGTGCTCCACGTCCAGCAGACAGTTTTCATCCCAAGTGACCCGTTAGGTCGGCCAGTTAGCTCAGGGATGCCCGGAGGTAGACCGCAGCCTAAGAGGCCTAAGACCGTCTGTCCTCCTCCTCCTCCTCCTCCTCCTCCTCCTCGCCTGACGTTCCTTCAGCCCGGCTTATGCAAAAGGGGCGCGCTATGAGGAGAGGCGTTTGAATGAACGTACGTGACACACTGAATCCAAAGACCCCCTCGTAGTCCTTCAGCAGCCTCTTCATCAGAGTGCTCTTCCCTGCCCCGGAGGGACCGCTCAGCACCACCGGCCTGGGCCCTGCCATCGCTGCAGGTGGGTGGGGGTGTGTGTGGGTGTGTGTGTGTGTTAGTGTGGGTGGGGGTGGTTGTCTCTGTGTGTGTGTGTGTGTGGGGGTCAGAGACAAAAAAGGCAGTAGGACATGAGTGGTATGGAAAGGTGTATAAAGGTTTGATCACACAAAGCTCAAGTTAAGACATTGAGGTTTTTTTGTTTTTGTTTTAATGCATGGCAGCTTCTATTCACTTCAGATAATGCGAAGCTGCTAAAGGCGCTGTCACCTTGGAATCACCCCCAAGTGTCTGGATTACGCCTGAAATCGGTCCCTCTGGAGGCCGGGCCACAGCTTGAAGCGCACGGACGCTCGCCGCGCTACCAGCGCTAAAGTCATCAGGTTGAGATGCTAATGCTAATCTCTTGATCCAGGGTATTAGCTTCTCTTAACCTCTTCAGACGGGGCGGAGGTAGCACCAAACAGCCCCCGCTCCAGCACCCGGTGGACCCTGAAGAGTCAACACATCCAGTGGGTCTTCTCCGTTTTAACCCCACGGCATCACGGCGTCCTTGTTGACATGGTTTGCCGTTGATTTAATACAAATATTTCAATTTCTTTTGGGTCGTTTCTATTATAAATATATATATATATATATATATATATATAAATATATATATATATATATATATATATATATATATATATATATATATATATATTTTAAGTGCTGGGCTAGACGCTTTAAGGTCATGTTTAAAAAAAAACAAACAGCCAATGAGTAATATCATCTTTTTGCGGGGGGATCATTTCCATAAGCCGGGTGCCCCGGTACAGTGAGGGGTCCAGGGTACAGTGAGGGGTCCAGGGTACAGGGGGTCCGGCTCTCTGGACTGATGAACGTGGTCCTCAGGGGCAGTCAATTCAATTAAGGATCTCCATTAACGCGATTGCTTAATACTCTGAGATCAAATGTGCCTGTAGACATAATCACACCCAAATGTCTCGCACACCTTCACCCATTCATCGGCAAACTGGCCCCATTCACTCGGGCCACAATGTCAATAATATCTCATGTCATCACTTATTTCGTCGTAACTCGAGAAAGACAACGTTTCAGTTGTGTCACAATTTTCAGGATGATTGCACAAATATGTGTGTAATACAAATAACTATATACATATAATAGATAGCACTTTATATTATCTACCTGTGCTCTTGTATACAACACAAACAATAAGTTCACCGTTCCATCCACTTTGAGTGTTTTGTAACTTTAAATCTAAACAACCAAACTAAGACTCACTTGACAGTGTAAACACAATCATCAGTAGAACAACGCAGGTTCTCTCCTACCTTGTTGGTCAGCGCTGGAACTCTGTGTCGGGGGATGTTGTCTGTAGACTGGAGAACCGAGGAGTGTTCGGCTGAGGTTCTGTAGACTGGAGAACCGAGGAGTGTTTGGCTGAGGTTCTTAATGTACTGTATGCAGTGAGTGTTAGCCGTGTGTGTGTGTGTGTCTGTGTGTCTGTGTGTGTGTGTGTGTGTGTGTGTGTGTGTGTGTGTGTGTGTCTGTGTGTCTGTGTGCATCACGCTGATACTCTGAGACAGCTCACTGTCCACCTGAATTAGCGCAGGCTCCAATCAACTCAACAACCTCTGTCCCACCCCCCAACACGTAGACACACCACGGACACGTCACACGACCTGAGCTGAATTTGTCAGTAAACAAATGTGGAAGCGGCTGGATATGGTCTGTCTGGGTGTGTGTCTGTTTATTTTACCTGAGTTATCATTTCTTATCTTTTGGCTCATCTGCTCTCGCTCTTCTGCTCATACCTGAGTCTATAAAGCACTCAGTATAGCAGTGTGAGGGAAAGTGTGTGTGTGTGTGTGTGTGTGTGTGTGTGTGTGTGTGTGTGTGTGTGTGTGTGTGTGTGTGTGTGTGTGTGTGTGTGTTGGGGGGGTGTAGTGTCAGCGGGCCTCCGTCAGAGCTGGGATGGTCCGGGTTAACGCAGGTAATCCCATGTTGACCCACTTCACTACCACAGACACACTTGTGGCACACACACACACACACACACACATACACACTGTCTCTCTCTCTCTCACACACACACACACACACACACATACACACACACACTGTCTCTCCCTCACACACACTCACACACACACATGCGCACACACTCTCTCTCTCACACACACAGACACATACGCACACACACTCTCTCTCTCTCACACACACACACACACATACACACAAACACACACACACACACTCTCTCTCTCACACACACACACAGACACAAACACACACACACACACACACACAGCTCCATCGTGGCATGTAATATTTCACAGAAGTGTCTGCTGAATGACTAAATGATGGTAAATAGCAGACAAATACTCAACCCAAGTCAACACGTGGTCCTCGGGGCAGTGAGCATCCTTCAGTCCCAACGTGTGAGCGTTCAGCTGCACCCATGAATCTACAGGCCATCGGGCCCTGGCTGCACACACAGTGTTCCCAACAATCCCTCAAATGTGCATTTTAAAGTCATCGTCTGCACATCTGCTCTCACTGAGACTTATCATTAATATTAAGAAGTTTTATTATTGAACATGAATAACATTGGAATAAATGGCTCTATTCAAAGAACATCACACATCGATAACAAAGCCTAAAAATATTTATTTTATGTTATTAGTACTGTTATTTCCAAGCTACTGGAACTAAACAAATCAATCTTCTAAGCCAAGACAAAACTCTGTATAGTTGTACAGTTGGGTTGTTTAAACTAGTCCACATACACCATCACGCCATCGTTCCAAACATACACAAAACTATGTACATGTGCTTTGCATCTGATTTAGTTTTTTTTAGTACATATTACAGACAAATGATTAAAAAATGCATAAATATCGTCCCAAAGCATAATTTCTCTATTAGCTTTCAGTGCCCTCCTGATGTCAGTCTACTTTCAGAGGCGTTTGCAAAAATCGTCTTTAAATCGCAGATGGAAGATCGATGTTAGCATGTTAAAAATGTCAACGTGTGTGTGTGTGTGTGTGTGTGTGTGTGTGTGTGTGTGTGTGTGTGTGTGTGTGTGTGTGTGTGTGTTCGTGTGTTCGTGTGTGTGCGTGCGTGTGTGCGCGCGCGTGCATGTTTATGTACGTGCATGTGTGTGCGCATGTTTAGAGGCTGGCGTTTGAAACTCGGGAGAGGAGCCGCGTCCCCCGTAGACAGGAAGACCTTCTGGTTGGTGGGAGCAGATCGCCAGGGTGGTCATGATGATGCGCAGGTACTGTGACAGACCAGCTGTCCCTCAGTCCACTGGTGATTGGCTAAAAAGTATGAAAAAGAATCCGCGGAACGGAGGCTGGATCACAGGAAGACCCGCCTCAAGTCTCCCGGAGAAGTGATGGTGTTGCACTGGGGACACAACTTCTTTGCTCCCTGAAATGGACAACAAACGATCGGCTTTGTTTTCTAATATTGCACTTCGATACCAGATATATTATTGTATCAATGTGTTAAATGTGTTAAATGTACGACTGTGTTTTTACCAGTGTTCGAAGCCAACACTCTTCACAATGAACGTGCCAGCACTGGATGGAGGTGAGAGGGGTTGTGTAAGAGTCCTACAACACCCCGAGAGGGAGAGACGGAGACCGACAGAGACAGCGTTAACTTGGGCTACTTACTGCGAACGTTTCATGCATGTAGGAGCAAATCCTGCCACTAGATGGCGGCATTCGGTCCCCCTAAGGACACACGAGGTCGCGTTATGAAGCTGCCGTTTGGCAGAAACCTTGTTATCAAAAGATGTTTACCGGGCGGCGAAACATCTTCCAAAGACCATAATGCCATACCTCATGACAATGTGAGGAAACGGGAATTATTTATGCCCAACAAAATCTAGTCAAGCAATTAAATCCATGTAGGAAATCTCTAGTATATATTTTATGTGTACCCCCTTATGTTTTTAAGGGTCTTTATAACACCCTTAAAAAGAGGTGTTTATTTATTAGCGAGGAGCTCGCCCCGGTGTGGACACGCACACCTGCCCCAGAGCCATGAGGGCAGCCGACCGCGTCTTCAGCCGGGTCAGTCTGAACACAACGTAATCCCCATTACAGCAGCAACGTGGTCTCCTGACTAAACCTAAAGGGAGTCGCGTCACAAACACCTTTTACTGCAGACTACGCCTGAGACTGGAGCCCCCCTGAAGTATGTGGTTGGTACAGAGCCGTGCGGAAAGGCTAAAGTTGCTTTTTAGAAGACAAAAAAAAAAAAAAAAAAGGAATTCAGTTGCAGAGAGGTAAATCAGCTCTAACAATCGACAGTGAGATAATGTCCAAGCTGGCTAAAATAACAACATTCAAGTCAGACACTCAAGCCACTGACCAAAGGCTAAACGTGTGTGTGTGTGTGTGTGTGTGTGTCTGTATGCGTGTGTGTGTGTGTGTGTGTGTGTGTGTGTGTGTCTGTGTGTGTGTATGTGTGTGTGTGTGTGTGTGTATGCGTGTGTGTGTGTGTATGTGTGTGTGTGTGTGTGTATGTGTATGTGTGTGTGTATGTGTGTGTGTGTGTGTGTGTATGTGTGTGTGTGCGTGTGTGTGTGTGTGTGTATGCGTGTGTGTGTGTGTGTACGTGTGTGTGTATGTGTGTGTGTGTGTGTGTATGTGTGTGTGTGTGTGTGTTACATACGCACCATGCAGATGAGGCATTTGAAGCGGTCTCCTTTGGACAGCTGCTTCTCCAAATCCCGTATCCGAGCTTTAAGTGCATCTAGCGTTGTCAGTGCAGAGTTCTCTGTGACCCTGCTCACACACACACACACACACACACACACACACACATACACACACACACACACACACACACACACACACACACACACACACACACATACACACACACACACACACATGTACATACACACACGCACACACACACACACACACATACAAACACACACACACGCATGTACACAAACACACACACATACACACACACACACGCATGTACACAAACACACACACATACAAACACACACACATGTACATAAATACACACACACGCATGTACACAAACACACACACATACACACACGCACACGCGTGTACACAAACACACACACACACACACACATGCATGTACACACACACACGGTAACACGAGGGAGACAGGAGAGCGAGTTAGACCGACACTGGAGAGTCATTTGTAAATCGAAGACAGATTAAATTATTCGTTGGCCAACATGGACACTGAGCGTGAAATTTAGCAGCAATCACATCGGCTGCATTCGCTGTCTCATTTATCATAAGCAGAGGAGGGGGGGGGGGGGGGGGGGGTTTGTGTGTGTGTGTGTGGGTGAGGTGTCAGGGTCCTCACAAAGATAGGGGAAACACACACACACACACACACACACACACACACACACACACACACACACACACACACACACTTAGCTACAGATACCCGCAGCCATCTGACAAGGCAGACGGGCCGCGTTGCATTAAGTGTGATGAAATGTATGTACAATTCACACATCGACCTCCATCCCCCTGATGGATGAGCTCATCACGTGGACCCGCGCTC
>JAXIVH010000003.1:670010-672510 GCA_036785325.1 Urophycis tenuis | reverse complement strand
AACAACTGCAACTACAGCTAAAAAAAAAACAGCAGTGTAATCAAAGTGCAGCCTGGGCGCCGTGGGGGCCGGGCGGGCCGGGATGACTCCGCCCCCCCCGGCCCCCCCCCCCCCCCCCCCCCCCCCCCCCCCCGGTGGTCCCTGTCTTACCGGATTGCACGCAGTCCAGGTGGGCTCCGGCGCTGTGGGGCCGCAGCGGGGCCGACTTGACGTAGCACCTGCACCAGCAGAGGTCGTCGACTGTTAACACAATCAAGAGGTCAAGGTCGAGAGGTTAATAACTCCCCCTCTGCACATGTGGGCGCTAGGTCAGTGGAGGAGGGGGTGGGGTGGGATGGGGTTTGGGCGAGGGTGGGGGTAGGGTTTGAGTGGGGTTGGGTGGGGGTGGGGGTAGGGTTTGGGTTGGGTTGGGTGGGGGTGGGGGGTGGGGTTTGGGTGGGGTTGGATGGGGGTAGGGTGGGGGTGGGGTTGGGTGGTTTTGGGTGGGTTAGGGTTAGGGTTAGGTGGGGTTGGTGGGGTTTGGGTGGGGGTGGGGTTGGTGGGGTTTGGGTGGGGGTGGGGTTGGTGGGGTTTGGGTGGGTTAGGGTTAGGGTTAGGTGGGGTTGGTGGAGTTTGGGTGGGGGTGACTAAGCTACACTTGTGCATACATTCGTGGGGACACTGACACCCAAAGGTTGACTGATTTAAGTGTGGTGTGTTTCCCTGGCTTTACAACGGCCTCTCCTTGGAGCAGAGGCAGCAGCGAGACAAGCTAAAATAACAAACAGAAAGACCCACAGGGTTGGACTTTGTTGCCAGTGCAGATGTTAACGTACCGTTCAGCCTCGTGTGTCTGTTGGCTCTGACACGCAGAAACGTCTGTGGGGGTTGAAGGGACGGTTTAGACTTCAGCAGCTCCAACTTTCAGTAGTTTTCTGATAGGTTTGTCAACATAAAAGCTTTGTCTTTATGAAATGTGAAATTAATAACTCTTTGATACGGCGTAGAACATAGAATACAAATAAATGTATGAATAAAAAAGGACGAGCCTTTTGCTGCTGATTACCCAGAGCACCTTACAACACTCCCCCTTAACATGGGTGGATTCAAGGGTGGGAATCGAACCATCGACCACACCATGTGATCAATGGTTCAGTGACGCCAGCTGTGGCTCTGTTAGTTCTGGTCCTGCCTGGTATCTGGTAGTTCTGGTCCTGCCTGGTATCCGTTAGTTCTGGTCCTGCCTGGTATCTGTTAGTTCTGGTCTCACCTGGTATCTGTTAGTCCTGGTCTCACCTGGTATCTGTTAGTCCTGGTCCTGCCTGGTATCTGTTAGTTCTGGTCTCACCTGGTATCTGTTAGTTCTGGTCTCACCTGGTATCTGTTAGTTCTGGTCTCACCTGGTATCTGTTAGTTCTGGTCCTACCTGGTATCGTTAGTTTCTGTCTCACCTGGTATCTTAGTTCGGTCTCACCTGGTATCTGTTAGTCTGGTCTCACCTGGTATCTGTTAGTTCTGGTCTAACCTGGTATCTGATAGTTCTGGTCTCACCTGTATCTGATAGTTCTGGTCTCACCTGGTATCTGTCCGAGTGCACGTCCTCGGCCGGGCGAAGAGGGGAGGAGGGCGAGCCACCTTCGTGTTTAATGTGCAGAGAGAGAGAGAGCGACTGCAGAGACGAACCAGGAGGGAGAGAGAGAGAGAGAGAGAGAGACAGAGACAGAGAGAGAGAGAGAGTCAGAGAGAGACAGTCAGAGTCAGAGACAGTCTACCGTAAGCCTGAGACTGAGCTGAGTGGCTGTGGGGGGAGGCGTTACCTTGGGGGTCCCCAGCAGATGGTTACGCTGCCCTGGACTGATGCTGACGGGGAGGAAGCGGAGGAGGAGGGCGAGAAGGAGAAACGATTTAGCCCACCGAACGAACACCGCACACGTACAGACACACAAACACACGCGTGTTAGAACCAGCAGGTGTGTCTGACTGTCAATCACACTATGTTCTACACTGGCACTCTCTCTCTCTCTCTCTCTGTCTGTCTGTCTGTCTCTCTCTCTCTCTCTCTCTTCTCTCTCTCTCTCTCTCCTCTCTCTCTCTCTCTCTCTGTCTCTCCCTCGCTTACACACACACACACACCCACACACACACACACACACACACACACACAGTCATATCCCCAGGGGCCAAGTTCAATTGAAACCATTACTGTCGCTGGCAGAGTCGTTAAGCAGATTTGAATGTAATGTCTTTATTGGAGAAATCCTTCTCCCAACTAAGCAGCAGGTAATGTCTGTGTGTGTGTGTGTGTGTGTGTGTGTGTGGTGTGTGTGTGTGTGTGTGTATGTTCACATGTATATGCCTGTGATCCTATGTATGCGTGTGTCTATATATGTGAGCAGAGATTTGTATGTGTGCGTGCGTGTGTGTGTGTGTGTCTCTCTATCTGTGTGTGTGTGTCTGGGTGTGTGTGTGTGTGTGTGTCTCTATGTGTGTGTGTGTGTGTGTGTGTGTCTCTAGTGTGGTG
>JAXIVH010000003.1:659639-662139 GCA_036785325.1 Urophycis tenuis | reverse complement strand
CCGGCCCTTTGGGCATCTGTGATTTCCCAGCCTCGACATTACAGGTTTCCTCTTCCTCGCCGTTGCGTTCATTTTTTTTGCAGCGTGACCCCGGCATCCCGGCGGGGGGGGGGGTTGCGCCATGATTAAAAACTTTTCTTCCTGAAGGTGGAGTTGGAGGGTGGGGTGGTGGGGTGGTGGGTGGTGGGTGGAGGTGACACAGATTGCGGAGAAGAGATGAAAGTCAAAGTCAAACGCACAAAGACGAGACGAAGAGCGAAGCACGCGAGATGACAGGAGGAAGGAACGGGAGGCGACGTCGCGTGTCTGACACACAGCCGTAGCTCAGCTCACGCACACGCGCTCCGAGATGGAGTTCAAAACTAACCCCCTCCCCCCCTACCCACCGTCCTCGCCCCATTGTCTATGAAATTGGCTCCTTGTACACATACTGTATGTTTTTTCCTAAAAGTCATCTATGATTGAATAAGGGGCATTTAGCAGAGGCCTTTGTCCGAAGCGACTTGTGGGGGTTCGACATGTGGACAGTTGGAGGAGGAGGGGGATCAAGGGGATCGAACCGCCGACCCTACGGCGGTTAATGGACCACCCGCTCTGTCCACCCAGCTCTACCCACACTGAGCGACTGCCTCCCCTGCAGTAGCAGTCCCACGGCAGAGAAGCCTCCAGATGCGGGGGGGCGGGGCATCGATGACCCAGCCGTGGTCCGACCAGACGATGGGGGCGGTCACCTGGTGGTAGGACCGCCTCCGGGCCGGGCTCCGCCCCGTCCTCCCCGCCGCGTCCTTCCCTCCACGCATCATTCCTCTTAACCGCGTTCTCAATCACCGCCGGCGCCGCGGTGACAGAGACGTATGTCCGTGATTAGCCGGGACACAGTTCAATTATGATAAACAGCCATCACACCTCTTAGGACCCGTGATTAAGGCATCGGGGGCTCGGGGCTTGATAAAGAGATAGACCCCCGCCTCCCCCCCCCCACATCTCTGTACCAGCACAACCAGGCGATAAGACACTCTCGGTGTGGCGTTCTGCATCATGCTTTTTACATCAGTGCCGCCAAAATGCTCCCCCCCGCCCCTCCTCCTCCTCCTAGGACGTAGTTGCCCAGACGGAGGTGGAGGAGGTGGTGGTGGTGGTGGTGGAGGTCTTTATCATTCACACACGACCGGTGATGCATCCACGCCTACTCATTTTCAATTTAGACCTTTTTTTATTAATAACCTCCTCGTCTTGAAGCCCATCTTAACACGGCACCTGCCATATAACTTAAGACTGGGGCTGCAGACGCAGAGAGAGAGAGGCCTTATGTGTGATGAATGGACAAGCCTTGATGAAGAGCAGATTTCAAGGAAGCACGGCTGGAGAGAGAGAGAGAGAGAGAGAGAGAGAGAGAAAAAGAGAGGCCTAACATTAATCCAAGACTGGGACCTGGGAAAGATCGACCAAAAGAAAAAAAAAAGAACAGAGAGAGCGAGAGAAAGAGAGAGGGAGAGAGAGAGGGAGGAGGCGGAGAACAGAAAGAAAGATAGCCCCTTGGGCTGTGTTCTGTCAAGGGAGAAATTACACATTTACGGAGGTTTTTCCAAGCAATGACGGGTTCCATAGATCAAACCGGCTGGATTTACAAGCCAATTTTCAACATGAAATATAGACACAGAGAATCCATTTTCTCCTCCTGTTTACTCCTTCCCCCTCTCAATCCCAGGGCTTATAGAGTGTGTGGACATAGGTTTACTCTGGTAACCGTGGCGATGCTTATTAGACCTGTACAACCAGGAAGTCAGGTGGTGATGGGAGCGCTAGGCTAGAGCTAGCGCTGGAGCTATGTGTGTGTGTGTGTGTGTGTGTGTGTTTGTGTCAGGGTACCGCTAACGGAGATGGAGAGGGTTACAACCAGACCGGCGCCACAGAGGACCAGGAGGTTGGAGGAACAATTTCCGAAAGTTGAGAAAATGCATATTTTTTTAGACTGAAAATCAAAACGGCCATTTGTGATGATCAACACCCCTCCCCGAGTAACATTGGGCCATTACCTCAGTGGTTTAGAAAGCAAACCTGCGACAGCACGTGTCAGCCACTGTGTTTTCTACAAGTTGTTCTTGTAAAGAGTTTGAATTTGTTCCGGCGGTAGGTAAAACAGGTGACGGCCCTGTCCCTGTGTGTTACAGCAGCCCACTGCAACACAGCAGAGGCACCGCCATGCTATAGAACATTTGCATAGAAATTAATGTCTAAGTAGGCTAAATGACATAATTGACATGCAATTAGCAATATTATGCGAGGGAGGAAACCAAATGAAGTTTCCATGGCGCTGGCAATCTAAGAATGATCACAGCTTAATTATCATATTAATGAAGTCATTAGCTGTCACTTAAGCAAAATGACAGCCAAGGTAGAAATGTCACGAACTCAAAATTTCCCCAGCAAACAGAGCCCGGGCCGCTTAATTGTTTTCCGGTCGGGATCTGAAGAGGGTGCGCGGCCGACGCAGAAGGGC
>JAXIVH010000003.1:622139-657139 GCA_036785325.1 Urophycis tenuis | reverse complement strand
TCCATAGAGACGGCGGCGGCTCCTCATCAGTCTTGGAGATGAATCAAGCCGCCCTGCTGGGTGCTAGCGACGTTAGCCGGTCACTCACGGCATCCATCATCATAGCGCTAATGAGAGATGGCTAGCTCAGGTCAAACGCTCTAGTTTGCTTACATGATACATCAAAACTGAGGGGAATGCTATTTGCTGGTGCTGCTACCACTGGCTCTTCAAACTAATTCACTGACAAACAAAACACTTCGACTGGCTCGTTATTCAACAACATATATATAATATATTTTATAATGATTTGTACGATTGTGTCGGTAAGAAGCTAGGCTAGTTTGTATGATTCATTCATTCATTCATTCATTCATTCTAACAAACAGTAACGTGCGTCATGCTCACCCTTTGGCTGCGCAGTGTGACGCCAGCGGACTTGAAGTCTGGGAACTTGATGCCGGCCGTCTCTGGAACGGCCTGCACACCGGGGGGGAGGAACACACAGCGGGTGGTGAATCACTGACCGACACTGCGCCCCCGTTGGCCCCCCGTTCACCCAAAGATAAACACTCCTGGTGCACCTTCGTCACCACGGGCACACGCTCACATCGCTTCACCCAGCCGCGGCCTACTGGTTAGGGCTTCGGACTTGTAACCGGAGGGTGGCCGGTTCGAACCCCGACCAGTACGAACGGCTGAAGTGCCCTTGAGCAAGGCACCTAACCCCTCACTGCTCCCCGAGCGCCGCTGTTGCGGGCAGCTCACTGCATCGGGTTTAAGTGTGTGCTTCACCTCACTGTGTGCCTCACCATCACTGTGTTCAGAGTGTTTCACTAATTCACGATTGGGTTAAATGCAGAGACCAAATTTCCCTCGCGGGATCAAAAAGAGTAAAGAGTAATTCTTCCCTTCCTCGCCACCAGGGGGCAAGAGTATACGAGAGAGACCCCCCATGTAGCCTATAGAATCCTGTTACGGTTTCTAAGGAATTATTGCCATTTCATTGACTTGATACTCTGGACATCCCATGTACAGTACATAAAACGGGGTGGCAGTGGGTAGAGCGGGTGGACAGAGAGGGTCATCCACTCACCGTAGGGTCGGCGGTTCGATGCCCTTGATCCCCCTCCTCCAACTGTTCACATGTCGAACCCCTTAATGTACTGATTGTAAGTCGCTATGGACAAAAAGTGTCTGCTAAACGCCCCCTTTCTATAAAACAAGCTACAAGCTACTGACCCAGCTGACTCCCCATCCTTAACATTTTTGACAACATCAAAGTGCAAAGGCGTCGCCGTCCCTTCGCACACAGGGAGGGAGGCGACACGGTGGCCGTGGACCTGCTGCCTACCGGCTTCTCCGTCTCCCGTTTCTGGGGCAGCTTCTTCTTGGAGACGCGCTTCTCCGTGCGCCGCAGCTCCGTGGTGGTGTCGGCCGCCTTGATGAGCTTCTGCAGGTCCTGGGCCTTCTTCTCCCGCTCCTTCTTCCTCGTCTCGATCTTCCGCAGCTCCTGGGTCAGGTACTCCTCTTCCGCCACCTGCAGGGCGAAGGGGAGAAGTGAAATGTGAAATGTTTTACCATTGGAAAAAATAAAAATAAAAATAAATAAATAAATAAAATGAATAAATGAATAAATAAATAAATAAATAAACAGATTAAAAACAAATGTTCATGCTCTGTAATAATCTATAATCTAATAATAGATCTAAAGATGGATGGCAGTGTGCCGATCTACAGCACACTGAGAAGGTAGTGTGCCGATGAGCCCATGATTTCACTTCAGGAACCAGATTGCCTCTATGTTCCCCTGCTTTGTCTTTTCATGGTGAAGATAACGCCACTAAACTTTGTTCACTTCAAATCCTTTCCAATCCCAAGCGTTCCCCATAGCTCACCGGTTGGGCCGCCTGACATAAAGGCTCAGTCTTTGAAACGGCAACTGGGGTTTTGATTCCAGTCCATGCACGCGTCGTGAATATCGACTACCTTTCCAACCTTGCCGGTATCAATCGACAGTTCTAAACATGCGGTTGTTTGGATGTCCACCCTTACGCCTCTACAGCCTCCCGCCTTCCAAAACAAGCCTCGACTCCTTTGTGTGCAAGTGTTCAACAGAGAATCCACTGACTCCTGGGCCCCCCCCCCCCTCTCCTGCTCGCTACGCCACCACTGACCTGCTCGGGCGTGCGATTGAACAGCTTATCCAGCTGCTCCTTCCTGCGCCTCTCGTGGCCGGCGTCAAAGATGTAGATCTTAGGCTCCGCCCCCGAGGGGGCGCGCACCTTGGTCAGCTTCCCGCAGATGCAGTAGTACCGCTCCTTCAGGTCCTCCACCGAGCGCTTCTGCCAGGGGGGGTCCAGGGGAGAGAGAGAGAGAGAGCGTGTGTCGTCAAGGGCGAGCGGGATTGGCGCGCTCACAGCTAACGTGCTAACGTGCTCGCGGCGTACCCACCCGGTACTGCTGGTGGTCGTAGCGGTCGTGGACCACCACGAAGCGCAGGTCGAAGCGCTTGCACAGATCAAAGAGGTGGTCCGTCTCCGCCTTGGTCCAGCCGTCGTCATGGAGATGCAGCTGGTACTCCTGCTCCGAGTAGACCGGCACCTGCACCGTCTGGAGGAGGGGCCAGGATGAGACCATGTGTGTGTGTACCCCAGTGTGCGTGTGTACCTGAGCGTGGGTGGGTGTGTGTGTGTGTGTGTGTGTGTACCTGAGTGTACGTGTGTGTGTGTGTGTGTGTGTGTGTGTGTGTGCATTTCACACAGACCTCGGTAAAACGTGGGATGCATCTATTATGCCGTCATGTCGTGTGAACGCGTTTCTCGTTTCTTGAAAATGTTTAAACACACGCGGTAGCTACGACGACGCCGATCTGATTGCGTGAATGGAAGTTAGTCGTTTGTGTGAAAAGCTAACTTTTTGCCAAGCCATTTTGTATTTTAATTTAAAACCCGATCACATTTTGACGAGGGACGCGATTTTATGTCTGAAAAGTTCTCCTTGGCGATCAAATGACATGGTATCTCTCCACCCTGGCTACGTCTCACCTGCAATTCAGCGTTAACAAACATAAAAGTTGGAAGCCACGAGAAACAATGGCTTGTTCTTCACCTTGTTGAAGCGGGCAAAGGGATAGTCTTTGCCTTCCTCTGCCGTGCGTCTCCAGTGATGGAAGATGGCGCCATCTTTGCGGGCAGGATTAGTGAAGGGCATCCACTTCCAGGGACGGACCTTTTTACAGCCCAGCTTGGCCTTGACGGTCCGGTAGCCCTGAGTTGTGTCGCTAGGCAACAGAGGCGGTGCATCTCTGGACAAACACAACAAGGAAGAATAACCAAACAAGATAGAAACTAGAAGTAAGGACACTAACGAGATGGCGGTTGGAGGAAAAGGGGGGAAAAAATCATTGAGATCCAAAGAAGGAAATCCTACTTTTTGTCTGAATAGAGAAGGGCATAGACCTCGCGGTGCATTCCCTCCGGCCTCTTGAAGGTCAGAGTTTCTGTTGTCTTCTTGGACTTCTTCTGTTGGTGAGGGTGAAATGTATTGTACACAAGACACAAACTGGTCTGTGCAATGTGCCAAGCACGTGAGCCTAACTTCAACCGTATAGGTGGGGTATATAACCTTACATTACAGACATAACTGAGAGCTTCATCCGCCTCTAACCACATCACTCACACCCTGGCCACTTTGGATTGGCATTTATGGCAGAGCTTTTTCTACAGCCCTAAACGGGGGAGGGCTATATACTTCAATTCTGTTCTCTTATTTTGTTTAGTTGAGTAGCGAACTGTAATGAACACCCAGAATGTAGCTCACCTTTTCCGAGTTGATGAAGTCCTTCTTACTGATGGGAGCATCGTTGTCTCCTCCTGCCAACTCCAGAATATCCCGCACATCAGCTCCGGTAGCCATGGCTGTAAGTTACGCTGTCAGACAACACCACCTGTAACAAGTCATACAAACGTGGTCGGTCGGTTTTCAATCTGGTCAAGTAAATGTAGTGTACCGGTGTTTATCACAGGTAAGCAACCGTACCGAGGGCTACAACTTGGCTATAACGCGTAACGACACCCTAAAAACAGCAGTTTGGTCGAAGCGATCAGTGGGATTATCTGCCTTTCCGTTTCCTTTTGAAAAGGATTCCCTGCATTTTTTTTATGACGACAATAAGGGGTGGTTTTCATTCACAATAGATGATCATACCTAGCTTGCTGGTTGCTAAGCTAGCGACAGCTCCAAAAACAACCCCGCATGAACTTCTTCGACGAACGAGTCTGCCTGTGTCGCCCCCGTGAGACCTGGCGATGAACTGCAGGACAGATCACTGCGTTGGTGTTCCCTCTTGGATGGATCGTCATTAAGGAGGTTCTTGTGACGGCGACCCGGGTTCGATCCCAGCCTGCGGTCATTTCCTGCACGTCTTCCCCTCTCTCTATCATACTCTCCTGTCTACTCTCCACTGTGTCAATTAAATAAAAACGAAGCATGCAACATGCCTCAAAAACAAATCTTAAAAACAACAACAATAACCACAGAAACGGCATTATTTTAGTTTTAATTCATCTTTGAATGACATCTGTGATGCAAACCCCATGTACAGCATTCCATCAGGACTATTCCAGAGATAATGTGTCTATCAAGCATATAGCAATCATTTGTACGCTAAACCGCAGCAATAAAAATCTTTCGAGTTATGTAACAAGGGTATAGGTTTGGTCTGGACACTACCCCGAATTTCTTTTTTTTTTAATAACATTTGTTTGATGCATTATCTGCTGATGTGATGCATATGCAGTAAAACATTTAGTACAGCACCATTCCAATTTTATTTACACTTTGTTTCTTGAAATAGCCTCCGATGTCATCCACCTTTCTTTTCTTGCCCGACATCTTCGACTCGACCAAGTGAAGTGAGCCAACAGCTTTGAATCGCCGGCCTACAGAGAGCTGAGCCAATCAAAGAACAGATCTGTCTCAGACAGATGTTGGGAGGCGGTACCGAAGTGGGAAATTAACCCTTTGTGTACCGCATGAGGCGCTTTCTTTTCAACCTGAATTTTGGTGGAGACAAGTCCTTATAGGACCGCACGCAAATCTACGCCCTCGACGCAGACTGAAGCCCGGTCAACCCTGCTCGACCTCAGTCAGCCTCGAACCGCTGCACAATATTTTGGACGGACCACGAACGTGTAGGAATACTGCGACGAGGGGCACGGGTAGCCTTGGCCCGATGCTTTGTTGGCGGGGATCACGGTCGAGTTCTGCAGGGGCCCCAAGTCCAGAATGTGGGTGACGTGCCGGCCGTCGCACCGCAGGACAATTTTGTTCTCGTAAACGACGGTGTTTCTGAGGACCTCGGGCAGCGCACTGCCTCTCGAGAACAGCGTGGCGGAGGGGCAGACCCCGGTGGCGCTGAGGGGACACTCTATCCTCTTCAGGTACAGCCGGGAGTACCAAAGCGTTTTGGCCAAGAGGGCAAATAAGGCGCTGGTGTGCGGCGGCGTGTGGAACGTGTTGCTGAGGTCGGTCCCCATGCCGTGCCTGTAGTCGGTGACCTCCTGAACGCTGTAGGTGAAGCTCCAGGGCTGGCCGGTGTAGACCCTGGGGGTGTAGGACCTCCGGTCGCTCGCCAGCTCGCTGGCCAGACTGGGGCCGGCCAGGGCGTGGAACTGAAAACCCCGCAGCTTCCCCGCCTCGTAGCGGGGGTCTTGGAGCCGGTGCAGGTCCTCCGCCGAGATCATGGGGAAGCGGACATGCTGCAACAGGTCAAAGCGGTCCCCTGACCCTGGAGACCCCCCCTCCTGGGCAGCCTCCCACCTCTCCAAAGCCTGGAGGACAAAGTACTCGCTGGGAACCGTCAGGTCCGTGCGAGAGAGGAGACCCCTGAGGGCGCGCAGCGACAGGCCGGTCCACGCCGCGGAGGCGGCCAGCGCCTCGCCGTTCCACGCCATGTAGCGCAGGCAGGCCCTCTGGAGGGCGCCGTCGCCCGTGCTGACCGCGTAGTCGAACAACGACAACGGAGCCCCGAAGGTTTGGTCCTCGGGGAGCGCCAGGGTTAACAGCTTTCCCGCCTCTTTCTGGAGCGCCGTCACGCCCCAGTCGGACGCCATCTTGTGAACGCAGAGGGCAGAGGCCAAGGTGATGTTTATCTGGCCGGCGTACAGGTACCTGAGAGGTTCAATCGACACAATGTCATTTCCAAGCCGGTCACACACACAACCACACACACACACACACACACACGCATGTGCACACACACACACACGCTTGCACACACACACGCTTGCACACACACACAAGCACACACGCACGCACACACACCCCTGAAGAAGGCGTCTAAAGGCTGGGTTATGCTTCTGTGTAGGGATTACGTAGTGATCACGCAATGGCCACGCAGTTGCTCGGACGCAGTCATGAGCCCGTGATGGTTCTGCGTGGGGTTTACGTGTCGAAATGCAAGTCAATGCCACACCGGTAGAGGGCGACCAGAATGACCATTCTGGTCATTACATACGGATTACTAGCGAGTAAAAAAAAAAAGTTTACAGAAATGAAGGCAAAAGTTATATATATGTTGTCGCCAATCAGTCGAAGCATTTATCACACCGTGGCGGTGTTTACGAGTGGAAACCGGAAAAGCGATCTCCAGTGAATGTAGTTCGTGGACCAATCACAGCCAAAGCCGCTGCGTTGGTGTTGCGTCGCCTCGACGCGCGTCTAGGATTTTTGGGAGGTGCACGGCGAGGACGTAAAGGGTCCGTAAAGGGTCCGCAACCCCCCAGGCTTGCGTCAACACGGAAGCATAAATGAAGCATAACCCAGCCTTAACAAGGTGCTCCACGGTGTGTTTACCTGACAAAGTGTGCAACGTGCGGCTGGCACCCGGGGCTGATCTCCATGCTGACGTTCCCCTGGGAGGAGCTCAGGAAGGCCCAGCGGGGCTCCAGAGACAGAACCAGTTTGTGTGCACAGATGGTCTCGACGGTGGCGTTTTCCACCGTCACAGACAAGATCAAGTCACAGTCCCTGCGGCTGTCAAACAGCTGTCGCAGGCGTCCAGAGACTCTCGAGCTGTGCTTCACAGAGTGTTCCCGACTGGGGTCGTCTGTCGTGGCTGTGAGGAACACCGGGAAAACAGTGTTGAGTTGAATCTGTGAACATTCAGGATGGAATATACGTACAGTATATGACCTATTCTCCATTTCTGCTTTGTAGGTTTTGTAGGGGAGGTTTATGGCTTATCCTTATCACACACACACACACACACACACACACACACACACACACACACACACACACACACACACACACACACACACACACACACACACACTCACTGCCAGTGACAAAACATATTCAACCACACACACACAAAGGAAAATAGGACTAATCGTACGTGGGTCGCAGATTACCCCAGCGTCTTCTGCATGGACGCAGTCTGAATTTCCCAAGCCAGAATGTTTACACCTGGTGAGGTCTTGCTCCTCCCCGAGACAGTTCACTTCATCCATGAAGATTGGACCTTCACCTAGGGCAGAGCAAAAACCATCATCATTTCACACAAAAGTTGTTATGCAAACATACATGTTTTATTAGGTTAAAAAAAAAAAAACATAAAAAATAATAACAATAATATTCTAATATAATAATTATAATATATAATAATAATGTATATATATATAGTTGTCTAATTATAATATATATATATATATATATATATATATATATATATATATATATATATAGTTGTCTAATTATGCTTGATCATAACTGTCTTATTTACAAGCACACACATACCTGGCCCAAACACCTCTGTCGGAGAGGCCCGACAGCCTCTCCGGCGCTCCAGGTGAAGTTCAGGTGGCGACATACAACCAGAGCCTCCCTGATGTCCCAGCCGTAATCACACACAGTCCCCCACACTCCCTGAAGATAGACCTCCACCCGGCCCTCGCTCGGCTCCTTGCCTCCAGCCAGCCTCATGTCACCATTTTGGAACGCTGCGAGTGGGGATTTACGCTTTATCTTTCTCCTCAGAGTGACTGTGTCATCAACGTGCAGGTGGTTGGCGAGGACTGGGGACCGTGGATGTATGGCATATAGGTCGCAAAACTATCTATCTTTTTTTTTTTTCAATGAAAAAGTAAAACTCGATAAATGTGGGGGGTACCACGGATCTAGTTTCTTCATTCAATTTCACCAGGCATCTCAAACATGTGTCCATGGAAAACTCAATATAAAAACAAAGTAAAAGAGAGTACAAATCCACCAATTCTATAGCCTGGGAATTCCCATGCTGCTTTGCGCGCGATTTCATTCTCACTGCAAAGACAGTCTGGAAACCACCGCCCTTATTTTCCCCTGAGTTAGGGAACCAATCACAGAACGGGGGGGGCAGCAATACGATGACGACGTCTATGCACGACACCGAAGCTTGTAGCGTGTTAATCCAACATGGCAGCGGACACAACGTTACCGTTCGATGCAGCTTTAGAAAGTGTATTAAGTAGCTTTTGTAGCAATTAATTTAATTTTAGTAGCTAATTTTTTGTAGCAATTGGCTATGAATCGCGCGCAAAGCAGCATGTGAAGAACCAGACGCCATTTGATAGACATTCGTAGCGCCCAATAAACGGCTCTAGGCATTCGTAAACCACGCCTCAAATACGAGAAAATGCACACCTAGTTCCCAGACCACCATCTCATCGAGATGTGGACGCGTCAGCCAGGCTACCAATTCTACGTATTAGTAATGTATTAGCCAAGTCGATGTTGATTTAATGAAAGTCGAATGAAGAGGGCAAACACTACTCCTGTTGTGTCAACCTGGCTATATAAACACTGCTCCACATTAGGCCTACATTATATCAAGATATAAGAAAAAGAGGTTTTTATTTAATTTGTATTGGAAATAGAAGTCAACTTCAACAGACATAGGCTACTTACTAACCCTTACAAATTATTTCCACATGCACAAAGGGAAACACTTTTAAAACAGTGTTACCTATCATTTGCCCAACTGAGTGTCGCTACAATGAAATGAAATTAAATGAAATGAGGATGCGATTGCGAAATGTCGTGAAGAGCCAATATGCTGACACCTGTCAGCTAGAGCTCACCCACCACAAAGAGTCAGGCCGACTAGGAGATGGACACAGGCGATGAAGACAAGTCCTCTGGTCATCTCTCAGAATGGTCCGACTGAGAAACAACAGCAGACTTGAACTGAGGAAGGCTACGACGTAGTCACATTAAAGGTGCAGGGTAGAATTTAGCAGCATTTCGAGGGCAACCAACTGAATACCAACCGAATTAAAACACAGTTACTGGTGGTTCCCTGGTAGCTCGCCTCAGTCCTCATGACAGCGACCAGGGTTCGATTCCGGGCCCAAGGTCATTTGCTGCATGTCTTCCCCACTCTACCATACTGTCTAATCTCTGCTGTGTCTATCAAATAAACAAATAAACTGAAATATATTCCATTTCTGCCGAGTCCATTCCACAAGATGCCACAATATTCTACACAGGCTTTGTAATAATAGTAATTAGTTATCTGAATATATTTCAGTCTTGACTAGTCGACAGAGGAAGTGTGACGGTGACTCACCAAGAACAAAACAAAGAGACGTTCTTCACGAGTCCACTGGAGACAAATCTGCTGCAGCTGCAGATTTATCCCCATAAATATAATGTCCAAAGTTCAGAAGTAAGGGACTCCCATTGTGTCACACACACATGCGCACTGACACGTTCAGTACACAGACACACCGACTGCTGCTCTCATCATGCAGGCCCCATACTGGACTGGTTGTACATATGGAGCACAGAAAAGGCTAACACAATATGAATTATAAATGGTTTAAAATAATCAACCACATTATATTTTGCAAGAAGAACACTGAAAAAGAAATTGATGCTTGATTCAACAATTTGGGTTATGTTGTCCTTATGTCGCTTACATCCTAGCAGATATGATATTAGTGTAGGCAAACAATGAGCATTCAGAAAGCAAAGTTACATCTTTATGTTTTAAACATTGAAGGACATTATTACAAGCAAACAGTACTGATGCTTGAAGCAGACAACAAAAGGAATGACAAGACTATTATACAGTAATTAAACATTTTTAATATATATACACACACACACAATTTGATACAGCATTTTATACTTAAATATTAGGGAGAGAAAGAGGACTGACAATCCTCTCTCATCAGACGTTTTCAAACCATTTTGCAAAAAACAGAAGTTTTCAGACCGATTGGAACGCTGGTTAGCAGGTTGAATCAGTGAAAATAAGAGATAAGACTTAACTTAACTAAAATGGTTTGTAGCCATTGAGTATCTAGTGCATGTTCGCGTCACAACAACAGTCTGCACGTTCACCAAAGAGAAAACACGCCTCCCGAAAAATAAATATTCCTTCAAACAGGAACGATGGATCACTTTTATAACAAAAGGGACTAAGATTTAATCACGACAAATGCAAACGCAGCTGTCTATCATAAAAACACAAAACATTAATTAAAACACACGTCAACACAGCATTTGCAAATTTGTAAACTCTAAAAATGTGTACTTTGTTCGTCAAGAGGGGAGAAAGTGATTTGTATCCTCTCTTCAGCACATTGAAAGCAGACATTTTATCTATTAGTAAGAAACAGTTCAATTCATTATTGATGGAAGACAATCACCAGTTGCATGAATACAAAATTCTCAAATATCAATAAGGACTTTTTTTCCCCTAAGGTTGAAAAAATCAGCTTTGTGCCTTTCTTTTTTTGTCAGGAGTTTTCCATAAAGCCTAACAAACTGTTCTGAAGCAGTGTGTCAATCTAAGCTCCTGGCAGCTCTTTCTAATGTCGTATTTAAGAAAACGCGCAATGTCCAGTTTTGCCGACGTGGCGTCTTGCAATGGTTTCAATCTCTACTTTAAAATACGCGTTTTCTCTAACAATATGATACCGATATTATACATACTCTTTCCAATATGTTCCAAAAAATACATCGCTCAGAACGTCGACGACAAACACACATGACATCCCATAATAAAACATAGTTAACTGCCATTCTCGGGCTTGTTCACAGTGCAATAAAATGACAGGTACGGTTGATGTTGTCAGGAGGCCGTCGCCGGCCACCTGACAGACAGGAGCCCCCCGCTCGCCACGGCCAGGCCAGCGCACGCCGCGGGGAACGCCTCAAGTTCTGCTGGTGTGGTGACAGAATGCCACGCCGAGTCGAGGTAAACAACAGCCATTAATGCAAGACAACAACAACAACAACATCAAAAAACAACAACAATATTAATATTAATATTAATTCACCTTGCACTTCACACAGTACAAAAATAGAAATTGTTCGGACCCAGGAAAAGGCATCAAATAAATAGATTCAAATAGATTGGAGCGTGTGATGTAGGGGTGGTGGTGGAGGAGTTGGTGGAGGAGGTGGTGGAGGAGGTGGAGGAGGTGGATGGTGGGCCATCTGCTGCTACAGTTCATCTTTGGGGTTAATGTTGAGGCCGAGATGCCCAGCGGACTGGCTGTCCAGGTCCTGGACCACCTCGTCTGCCTGCAGCCTCTCCTGGAGGGACCAACCAGGGAGGTGGAATCACAACGGGGCGGAAGGAAGGAAAAAGGTCACCAGCGCACAAAGTTTGCATGATAAGTTGAGCTTTGGTGTGAGTGGACTACACAACACACAAGCCAGAGATGTTGTCAACGTCATACGAACAGAAGCACAGAGACACTTGTAAGGTGACAGTAAACTTTTTTCACTCAACGACGAAAAAAAGTTATATAAAATTCATCATTGTCATTACAACATAATATTCTAGAGGAATTTCAAAAGTTTTATACATACGATCATCTTCACAAATGTATTACTCGATGAATACTTTAATGATGAATACTGCATGATATTCCATCAAACTAAATCTTACACACTTTGTACATGCTCAAATCCATTTTATTAATCTCGTAATTCAGAGCATTTGTTGGTTTCAATATAGTTTTTTTACCATCTTACTTATGTGTTAATGTGTGTCCAAAAATATCTGCATCTAAGATTTTCACGAGAAGAGCCCATTTCTGGCCTGGTGTTGCACCATCACATTCAGCCACTCAGTGGCGGACTGGCACCAAAAAGAGGCCCTGGCAATTTTGACAAAGAGAGGCCACATTTGCCTTCTCACTAAAAATGACGTTTTTTTTTTTTTTTTTTTCCTGTAAATTACAGGAAAAACAAAACAAAAAACGTCATTATTATTATTTAGTTGAGTAGGCCTATTATTTTTCAGAGTTAACAGGCCGTTTTGTTTGTTTGCTTTTTTTCCTTATTTTTTGTGGCCGCCTGCAGCTCCGCTTTATTTTTTATTTTTATTTTGATTTATTCATTTATTTATTTAGCCTATTTATTTATTTATTTATTTATTTGTGATGCGGCCACAATGGCATTTGCCCACATTGCCCAATGGCCAGTCCGTCCCTGGCCACGCTGCATACTTTGCCTTTAACCGTAACTTTAAGACCGTTCCCTGAGGCTTGTTCTGTTCTAAACATGGCTGCCTGCATAAAACAGATACAACCAAACATGGACGCGTGAGAAGAATAAAAGAGGGCCGAGGGAAGGCCTTTACCAGCTCTCTGAAGAGGGGATCCAGAGTGAACCAGAGGGCCACTGCACAGCGCTGCCCCCTAGTGACAGCCTTCACGCCGTGCGGGTTCTCCCCTCCGGACGAGAAGCCCACCATGCGCCCACACTTTGGCTTCACTGACGCCTGGAGGGGGGAGAGGAGTTGTTGACACTGTCACTGAGCGTTTATATCCACAGCAGTTATCCACAGGGGGCTGCAAGACGGGCCGAGAGCAACCGCAGCAATCAAAACTACACGCAAAGACCATTGAACAATGAAATCTGGAGTCAAACATTACAAGTACCGTACAGATTGTACAGTTGCTGACATAAATCAGAGCTCATGGTTCGTGGGATGACGTGTTCATGGATTTGGACTAGTGACTGGCTGCTTTGTTTTGGCTAAGGGCTCCGTAACACCACCAGCGGTCACTTCCTATTCCCAAAAAGTCTCCAGCTCTCCACCCCCTAAACAAACCTACCGTGACAGTTTTGGCATCCATTTCAGTGAAAATGAATTCTCCGCCCTCAAAGTCTCCATTGAGGTACAGCAGTGCACTGAGGAAGAGAGGGTCACAATGAATAACGGACTGTACATTTTACACAAAGTATTGCATGACAGTCTCTCTGGGACACAGAGTGACACCTCCACGGGGCAGTGACCGAGCTACGGACCTGTAGTCTCTGTAAGTGTACGCTGGCGGCTCCTTCCAGCACTCATTGGCCTCCGGGTCCAGCAGGCAGTTGTCGGCGTGGATCGGGTGGCTCAGGTCGTTTCTGTGGTCCTGTTGGCCTGTGGACCCAAAGGGGGCATGTCTACGTCAGACCATCCAGAAGAACACTGACAGTGCCAAAGTATCGAGGCGTGTGTGTGTGTGTGTGTGTGTGTGTTTGTGTGTATGTGTGTGTTTCTGTGTGTGTGTGTGTGTGTGTGTGTGTGTGTGTGTGTGTGTGTTTCTGTGTGTGTGTGTGTGTGTTTCTGTGTGTGTGTGTGTGTGTGTGTGTGTGTGTGTGTGTGTGTGTGTGTGTGTGTGTGTGTGTGTATGTGTGTGTGTGTGTGTGTGCGTTTCTGTGTGTGTGTGTCTGTGTGTGTGTGTGTGTGTGTGTGTGTGTGTTTCTGTGTGTGTTAAGAGTGTGGATTGGGACGGAATTTTCTGTCCGAGCTCGGCCCGCATCCAACAGAACAGTAACCGAACCCGACCCGAGCCCGACAGGCATCAAGCTTTTCACGTCAACAAACAGATGAGCGTAACATGTGCAGGTTGACGCGCGGGTAAATAAAAAATGTAAAATCGCGCAGATGTGACCGAGCCCGACCCGAACATAATTTCTAAATATTTGCCAGAACAATATTTGTCCATCCTCTAGTGTGCGTGTGTGTCTCTACGTGTGTGTGTCTACGTGTGTGTCTCTACGTGTGTGTGTCTCTACGTGTGTGTGTCTACGTGTGTGTCTCTATGTGTGTGTGTCTCTACGTGTGTGTCTCTACGCGTGTGTGTCTATGCCTTGTCCTACGCGTGTGTGCGTCACTCACCTGTGATGGCGGTCCTGCACACCAGGTGTGTGTAGGAGAAGTGCAGGGTGGAGTTGAGCAGGAAGTAGGACTGGATGATGCTCCTGGCCCGCTCGCTCACCTCGTAGAAGAGACGCGCGCTCTTCAGGGGCACGCGGCCCTCGTAGCCGTACTGCAGGGAGGAGAGGGGAGGGTTTCCTTAAGTCCCCACTGGCCACAGACAAGCTATCGCTGCAGTGAATGGTCACTGTTTGGCTTTCCCATCCGATCGTCTGCTGTTGACGGGACAGCGACCTCAAACCCTTCAACACCAGGGCAGCACGGGGAGTCCCCCAAAGGAAAGGGCACCGGGTTCGATCCCCAAAAGGTCCCCTATTGTGTATCGACTTCATTTGTTTCCATTTGGTTTGTCTTACTGTCCTTTATTTGCTGCTGGGACGCCCGATTCTCCCCATCTGGGGTCAATAAAACACCATCTTTTCTTTGGGTACTTGTCTGAAATGACTTTTTGGTTGTTCCCTGAAACTTGTCATGGTGACTTTCTTACTGTATTAGCAGCATTGAAATGTTTCACCTTCTTATGACAAATGTACTCTTTGTAAGTCGCTTTGGATAAAAGCGTCTGCTAATGCCCTAAATGTAAATGTAAATGTTATCTGAAACAAGTGCATAACAGCGTCTGCTGAGTGAACGCACAGCAGCGGGGCATCAAAAGGCATCACATGAACAAGGACGCCAAATCCACCGAGCCACCTACCAGCAGGGTTTTGAGGACCGTGGCTCCCTCGAATCTCTCATTGGGAGTGTGAGGAGACATCTTCCCCCTGTAGCCGTCCCCTGCCATGGTCACAGCCTGACGGACACACACACACACACACACACACCGGTACCGTCAATCGGAAGCCAGGCACCACCGTGTCACTGTCTGCCCAACGGCCGTGCGATTCAATCAGGCACAGCATTGCTTACACATTGGGACGTGCATTGTACGCCGTACAGTGCATTTGTGTTCGTTTACATTATGTTACTATGGCGCACGCACGCACGCACGCACGCACACACACACACACACACACACACACACACACACACACACACACACACACACACACACACACACACACACACACACACACACACACACACACACACACACACACACACACACACACACACACACACACGCACACGCACACGCACACACGCGCGCGCAATGCAGACTCAAGCCAGGACGGGTTCTCACTTGAGCCAGTTGCTTTAGGTCAGAGCACTCCTCTTGGTTGATGACATCATCCAGCAGAACTCTCTGGGTTCCATTCAGGGCCACGGAGTTCTGCACCAGCTGCACACTCTCATACAGCAGGGGACCACCTAGGCAGATCACAGCACACGGACAGAAGTCCCCTTGTATTCACCGTGGGCTGTTGCCAAGCGATGGGAGTGACCGGCGAATGACACTGTTAAATGCCCACAAACCACGGGTTACGGAAAAAAGAAATAAAAGTGAGGCGAGTTCATGTATTTATTATTTATGTGGCTTTAGGTGCCACGTAAAAACCGAAACGACAGGAGGGCTTTGTGTGTGTGTGCAAGCCCCCCACAGCAAACTACACACACCACACTAAACCCTCGAACCGTCAGCAATCGATGCTCTGCAGGGGGGGGGGTTCATTGGTGAGCTCCTCCCCCTCACAACAGGGGGTCGAGTGTCTACCACGGCCCCGGGTTCTGGTGTCACAATGTGGGACAGGATCGTCTAGCTAGTGGTATGGGGGCAGGTTTTGACTCCCAGCCGTTTCTGGGTTCTGGGTCAGAGGAACCCCCCCATGTCCACCATCTACTGGTGGGTTTCCACAAGCACCTTGATTATTACATGTTTCTCAATGTTACGAAAATCACACATTTTCTTGTCATGAGGAGGGAGAGATGCTCTCTCTTCCCCTATCTCAGCTGCAGAAAACAGCCATTGTAGCCAAACAGCACTCCTTAGATAAATAAAGAGTTAAGAGTGGGATGAGAAGGGTAATCCCACACAGCGGCGTTGCCAAATACTTTCGGGGACGGGGATTTGAGTCGTACCTTCTCTGATTGGCTGCGGCGGGGCTTCTATTATGTTCTTCTTCTCTGAGATGGGAACATAATCCATCCAGCCGTCTGTACCAGAGGGAATTCTGGGAAAACCCGAATGTGGAAGATTCCGTTTAACAAAGGAGTTGTTAGGAGTATTTAACGTGAATGATGAATAATCATGACATATATCTGTCTATCTGTCACAACTGGCTTGTTCATCATGTGTACCGCTCTGATACCTGTTTGAATCATCTCTCCCCCCAGTGCTGCTCCAGTATTGCTGTGAGGAAATACAAAATATACAAAATACATTGATTATTACTTGAAAACTGCTTAACTTTCAGCTTTACTTTTTTTTTTTTTTTTTACAAAAGTCCAAACTCTTCTTTTTTTAAACTGTATACTTGTATGTTCAGACTACGAGCCTCACATGTGTTCCCCTTTGTCACCAGCAGGTGGCAGCAGTAGCTGAGAACACGCTGACCACAGAGGCCGTGCCAAACACCTGTTACCCTGCCTGGAATCACCCAGAGCGCGGGGCTGACCCGCTGCAAGCTGACACAGCTCATTGTGAAATGGCCTTACTTTGAAAGCAAATTTTTAGTCCAAACTAACATTAAAAATGTAATCCAAACTGAAATCAAAACTGATATCCGAAATGAAATCCATCCATAAATCCAAAATTAAATCCAAACTGTAATGTAAATTGAAATCCAAATTGAAAATCACTAAACCATGCTGCTCTCTACACGTTGGGTGGATAATAAGAAGTGGTTTGAATCCCATTCAAAGGATGCTGTGTTCGATCCCCGATGTCCACACACCCACATCCCAAACTCGTCGTAGGCATCCATGGGCTAGACACCTTAATAATCTGTATCTGTACTCACTCTGTAAGTCACTGTATCTGTAATCACTCTGTAAGTCACTGTATCTGTACTGACTCTGTAAGTCACTGTATCTGTACTGACTCTGTAAGTCACTGTATCTGTACTCACTCTGTAAGTCACTGTATCTGTACTGGCTTTGTAAGTCACTGTATCTGTACTGGCTTTGTAAGTCACTGTATCTGTAATCAGTCTGTAAGTCACTGGATCTGTACTCCCTCTGTAAGTCACTGTATCTGTACTCCCTCTGTAAGTCACTGTATCTGTACTCACTCTGTAAGTCACTGTATCTGTACTGACTCTGTAAGTCACTGTATCTGTACTGGCTCTGTAAGTCACTGTATTTGTACTGGCTCTGTAAGTCACTGTATCTGTACTCGCTCTGTAAGTAACTGTATCTGTACTCACTCTGTAAGGCACTGTATCTGTACTCACTCTGAAAGTCACTGTATCTGTACTCACTCTGTAAGTCACTGTATCTGTACTGGCTTTGTAAGTCACTGTATCTGTACTGGCTTTGTAAGTCACTGTATCTGTAATCAGTCTGTAAGTCACTGGATCTGTACTCCCTCTGTAAGTCACTGTATCTGTACTCACTCTTTAAGTCACTGTATCTGTACTGGCTCTGTAAGTCACTGTATTTGTACTGGCTCTGTAAGTCACTGTATCTGTACTCGCTCTGTAAGTAACTGTATCTGTACTCACTCTGTAAGGCACTGTATCTGTACTCACTCTGAAAGTTACCATATATGTACTGACTCTAAGTCACTGTATCTGTACTGACTCTGTAAGTCACTGTGTCTGTACTCACTCTGTATGTCACTGTATCTGTACTAACTCTGTAAGTCACTGTATCTGTACTGACTCTGTAAGTCACTGTATCTGTACTGACTCTGTAAGTCACTTTATCTTTACTGACTCTGTAAGTCACTGTATCTGTACTCACTCTGTAAGTCACTGTATCTGTACTCACTCTGTAAGTCACTGTATCTACTCACTCTGTAAGTCACTGTATCTGTACCTACTCTGTAAGTCACTGTATCTGTACTCACTCTGTAAGTCACTGTATCTGTACACACTCTGTAAGTCACTGTGAATGAGACTCACCCCTTCTGTGAACTGAATGCCCATGATTTCACTTCCCATCACCAGCAGCTCCAGTTCCTGTCTGTGGCGTCTCAGGTACCATGCGGCTTTCTGTACCAACACAGGGACACATTGATCCAAGATATTACCAGATTGTCCACTTCATGAAAATACCAGTCAGGCATGCGTTCTGATGTCACGTCCTCTCACAGTATCCTCCCCCCACTGGCCAGCACTGGGCACAGCGCGGACGGACTGGGAGCCCAACGCAGAGCCTCACTCACGGTGGCAAGAACCGCCTACTTGTCCGCAAGGGGTCTTGATTGACACGCAAGCGCGACCAATCATGGGTTCCACACACGGGAACAGTTGTTGGAGTGAAACAGACCCCCCCCCGCTGAGAAATTGACGTGACCGCCAGCAACGGCTCAGCGGTCGACCCAGGAAAACAAGACGTACGGGCGGCCTGAACAAACCAGGTGTTCCATCAAACAGAATGCACCTGACTACCCCCCCAGCGTCATGCCCGGGAGTAACGGCTGCCTCTCTGTGAGTGACAGCGCTGACAGCCAACGAGAATCAGTCTGGAGTCTCTAGTCCGGGCTCTAAGCGTCTCAGGTGTTCAGGACACGTCGGAGGCCCGGGACACGTCGGAGGCCCAGGACGCCAGGTTCTGGCGCTTCAGCGGGACGGGCCTCGTCAAGCTGCTCCATCTGGGTCGAACCCGTCGGCGAGTCTGGACGGCAACAGAAAACAGTTCTGCCGGTCGTCTAACGGCCCTTTGACTCAAGCCAGACACATCACAACGTATAACGCCTTCCGGTTAACATGGGATTCAAAAGAGGGCCATTTTCTCACGAGCTTCCCTGCCAGCCTGGCGGGAACACAAGTCAATGTTTTTCCTCTCTGGGCGACCGGGCCCGGCCTTATGGACCGCTTCTTACTTCTCTCTGTTCAAATGTTGATTCATATTTTATTAAGGCTTGTAGCTTCCAGCCAGGCTTCAGATAATAAAAAAAAGTTGGACTGTATTCTTGCATCATTAAATACCACGCAGTAACTGGTCCACTGTTTGGGATTCAGGGAAAGGGAGAGAAGGAGAGTTTATATACGCTGTGAGAGTTTATATACGCTGTACTCGGGGGGGGGGGGGGGGGGGGGTGAAACGTTTCCACACTACTGGTGTTTTTTAAACACATAAAAGTGTGTCTGCTTGTCCGCATGGCTGCGCTACCGTGTGATTACGTCTGTAGGCTTCCCTGGTCTGTACGTGTCCTAAAGGACTCCGTACAAGATGTCCTGGTGGCTTGAAGTGAGAGACAGGAGGCGGGAGAGGAGGAAGGCCCGAGCACGGCCATCATGGGGAATGTTATGAAACCCAAGTGGACGGTAGCATTTTTCTTTTGCTCGTGCAAAAAAAAAAAAAAAGGGAAAGGAAAAAGAGTTCAGCCTTCTTAATACAAATAGCCCAAATTGCTCCAGATTGTTCCAGCTTCTGTGGGCATTCTGACATGACTCTCACTCGCTCTCCCTCTTTCTCTCTCTCTCTGGCTCTCTATTTCACTCCCTCTCTCTCCCTCTCCCTCCACCATTCCTGATCGGCGCTGTTTGGCACGGCCATGGAATAACTCTGGCAGCGAGCTCCGGGAGCTGGTGAATGACCTCCCCGAGGCACAGGGATACGATGGAAGGAACCGCAGTGGAGATCGCTGGGCCGCAGAACCGACTGCACTGGAAAAGACTCTCAGGGGTGTGTGTGTGTGTGTGTGTGTGTGTGTGGGAGGGGGGGGGGGGTGTGCGTGTGTGTGTGTGTGTGTTTGTGTGTGTGTGTGGGGGGTGGCGGTCGGGGTGCTCAAAACAGGGGAAAAAAGTGAGCACATAATGTAATCACAGACACATACACGCATGCATACACACACGTACGCAGGCACGCGCAAACACGCACACACGCACGCACGCACACGCACACACACACACACACACACACACACACACACACGCACCACTCGTACTGCACCACTGGGAGCTGTGGTTCTTCTAATGGGTGCCAGACTTTCTAGGAAAAGGGGGGGCGGTGGAAGTGGGGGTGTCAGGGGCTCAAACAAGGAACCGCTTGATGTTAGCATATGGGGTCGGGGGTGGGCGGGGCTTAGGGGGGGGCCAATCAGCTCGTCTCGCTGATGATGGTTCCATCATCCTTCCAACCAGTTTCCAACGTCTTCTCGTTAAAATGACGGCCAGATGTTCGTCCTGTAATTACCGTGCCTGTTATGAATGCTAGGCAGAAAACCATTGGAATTAAATGCTAATGAATGCAAGTTGAAAAAAATAAAAAGGGATAAATACGAACAACGTGCAACGTAGCGGCCTCCTGCCGGTCACTGCACTGTAAACGCACAATGCATCATTCATTTTCAGAGGTAATGGTGAACGGTAATAAAAGAGGTAATGGTGAATAGTAAATACAGAGGTCATGGTGAATGTTGAAGAGGTAATGGCGAATGCTAACTAAAGAGGTAATGGTAAATGGTAACTATAGAGGTAATGGTGAACGGTTACTATAAAGGTCATGGTGAATGTTGAAGAGGTAATGGCGAATGCTAACTAAAGAGGTAATGGTGAATGGTAACTATAGAGATAATGGTGAATGGTAACTATAGACATAATGGTGAATGGTAACTATAGAGGTAATGGTGAATGGTAACTATAGAGATAATGGTGAATGGCACACACACACACACTCGTGTACACACGCACACGTGTACACACGCAAGCAACAACAACAACAAACACACAAGTACACACACACACAAACACACAAGTACACACATACACACACACGTATACACACACACACACACACACACACACACACACACACACACCCCCCCCCCCCCCCCAGCACTGTAAGCACTGACCTCCCGGGGTCCGCCGTGGGTCCCCAGCACCTCCTGGTAGTACTTGAGGTTGTCGGTCATGAAGTCCTCCCCCTGGTGGAACATCAGGTAGGTGTGGGCGCACTGCAGGGCCTCCTGCAGCATGTCCACTGGGGGGGGGGAGGGACGGGGGAGGGGGGAGGGAGGGGGGAGGGACACAAGGAGCAGGATTAGAGACGGAGGAGGAGGAGGACAGTCGGGGGAGGGAGGGTCAGCGGAAGGGAGAGACAAAGGGAACCACAGGGCTGCATGGAAGAGACAATGAAGAGAGAGAGAGAGAGAGAGAGAGAAAGAGAGAGAGAGAGAGAGAGAGAGAGAGAGAGAGAGAGAGAGAGAGAGAGAGAGAGCGAGATAGAGAGAGAGAGAGAGAGAGAGAGAGGGGCTGGAGAGGGGGGAGACGGGGGGGGGGGGAGAGAGAGAGAGCTGGGACACATTCACGCAAGGGACCTTTCCTAGCATGCTGATTGGCTTGCTTTCAGCGGGGTTTCTGGGATTTTACTGTAAACACCATTTTTAATAAGTCACTGAATGGAACGGTCATTTGCTTTGTGTGTGTGTGTGTATGTGTGTGTGTGTGTGCGTGTGTGTGTGTGTGTGTGTATGTATGTGTGTGTATGTGGACTGGGGGACTTCAAAGAATGGAAATCCCGAGACATTCCAGGACTATTAACTGTTGGTTTCCGCAGAAACCGTCAGGGTGAGCTAGTGGAAACAGACGTGTGCGTACACACGTACAAACACACACACACACACACACTACTATGATAAAGTGTAATGCCCCTCCAGGCTCCCTCTCTACCCAGAGCTCAGAGTGATGCAGAATCCATCAGCGATGGGCAGCTGTGAAATGGGAACTTTATCTCCATCTGATAGCGGTTGTCTGAACCGAGTGGGGGGGGGTTATACACACACACACACCTGTCGAGAAATGTCCAAGACCAGCTCACTGTTACACACACACACACACGCACGCACGCACGCACGCTCGCACGCGCACACACACTAAAGTCATGCTTTACTAGCTTGTAAAGGAGCGAGGCTAACCAAGCACTTCCTGTCTTGGCTTCCTATCTGCATCCACTTTGGTCAGAGTGTCCACAGCTTCTCCCCCAGGCCCACGGCTCTGGAGTTCACACTTAAAACGTAACGGAAGGTTACGTAAAAGGAAGGTGACGGGGGGGGGGGAGAGAGAGAGAGAGAGGGGGGGGGGGGGAATGGGCTGAGGGAGGGGGGGGGGGGAAGACAGGGGAGAAATGGGGAGAGTTTGTTAAGGGGAGAAGAGACAGGAGAAGGGGGCGAGAGAGGGGACGGAGGGGAGAGAGGGGAGTGAGGGGAGAGGGGGGAGCGAAGTGAGAGGGGGAGAGAGTGGAGAGAGGGGAGCGAGGGGAGACGGGGAGAGAGGGGAGCGAGGGGAGAGGGGGAGAGAGTGGAGAGAGGGGAGCGAGGGGAGAGGGGGAGAGAGGGGAGCGAAGGGAGAGGGGGAGAGAGTGGAGAGAGGGGAGCGAGGGGAGCGAGGGGAGAGGGGGGGAGAGGGGGGGAGAGGGGAGAGAGGGGAGAGAGGGGAGCGAGGACTGGAAGGAGGTGGCAAGACGGAGGCCTCCCAGTGTACGACACGAGAGGCCGCTGAGAGATACGACCGCTGGGCCGCAGCCAGGGAGCGATGGGAGGTCCTACACAGAGGAGGCCCCCGGTTAGGGGGGGGGGGGGGCCCCTCTGTGTGGGGGCAGGGCGGTCCGGGGGGGGGGGCAACCGTCGGGCCCCCTGGAGAGAGACGCCTCGCATTGGGCAAAACCGACCGCTGGACGCGACACCCTGCCCTCTGGTTTGCGACTCCTCTGAGGCGTTACCACGGCGATGCGTCAGAATGTTGACACCCCCCCCCCACCCCCCTGCCACTCAGCTCTTGTTTAAAAGGCACAGGAGGATGCAGAGGATGCAGCTTTGTTTATTGTTTGCGTATGGAGAAGGCCAACGTCCTGATGCACAGCATCAGGACGTTGTCTCCGGTCGTTTGCAGCTCTGCTATTGATTTGGACTATTTATTGTGGACTAACGATGTAACTCATTTTAAACATCAGAACACACACACACACACACACAGACAGAAAACCTGCAGCTGCGTCAAAGCCAAAGCTGTGTCGGGATCACAGGTCTGATCCCCCACTTAGCTTGATAAGAGCCACATGCCAGTGGTCGTACAATCATATGATCTCAGAGGTCCTCAGCAGCCCTCAGCTCTCATCCAGCACTCACACTGTGTTGTTGTGCCAACAAACTATCTGTAGTGGAACATCACACTGCGCTCCACCTCCATGGCAGTAATAGGAGAGGCCTGCACACGCGCGTGCACACACACGCACGCACGCGCGCACGCACGCACGCACGCACGCACACGCACACACACAAATCCAGTCGAGGTCACACAAACACCAGGAAACACACGATGCTCCTGTTACCTCATTGTGAGCACTGTGGTGCCTACAATACCTAACAGGGTGTTGTCCTCTCTTAATAGACTTGTCTACAGCTCTTTTGTGTTTCTATTTGCACCTGTGTGCCTGGTAATCCATACACACAAAGACAGACACAGATATGTCGAAACTCATCTTTGTCTCATGTGACAATGGTGTCTCGTCCTCAGAATAAGAATCTCGGTGATTAAATCTGTCGGTCTCATCTCACAGTTAGGAGGTCAGTTCTGGATTCCCACACCACAAAAGCCTCAAATCTCTTTAGAAAAGTGTCCGGTGAAGGATTAGAGAGCAGTGCATGAGCTGGTCACCGCAGTGCATGAGATGGTCATCCCAGTGCATGAGTTGGTTATCGCAGTGCATGGGCTGGTCACCGCAGTGCATGAGAAGGTCAATGCAGTGCATGAGATGGTCATCGCAGTGCATGAGCTGGTCAATGCAGTGCATGAGATGGTCACTGCAGTGCATGAGCTGGTCACCGCAGTGCATGATCTGGTCATCGCAGTGCATGAGCTGGTCAGTGCAGTGCATGGGATGGTCAGTGCAGTGCATGAGAAGGTCATCACAGTGCATGAGCTGGTCAGTGCAGTGCATGGGATGGTCAGTGCAGTGCATGAGAAGGTCATCACAGTGCATGAGATGGTCAGCGCAGTGCATGAGCTGGTCACTGCAGTGCATGAGCTAGTCAGTGCAGTGCATGAGCTGGTCATCGCGGTGCATGAGCTGGTCAGTGCAGTGCATGAGCTGGTCATCGCGGTGCATGAGCTGGTCATCGCGGTGCATGAGATGGTCAGTGCAGTGCATGGGATGGTCAGTGCGGTGCATGAGCCGGTCATCGTGGTGCATGAGCCGGTCATCGTGGTGCATGAGCCGGTCACTGCAGTGCGATGGCAGCAGGAGGGGGAGGCGGGGTCTCACCGTGGAAGTAGGCAAACTGCAGGTAGTCGTAGTGCAGCGGCAGGTAGTTCTCCATGGGAGACAGGCGGCCGGGCCGGGTGGCCAGGTCACGCACACACTCGTGCTCACAGTGCAGCGTCTGCGTGAAGTGGTCTGCAACACACACATAGTCACACACACACACACACACACACACACACACACACACACACACACACACACCGCATGTTGACATCACTGGCTTCGGCATCAGAGGCAAACCGGCAAACTGGCGCCAAAAAGGACAAGACGGACGACATTTTAAAAGATTTTTGCTTGAGAATCTCCGTGCTGGGGAGCTAATTTTGGCAGGAAAGCACACAGGGAGGGGGGGGGGGGGGGGTTCGCGTTCCCTTTCATCTCTTTATTTTCTTAATCTTTTCACCGCTTGTGACCGCATCAAGAGGCGGGGGCCCCCCTGCCGCTCGGAGGGCCCCCAGCCCCGGAACGTTCCGGCGGACTGCGCTAACCGATGCAGTAGCACGGCCCGCCGCGTGTTTACCTTACGATCGTGAGTATTCAGGTTACCGTTGGGCCGGTTCACCCCGTCGGCCACGGCCCCGGCGTGCCTTCGCGTGACACGCAGTGTGTGTGTGCGGTCACACCGCCAGCACCATTAGCTCCTAATGACGGGGAAATCGCCGCAGTGATGTCAGCGCCGGGAGGTTAGGCAAAATGGCAGCCGCTCGGCGCGGAACACGTTGGGGAGAAAAAAAAAGAAGGCGTTCAACAGCCATCATCGCTGTCTTTTAACAGCCGTAAAAAATAGAAATTACGATGCGGTCGTTCCAGCCAAGACTTGGGGGCACTGCAGCTTAGCTCATGTTGTAGGAGGGGGAGAAAAATAAAGTGGTTTCTGACACTACACCAAGGAATCACGGTACACCAGACAAAACAAAGCACAGCAGACAAAAACAGAGCGAAACACACGCCAACAACGCATCTTAATAACAGCGGGCAGGGTGTCTTCTCAGGGTCATCCTGCATTGTGAAACCGACCATAAATGTGCCCACAACAACGTCAACATTTAACAACCTTTTTTCCCCCCCCCCGTTTCCAAATGTTTGACTCTGAAATCTGTACGGCGCACCGCACATCCTGAGAGGGTAAACGTGCGGTAAACAGACACTCGTACAACAACACGACGCTCTCTGGCAGTCCCCACGCCAGCGTGTTCACGTCTGGGGTGTGAACGTGTGAAACGCCGGCAGGCAGTGTGTGTGTGGTCACCCAGGTGACTGTGTGTGTCACCCAGGTGACTGTGTGTGTTCACCCAGGTGACTGTGTGTGTTCACCCAGGTGATTGTGTGTGTGGTCACCCAGGTGACTGTGTGGTCACCCAGGTGACTGTGTGTGTTCACCCAGGTGACTGTGTGTTCACCCAGGTGACTGTGTGTTCACCCAGGTGACTGTATCACCCAGGTGACTGTGGGCCTCATTTACTAACAGAATTGCGTCCATTTCTAGCGTAATTTGCGGGTAAAATAGGCGCAAAAACATGGAACCGTATTTACTAACGTGGCGCAACGGGGTAAATGCGCAAATAGCCTGCCTCTGAAGAGGCGATAGGCAAGTTGCGCATCCCGCCTCATTTATATGCATAAATGGGAGTGTATCAGGGGAAGTGGGAGTGAATCGCAAAGAGCTGGGAGGTAACGCGTTAAGTGCGCCTTATTATGTATTGCGTGGTATTTACTACGATTGCCTGAGAAGTGCGCGACTCGAATTGGAGCGCAAATCTCCGCCTCATAAAAGCAGGTGTAAACCAGGAAGCGGGTTTTGCTTGAGCCTGTAAACAAGGACATGGCAGCTGTTGTAAGAGCAAGAAGAAGACACCGACAAAGGCACCGCGCCGATCAGCGCGGAACTTTTGTTTTCTTTTTCTTGGATCGTCCATGGTTACGCAAACACGCAGACCAATTCTTCCTTCTTTTAACGGTGCGCTAATTACACTAGGGCGGAGTATGGCGCGGATTGCCTGATGAAGTACGGGTTTGATAAATACAACGTAAAGTGCGGTGACGAATGCTGCGCAAATAACGGCTCGGCGCTGGCGCAGATTACGCTGCTTTCGCAAATGTTAGTAAATTAGGCCCTGTGTGTGTTCACCCAGGTGACTGTGTCACCCAGGTGACTGTGTGCGTTCACCCAGGTGACTGTGTGTGTCACCCAGGTGACTGTGTGTGTTCACCCAGGTGACTGTATCACCCAGGTGACTGTGTCGCCCAGGTGACTGTGTTGTGTTTGGTGTGCAGGGAGACCAACTGGACGACTGCGGTCCACCCGTGACACTTGAGGACTCAATGGTCTGAAACGTGTTACTGCACAGCCAGAGATGGGCCTCCCGTTCCCCCCCCGTGCCATATTTTAATCATCGCCAGACGAGCGAGTCAACAGACCACGACGTCATCACCATCCCCACCCTGTGGGATTAAGGCAGAGGCATCGGAGTGGAAATCTCGTTCCTTAACCCCGCGATCCCTCGTCTGGACTCGCCTGTTTCTACACTGAGCAGGTGAGTGTACTACATAACTGGTCATCTCTCTGCACAACTGCCATCCATCCATCCATCCAAAAAAAACAAACAAAAATCCGACATGCTACATCCTTGTGTATGCTATTACCTCGTAGTGTATGCCTGGATGTATGTACATTTATGTATATTTTCATTTCTTTATGTACATTTTTGTATATTTTATTACATAGGTTTATATTTTTACATAGGTTTATATTTTCTACATAGGTTTACATTATATATTTATATATTCTAACACTCTACTATACGTAGAGTGTCCTCTTTCTTTTTCCTGGAGTATTGTGACGAACGCAATTTCCCTCAGGGATCAATAAAGTATGTCTCTCTGTCTGTCTGTCTGTCTGAGTGCACTCAGTACTCTAAAGCCCTAAATGTTACTGCTGCTCACGTTGAACCTTGACGTAATCATGTCCAAGTCAATGCTTAGTTTAGATGAGGAGAGGTTTCAGTTACACTTTCACTCGTGATGTATTCACTTGTTTTGTACACATAAATTGCCGCTGTAATCCCTACATTTGCCTGGCCTCCTGCAGTCAAACAACCACCATCATCTGGGGACGCCCTCCGCTGTCACTACAGAAACGTGGGCAGGGAACCCCCTGATTAGAAGCCAAACAAAAGCCCAGGCCAGAAGCCAATTAGCCAATTTCCCCGGTGTTTACGTAGCGCCGGCTCCACCTATAGCTGAGACAAAACACGCCTGTTGCACTGATTGAGCTGCAGCTACCGCGGGCCGCCCGCCCGTCTCACTTTACATCCTGGACGGGCCTGTCCCCCGTGTGTGTGTGTGTGTGTGTGTGGTGTGGCTGTGTGTAGTGTGTGTGTGTGTGTGTGTGTGTGTGTGTGTGTGTGTGTGTGTGTGTGTGTGTGTGTGTGTGGTGTGTATGTGTGTGTGTATGTGTGTGTGTGTGTGTGTGTGTGTGTGTGTGTGTGTGTGTGTGTATAAAAGCATAATCATATGATTGTCTTCTGTTGCCAGTGTTTTGCTACAGTTTGCGCTCTTGTCACGCGGTCCTCCACATCAAGCTTGTCTGCCCCCCCCCCCACCCTCTCCCCCCACCCTCACCCTCTCCCCCCACCCTCCCACCACCACCCCTTTGCCCAGAGCACAGTGTCAGCTCCGCTAACAGATTATAGTAGCGCCTTGCGCAATCAGACGGCCACCTTCATACCTCGCTACGCATTCTGCTGCTTGTTCTCCTCACTGGGCGGCGCTGGTTCGTAACAACGGCGAGGCAGCGTGCGAGATGTCGAGTACTTTCTCCGACACCGCCCGGGGGATCGTAAGGCTAACGTTATCAGATCTCACCGCATCCATCTGGATGACACGCGGATGCTTCTCATAACCGAGATTAAGATCAAACGGTTATTGAGCCGGATAAATGACCGAGGATGACCGAGGCTGCGTGTTTGGATTCCACTCCTGGTCGTTGAGCAACACAAACTCCTACGTCTCCCTTCGCCCCGTTTCCCTCTCGCTCCGACTTCACCTCTTCCTCCTGCTGCTCTGTTCACACCGTTCAAACCGTCTGACTGACGTCAGCTAGCGAGAATGGAAAACAAAGATGGCTGCCGAGGTATTCAGGTATTCCAGGCCGGTGTTTCCCCTCCGGGCCGCGCCTTCCCCCCCACCTCAGGAACCTTCAAAGTGTCCTCAGAAGTGATGCAGCGCGCCGTTCGCTGATTACACGTTTTGAAACGTCCTCGTCTCTTTTTTTTCCGTCTCAGCAGCCCGCCGTCTACATTGGGATGACGTCACGCTGTTTCAGAACCCACAACCCCCGGAACCGGCCCGGCCCGGCCCAGCCCGGTCTGCCGCGAGAGGGAGGGAGGGAGGGAGGGAGGGAGGGAGGGAGAGAGGGAGGGAGGCGCATCTGAATGCTAACACTGCCAGACACTTCCTATCAACAAACAGCCCACATGAAGGATGGGAGTGAAAAAGTTTTTTTTTTTTTCCCCTTCCCTCCTTCTGGGAATCGCGTTCCTCCACATGAGAAGAGAGAGGACGCACCGGGGTCCTGCGGAGCGCTCGTAAACAACGCGGCTCTGAAAGCGTTTCTTGGGCGACAGTTTGTCATTAGTGTGCGTTTGACAATGTGTAGACGACGCACGGATAAATCACGTCCCAAAAAAACCCACTGCAGACATCATATGTCTCCGCGTTAAGCAGAGAAACAAAGACAAGACGTTTTTTTTTTTTTTGTGGAGTTTCATCACTTCACTTGGGAGCTCATTAGTTCCGACGCGTTTGGATTCATAGTAAGCCTGCATTACAACGAAGAGCGCTTGTGAATAACCATTAGCAGCTCCATTAGCGCCATTAGCCAAATCAATTAAGGCACCGTGGAACCACTTAGCGCAACTCAAAGCCGCGCGTTTAATCAGTGCCACACCGTTGGTCGACCCCGAACTAAAACACTAAACTGTGCTTCACGAGGACACATTCCCCTCGAAACCGTCGGCGCCAAACAGCCCCGAAAAATGTGCAGTCGCAGACGAGGACGAGATTAGGCCCACGAGCTCGTACAAAGCGAGCCTCTTCGTACCGTGGCCGGCTCATCGTCCCACGCGCCCCCCTGCCGCCCCCCCCCCCCACGCGCCTCACCTGACACGAGCTCCAGGAGGCTGTAGCGGTACAGGAGGTGGTCGTGGCCCTCGAACCTCTGCGGCCCCTGGCAGAGGGCCCGGCACCTCACGTCGGCCCGGTAGTACTCCGTCAGGGCCCTCTCGAACAGCACGATGGCCCCCTCGTAGTCCCCGTTATCGTACAGCCGGACCCCCGCGGTGAAGGAACGCTGGGGGGGGGGGAGAGAGAGGGGGAGAGAGGGGGAGGGAGAAGAGAGATCGGTTGGGAAGGGATTTTTTTTTTTTCCGAAGGAACCCGTATTACTCAAGACAAAACAAACGTTGGGAAATAAGGTCAAAGTCGGAGGCCCCCGCGCGTTACGGAATGTAACCAACAACGCCAGTGCCACCCCTTATTGTGAAACACCAGGCCTCGTTGGCCACCATCAGCGCTTATTGTGTTACTGTAAGCGAGACAACGCAGCTAAGCATCCCCCTCTGGGAAACAAACTACGGCCCGAACACAGTCGTAGGAGGACTGTGCATACAAACACTGAATAAACTCCTTAATGAGTTCAGAGACCCGCAGTGACCCACGGTGAGTCTCTGTGAGTCTCGGCGCTGCCAAACTGCACAAACTGTGTACGGTCGGATACCTGGTGGGGCCTGGCCTCTCGGTCCACAAAGTGCTCCTCCCGGACCCCCTGCTGGCTCTTGTACTGCTCCAGGTTCTGGCCCATCTCCACGTGCTCCGGGTTGGCCTGGAAGTAGGTGTGGGCCGCAGCGGCCGCGTCCTCAGGCCGCTTCAACTAGGGACAGGACGAGAGAGAGAGAGAGAGAGAGAGAGACAGAGACAGAGACAGACAGACAGACAGACAGACAGACAGACAGACAGACAGACAGACAGAGAGAGAGAGAGAGAGAGAGAGAAGAGAGTAGATTAACTTTAATGGCCATGAAGTCAGCTTGAGCTGTGGTTCAACACCGGCCCGTTTGCCAGCTGTGTTTCAGCGCTGGCGCGGGGAGGTGAGCTTCCAGTCCAAGACAGCGTCCACCAGCCATTCCTCTAGTTCACACCGAGGAACTTCAAGAGCGCTGAGGAGACCGCACTCATTAGAACCCGGGTTGTGCGTCACGCCGTGAGCAGCTGGGCTGTGGATCACCGCCGTGCGTTTAAGGGTGAAAAGAGACAGAGGCAAACCAGCCGCCTTGCGTCATTAATAAACTTAAACAGAGAACTGGAGAAAGGAGGCCCAGCATTTGCCCAATTCCGCAGTTGTTGTTCGGGCCTTCGGGGCTGCGTGGGCTTCATTCACCATCTCCCAGACGGCCCGTCCCGGTGGCAGGGACGGTTTGGTTCTGAACCGGGCTTTTTCCAGAGAGGAAGTCGGACTGTGAAGTAAAACTGCTGAGAAGGAATTTCCATCAAGAAATATGGGAAGGAAGTTTCAATTTTGGAATGCATTTGATGGATACGGTTGTGCTGCTGAAAGCAGAAAAGAAGCCCAAAATGAAAGCGAAGACCATTCCAACACAGTGTGTGTGTGTGTGTGTGTGTGCGCGTGTGCGTGTGTGTGCATACGTGCGTGTGTGTGTGTGTGTGTGTGTGTGCGTGTGCATGTGAGTGCGTGTATGTGTGTGCATGTGTGTGTGTTTTAGAATGTAATGGTTTTTTTGTGTGTGCATGTTCTACCACACGGTCATACAACTTCACAGCCAGCGGAGAGATTCTATAACACGGTGTGATGTGTGGATGTTATCAACTCACACCAGGAATAAACCCTGGCAGCTGTCACGTCCAGGTCCGCGCTGCTGACCGAGATCACCTCTACTTAGAGATGTGTAGAGCTTCCACCGTGCAGACAGACAGGCCACAGCCTGACGAGCTGGGATGACATACTGTAGCGCTCTACTGGCCAACCACCAACATCTGCCAATAGTTTTCTTTATTGGTGTACAGATGACCGGCCTGGCTGCGCTTGGACCGCATTCCATTGTGTCACCATAGAAAATGGGTTTGACAGCTTCGTCCGATGAGCGCCTCTTCCATTGTGTCCGCCTTGGGATCAAGAGGGAGAACTTAAGAAGTGGTAACGATTGGTAGGTCCTATCAGGATTTCGTAATGAAAGTAGCAGACCCAAAAGGTCTATTATGTGTTTGGTCCACCAAAGGGCTTTCGTTGTTTTCCACCACCCCCACCACCCTCCACCACCACCAACACATTAGCTACTGCGTCAGCACAGGTGGCCTATTGTTCTAGCTGCTGGGAAGACTTCCAGATGTTGAAAACATTAAAGAGGAACCCCCCCCCCCCCACCACCCCACCCCCACCATGGCCCAATCCATCTCCCTACCCTGTACATTCACGCCACTCAAGCTAACATGGCTACCCTCGACATCAAAGGTGCATAAGCCTCCACGCCATTCATTTCAACTCAACGACTACCTCAGCGCGCGCTTTCTGTCCTGACAAGAGACTCACTGAACAGATCTCCAAATAACTCGCTCACTCTGGCCTGCGGCTTCAAACGGCACTTCAACACGCAATAAATAGCTCAACGTAGAGGGAGATGTTTTATTCGAACCAGCCGTCGATCCGAAAGGACACCGACGTTCGCTCCTTCTGATTGGACGCTCATCACCACCTGTTCCCCCTGGCGACACTCCTCAGCCAGCCAATCAGAGCCACCGCTGACGACGCCCCGCCCATCTGGTGGGCTGCCACTGATGGGGGGGAAGGCGAATCGCGCGGTGCTGCCTGGAGGCGCTGGGCCCATGTGGGTCGTATCAGTTACCGTCCGTCTGAATTCTGCTGCCGGCGTTGGTGTGAGTAATGGGAATCTCTTCCCCTTCCCCTGTCGTGTTCACAGTGCCCCGCGAACCCTCGACAGCCGATATCACCCTGCTACCGCACACAGACAAGTGCATGCACGCACACGCACGCACACACACACGCAATTCACTGTTTCCTTCAGTGAGGTCATAGAAAGCGAGGAAATCTAAAAAAAAACCGACTCCTGTCAAAAGCTGAAAATCAAGTTCTAACACGACTGCAGTGTGTCGATGCGTGACGGAGACGGAGGGGAGGAAGACGCGCTCAGAGGGTGAGAGGACCCGCGGAGGCAAAAAGGCGCGGACAGAGACGGCCCGCCGCTCGCTCCAGGGAAAGGGACGTCATTATCGTCCGTTCCACGCCGCCGGGACAACGCCGAAAAAACACGCGGCCACGTCAGGCTGGGCCCGACGCCCGTTGTCCGCGCCCGCGTCCGCGCCCAGTCCCCGGCAGGTGCAGACCCCCCCCCCCCCCCCGTCGTGGACCTCATTCCCATTCCACGAGTCCCCAGTCGGACACGCCTTCTGCGCGCGGTGGAAAAAAGGATCTGCCAGCCAGCCGGCCGGCCCGACAGGGTGGAACGTGGGAACCCCGGGTTCTGGTGGAGCACCTTCTGTAAACACTCCACGGCGTTGGGGCCGGACGGGGGGGCGTTGAGCCGGGTGGGTTTACTCATTGGAACACAAAGACGTCATTGTTTGGTGCTGCCCTGGAGTGTTTGTGAGGGGCGGCACTAAATCATCTCCGCTGTACGAGCCGCGCATTCAGACATAAATCAGCTGCTCTGCGCCTGATGTGCTGGGGCCGGGCGCGGCCGGGTGGTGTGGGGTGTCTTGCGTGTCGCTCCTTTCACCGCCGGCGGTTAGGAATCTGGAGGCTCCGAGGGAGGAGAACCAGGGCGACACGGCTGGTTACCTCGAAAAGAGCGCAAAATAAGAGCTGCTGGCACCGACAGCATTCCTGCCTGGGCGGCCTGCCCCTGGGCTCCCAGACAGAGTATGGATGACCAGAAGAATCCACGAGGACAGAACGTGCGGAGCCGGAGGCAGGGAAAATAAAGAGAGGAAAGAAGGAAAATAATCTAGGAAGACATCAAGTAGCAAAAAAAAAAAAAAAAAAAAAAAAGTGAAAACACATTATGGACAGAATGATCCGGAACAGCAGGGACACATTTCTGTGCGGCCTCCAGGGAGGACGGCCCGTCATCACGTGACTTCCAGAGCAGCAGGAAGAGCCTGCGAGGGAAGCTTGACCGGCGCTGCTCTGGGGAGGCTCTGGAGGAGAGAGCGAGGGGTCAACCCCTGCAAGCCATCCCAGGACAAACACAGCTGCAGCTGGCCAACGTCAGCTCCATTGTCCCCTCGCCGGACAGCCGGGGGAGCCCAGGCATGGAGCTCTCATCAAACACATGTACTGCATGTCCAGCAGGCTAGCAGGGAGAGCTGAGGCTTTCTCCTCTTGGAAATATAGAGAGACCGACCGAGGCCAAAAGTGAAAACTGCAAACTTGCATTCACGTTCCGTGTGTTTCGGTTCGATAAAACGAATACGATTCTAACTCTTCTTTGAGCCGTGCTCCAAGTATGAGGCAACTATGCCATCTGCACTTGTGTAATTTTACATTTACACAAGTGCTCCACGGGTATCGAGCATAAGAAAGATCTGCATCCAATATCTTAAGATATACACTATAAACACAAGGCAGAGGAGACATGGAATGGTGAATGGTTTTTACCGGACTGAGAACAGATTTACCATCAACAATCGCTGGCCTCGCAGAGTACTACATCATCTATGGACAGCGCATGGTTCCAGCACTTGGCATTTGAGTGTAACATGTCCATCAGGAAAAACCTCCACTAACTCCAAACACACCTACTTAAACATTAAAAACACATGCTTCTCAAAACGACCAGGGGAAAGTTAGGGCATCCCCCGGGGGCAACAGAGAGGGAAATCCATCAGGTTTTTGGTTTTTTAGATAGCACCTGGGCTACACTTTATGGAGCAATGGAAATAACCCTCCACGCACTATTAAATCACACGTTCTTGAATGACCACCATCTCTGGTCGAAGCATCGAGAGAGAAGGGAACTCATTGAAACACTGACTCACACTCTGATAGTGTGACTTCTGATCCATCGTTGGACACTTCTTGGCATCTCCAGTTCCATGACTCTGTCTAACGGCCAGTGTTTGTATGGTTCCCATGGAGTCGGTGTGACAAAACCTATCCTCTCTAGCGCTGCCTGGGCCGCGATGCAGCTGTCCACAAGCTAACCCACGCGCTGACGTTTTGCCAGCAGACATTTTCGACAAAACTAAAAAAAAAGTTCAGTGGAGTTTGTTTTTTTTTGCAAACAAATCAACAGTATACGCTTTGGAGAAGCCACTGCACGAGGGCACACCGGCTAACAGCCACGCAATGAGAGCCTTTACTATCCTCACGCTAAACCCAAAGAGCGCATTTTTCCCCTCTGCCGTGAGAGACTTTCAAAGGAGCACCTGTAGAGATGAATGACTCCCACTCTCTCAAGACCTACAC
>JAXIVH010000003.1:539421-616939 GCA_036785325.1 Urophycis tenuis | reverse complement strand
CATGGTGTGGTAAAGGAAAAAAGTGGGTGGCTTTGTTTCCACGGTTTATCTCATTACTCAGCTGCAGAGGCTGGGGGGCCAATGACATCATGAGCTTCAAATCCATAAATCACCCGGCTGAACAACAGTGCTCGTCCGCGGAGGAATTCTCTGCCATCCCTCTCGTCTTCAGACATAGAACAACCCAAAAAACTACAGAGCTCAGTGAACAACTCTGTGTCGCTTTTTTAATATTTTTCGCGGGGGCATCGCGATAGATCTCGCCGGATCTCACACTCATCGGCCTGTGAAAACCCACTACGTGATTCATGAGCCGTCACTTAAACAAACAGCCATTCCAATGAAGAAAATACACTTCCCCACCAACAAAGTAATTGTGTTTGACTCTTTTCTGCTTTGAGTTATGTGTCGGGATGCTCCCGGGACCGGCAGCGGCCAATTTAATTAGAGCTCGCGTCCCGCGGGCTTGTTCCTCTCCAGAACTCCCCGGATCCACGCTCATTACAACCCCCCACAAAATGAAGCCACGCTGGAGGAGCCAAGTTACTGGCTAGCGGTGGTGTCCCCCACCCCCACCCCACCCCCCACACCCACACCCCACCAGTAACACCCTTTCGTAGTACTGGTCGTTGGATGGACGAACCCCCCCCTCCCAGTGTGCTGCGAGTAGGAAACGCTCCATTCATTCAACCCCCCCCCCTTAAAAAGGCTTTCCTGGACCTCAGTCACTGCGCAGCCGGCTGCCACAGCTGGGTGAGATGACTAAACAGAGTCTGGCCCGCTCCGGTGCTTACGCTTCCCTTTCCGACGGGGCGAGTCCAGCAGTCTGTGAAGGGCGTTAGGGGGTGGTGATGGCGTAGTGTTGTGTGTGCCTGTCTCCTTCTCTCTACACGATGGCTCACAGCAGGGTGCCGTCGCTCCGGTCCACAGCAGCCATCCATCCTCTGTGAGTAACGAGGCCGTTGCATTAAAAGGACCTGAAAAAGATCCTTTCAGGCTGCCTTCGGACAACAATGGAAGTCATGTAAAGTACGGCCAGGCATTCGCCTTCCGCCGTGAGCTGCTTCACTGGAAGCAGACGCTGGACGCTGGACCTGAACACGCCTGAGACGCCCTCGCGTTGAAACATCAAAAAACCCACGAGCACAATGTGACGGAGACAGCCTCATCGAGGCTGGAGGCGATAAAAGACGGGTGCGCACAGAATCAAAGAGGAACGACCCAGACAGCGGCGTCAACGCTGCCTGTGACACATAGTTCAAACAGCGACAGATACACCCCCACGAAGAGAGTGAACCCCTGCTGCTCTCACTAGGGCCAGAAACAAAACCGTCGCGCTTCCAGGTTCCGGTGTGTGTGTGTGTGTGGAAACGTGTGGCCCGCCTCAAGCCTCTGCCACTGGGACCAGGCTGTCTCCGGTTCTCCTCACAGGGTTCAGAGCAGCAGGACGCTGCTACAGTTGGCCTGGCGGTGCAGGATCAGCCCCCCCCCGGTGGGAGACGGCCAGTCACCGGCTCAGGGATGTCAACAAGGGCTGCGAGAAGAGAGACGCCCCCCCCCCCGGTGTCTCCTCAAAATGGTCAGTGACCTCACTTCCTCCTTCCTCTTCATCCCCGAGGGGGATGAGGGGAGCCCCCTTGTAAAAGAAGGCAGACATGTTTCTCTTCCACACGCCCCCCGCACACGCCACCCCCGCACACGCACACGCACACACACGCACCCCCGCACACGCACACGCACACACACACACCTCCAGGAGTTATCTGCTCATCTGCTCACCAGGGACCGCCACGTGACACGTGACGCGACCTCGCGACGGCCCCCCCCCCCCCCCCCCAGCGTTCCGTTCCTCTCGCTGAAGCCCGGCTGGCTGGAGCCCCACTCCACACTTTTATGACAATTCTTTTGGGTTCCCAGTTCTGAAATGTCACCACCGTGTTACCAGAAGGCCTAAATAATCACAGCAACAAAACTTTTACGTCACATTCCCTGGAACCGTCGTCGGAAAAATAAACTAAAATAAAAAAGGTTTGGGGGGACTGGGGGTATGCGGCCCCCCCGGGAGGCGTCAGTGTGGCGTGCTGAGGTCTCAGACGCTGCGTGTTTATTGGTCAGAATAACACGCGCCGGGAGGTGGGGGGCGGGGGGGGGGGGGGGGAACACACAAGCCTCTCCTGAAAAGGAAGGCAAACTCCAGACCAGGCGTCTTTAATGACAGGCCTGCGGAACACGACAAATCTCAGTCATCCATCAGCAGCTTTCACAAGGTTCTCTCCATGTGACGCCATTCCTACACAGTCACGGGAGGGAGGGAGGGAGGGGGGGGGGGGGGGGAGCAGTGGAGAATGACTGCTTGTTTCTGAACGCGGGAGTTGACGCCAGGGGTGTAGAGCTCACTTGTGGAGCGAGGACGCGCGGGGGGGGGGGGGGGGGGGGGGGGGGGGGGGAAACGAGACAACAAAAGGTTCCCAGGACGTTCCCTCAAACCGCCCGCTAATTCCGAGCTCAAATCTCCAACAGGTGAGCGTCGCGCTCCACTGAGCAGATTACGCACCGCGCCCCGTCAACACGCCGCCATACACTCGCAGCTTCTCGGGTAACAGGTAACAGAGACGTTTTTTCTCGGACCCCCTTGGTGTCGGCCTCCCCCCTCTCTCCCCCTCTCCTCCCTCACCTCCCACCCTCACTCTATAAGCTCCCTCCCCCTCTCTCACGGAGAGCCGTGTTGTTTTTGCAGGAGGAAATCCATCGCCTCTCCAGTGTGAGGCGGTGGACCTCAGGGCGCAGCGGCGCGGGTGAACCAGAGGTGAGGGGCAGCAGGGAGGACACCCCCTCACGGGGGGGCGGGGGGGGGGGGGGGAGGGCGGGGAGGGAGGGGGCATGATTGAAAACACACAGGCCAGAGGGAGGGTGGGGGTCCAGACAGTACACAGCAGTGGCGCTGAGGACCGGTCCGGAGGAGAGATGGTGCCGAACAGCCCCAGAGGTGAAACGATGACTCGGGGGGGGGGGGGCAGTAGCTCAGTGTGGGTAGAGTGGGTGGACAGAGCGGGTCGTCCACTCACCGTAGGGTCGGCGGTTCGATCCCCTTGATCCCCCTCCTCTAACTGTCCACATATCGAACCCCACTGATGTACTGATTGTAAGTCGCTTTGGACCAAAAAGCGTCTGCTAAATGCCCCCTTTACCCCTTACCTGAATTGTAATTTCCCAGCTTGGGATCAATAAAGTATTTATATTCTATTCTATTCTACTTCTAATCAGACTTCAATTCACCAATTCTTCAATTCGTCATTCATTTTTTAGGTTTTAGGAAGTTAGGAGTAAGGAGTGAGGAGTGAGGAGTTCACTGTGGAACAAGGTCACGGTGCGGTTTAGGACGCGTGAGACAAGATACTGCACCGGTACCAGCACCAGTCACCAGCACCACAGACGAGCTGTGTCAAAACGTGTCTGTGTGGTAACGCTGTGGACTCACGTCACCCCAATGCCTCGCCTCCCCCCCACACTCCCCCACCTCCTCTGCCCCGCCTCCCCCCCCCACACTCCCCCACCTCCCTCTGCCTCGCCTCCCCCCCCACACTCCCCCACCTCCCTCTGCCCCGCCTCCCCCCCCCACACTCCCCCACCTCCCTCTGCCTCTCCTGAAGACAGCCGGGCCACCGCCGGTGACCCGGAACCCGGAGCTGTCTGCGCCTGCCCTCCCCATTAGGAGGGTGCGTGAGCTATGCAGGCCGCGCCGCGAGGGGCTGACGTAAGCCGTGTGCGCTGTGAAGTCTTCACCACACCGCTGAAAGAAAGCCACATCCAGCCTGCCGCAGCGCGACACGAGCTCATGGAAAGGGAGGGGGAAAAAAAAAACGTTAAAAGAACCCACGGAATAAGGAGTGTGCGCGGAGAGACATGAGAACACACTTCTGCGGTGGCGACCACATGGCGGCCCCGGTGCGGGGAAAGACGAAGAACACTCTGGTGGTTATTGTTGGCCCGGGCCGAGCCGGTACTGCTGCCATCGTCGGGGGGGGGGGTGGGGGGTCGACCACACACACACACACACACACACACAAATACACACACAGACACACACACACACACACACACACACACCACAGACACACACACGCAGACACACACACAAACACACACAGACAGACACACACACAAACACACACAGACAGACACACACAAACACACACACACAGACAGACACTCACACAGACAGACACACACACACACCCACACACACGCAGACACACACACAAACACACACACACACACAAACACATGCACACACGCAGACACACACACACACACACACACACACACACATACAGACGCACACACGCACACGCCGCAACGAGAGCTACGAAGCAAGAGGCTGGAAGGCGGAGGGAGGAGGAAGGTCGACCACTTTTACACGCATTTACTCCCATTTGGAAACATTTACAACATATCCCTGAATTTTGTGGAATCGCGGCTCCATGAATCAAAATGATGAACTTCAGTGTCACGTGTCAAGATACAGCCTGTGAAGAAGAGTTCCCAACCCAGGAGGACACATTACGGCACGGACGGCATTAGAAACCCACCACAGTAAATCATTCCTCATAGAAGACTGTTAAAATTGTTGACTCCTGTTTGAGCAGATGTTGCTGTAGCAACCATCTCCAGGGTACCACTGGGGGATGTGCATGTTGATGTTATCAAGTACTCCACTGGCAAAGAACAACTCATAATTCACACACCTTGCATTCAACATGATTGCGTTAATGTCCTTAAAAACATCTTGACGCGACGTGTTGCTGTGCGGAGGGGAACACTTATTGTTAAAATGTTCAAATAAGCCATAAGTGTAATTACAGCCCTCTCCCTTTTCATTTCATTCTGCGCCAAATGGCAAACATTTTGACTCCCAAAGCACATGCCTTGCACATATGAAATGGCTTAAGTACCTATCATTAACTTACACCACTTTAACTGCCAAGCATTGGCATATTTAGAGCTGTAAAAACCACCACACAGAGCGAGACTTCACATGAGCTTTGGGGGACAGCCAGTAAACCCAAGGGGATATCTGAGATGTCCTCAACGGAGGCTGTCGGAAGCTCAGCGGTATTTAGACTGCAGTCATCGACATCAACTCTCTCAAAACCCGAATCTCAGCATGGTGAAAGTGCCCGGCTGGTCGAGGGCCCGGTTCATGCGATACGAGGGTTTTGCGGGATCAGTTGGATCACCGTTGATGACGTCCCTTGATGTCATCAACGGTGGTCTGAGGAAGCTCTGCGGAGACGTCCGCTCTGTGCTCCTATTTCCCAGCCAAGGCTACTGGTGGAAGCCCCAAGGAGCTTCGGTGGGATGGCCGGTTCGCCTTATTTCCGAAAAACGAGACGGAACATGATTTATGCTGTAGCTTAGGAGCACTGATTAGCTCAGCAAGGGGAATTGAAAAAAAAATCTATTTTGTAAAGTAAACAGAGAAACCCAAAGCCTGCAGCATTAGGTAGAGCAGCCCAACTCATGCAAATCATTTTTTATAATCGGTTCTACAAGCTCCAAAAGGTCATATCAAAGTGTGCTGTACCTTATGGTTTGTGGAAAACTTGAATTCTGGAAAACGATTAATTTCCCAAAATAAAAGGACAGAGGAACGTTCACAACACTGACGGGCATTCCCCATTCATGGAGCGGTCGTAGCCATGGACTACGTCAGGGTCTGGTATCCCCTCTCCCAACTGGAGCCAGGCAGTCTACATTCCTTAGGGTGGACCATGGGGGTCTCCACCACGGCACGGTCATCCTGATGTTGAATGGAAACTGACCCGACAGTAAACTCTTATCTTCAAGCCGGCTGTCAGGTTTTCAAGTGAAGAAGACCAGAACCATCCATTCATCCTTCCATCCATTCATCCACTCATCCGGAGCAGTTGGTTTGAGACACTGTCAGCAGAGGACTTTGTTTGGTTTGAATTGGCAGCCCACTGCTCACTGCGGTTACATTAAATTGATCCATTCTTGTTCTCCACTCAAAAGTGAAAGGCTACTAAAGTGTGGTTCAGCACCCTCTGACAACCGCATGATCACGGGTATGTATTGACATGATAAAACAGAACTTTGGTATGGCTTCATTCATAAACCCCCCCCAAACAGTTTTGTTTTCTCCCTGCTAAACTACACCATAATACAACTAAAAACAAGCCAATGCATTCTATTCTAAAGCGTCTTACAACACTGCGACTGCCTCCACTCTCAGCAGGGAGGGCCCAGTAGAAAGACACCACCGTCTGTAGGAAAAATATTTGTCCTGTTGATAACAAAATCTGCAAGACATTATCGGAAATATGGCCTTGATTTGTGCCTAAAATGGTTTTATATGGATACTATCTATGGTTTGGTAATGCTGCCGCATATCAGCATCAACAATACTGGGAAATATCGACCCTTATTGCCTTTGGGAATGCTCCCAGATTTACTCAACACATAATCCATCCCAGAACAATGGGACTGCAGCAACCACGGGGGATTGTCAAGGGGTTAAAAATACAAAGAGGGACTTCTCCTCTCTCTAAACACATACAACGTGCTACGCCTGAGGATTGAGAAAGCACTTATGCCTTAACCTTCTGCCTTGGTTAGTAGTAGAGTTAAGAGGATGTTGTAAATTGTTATTTTTAGTCCAGTCATGCATTACTCATTAAGCTGCGATTCTACCATCTAACAAGCAGGGCCGTCTCTTCAGCGTTCAGTCAGCATGGAGGCCAAAGCATGGACCTTTTATTTACCTGCCATGGTTCCAGGCTATGAGATGAGGTAGTGGATCATCATCACCCCCACCACCACTGTCATCATAACAATAACTCACTCCTAATACAACTTTAAAGATGTACAACTGGAGATTGAAAACAGGTGCGGGCTAACGAGTGGTCAGGCACAGAGCTGCTGAAGGGAGAACACAGCTTTCATGCACAGATCCTCACACTATGCTGTTGCTGGCTGAGGCTAACAGTATTTATGAAGTGTAGCCAGAGAGCTCAGAGTCCCTTGTCCATCACGGTGCTCCTCGGGCCAAACAGCTGTCACTGAGTCCCAAAAGGGGGGCCAGATTCCTTCACCAGCCAAATTAAAAGCCCCCTACTGTAAACGCCAGAGGAGAAGGAAAACATTTTAACGTGGTAAAGACGTGAAACCTCAGTTGTGCTTCTCTTATATAACTACATTTCCCCAGGAATTTCCACGGGGTTCATTGGAAAACGATGCATCCGTGTCATCGACGTTGATGCGGTGTCGGAAACCCGAGATCCCACGCTGGGCTTTGATAAGAGCACTGAAGAGCACGTCAGTGGCCTGGATTACAGGTGAGTCAGTAAGAGGTCAGTAGGAGTGTGTAGAATGTGAGCCTGGCCTCCTGATCTCCCCATCTGCTCCAGAACCACTTCGACACCTTCGGCACCCTGACTTTCCCCCTCAGCCGAGAGGGAAGACACCGGTTAGTGGCGTCATCCGCTGTTACTCGCACTTTGGGGGGGGGGGGGCTCCTAATCTGAACCAGATGTGGAAGATGTGAGGTCATCGTCACCTGAAGGTCAGGCCACGACACGGGTCTCGGGGAGGAGGAAGCCCCTCCGGCCCCCCCCGGACACTCCCGCAGATTCACAGCCTCTTTTGAGGGCACCGTGCAGGGGTGCAGACCCCGGGAGCTGACGTCACTGACGTATAAATCAAACAGCCCTGTGTTGTTGGGGAGGCGGGGGGAGGTTGGGGAGGACTTGGAAACCGGGGCAAAACACATTCCTGAGATGAACACAGCTCTTTGGCAATAATATGACAAACACATCAGTGATAGTGGGAGAGGGAGAGGGAGAGGGAGAGGGAGATGGGGCTGGGGGCTGTGTTAGAAGGGCTTCCTCTCTACAGTGCCAGGTGTCCAACGTAATTGGACGATCTGGGCCGGAGATGATTTGGGGTTCTGGGAACCTTAATGTTGTTCCACAGGATGTAAACATATAAGGGGGAGTGATTCAGAGTGCTTATAGCGTTAGACAGGCATGCGTTTCATTTGGTTTGTCAGTGTATTGGCCTGACCCATGTACATAAAAAATGTTTATGGGTAATTCCATACTTCTCTCTCGGCAAGGTGAAAATGTAAAACATACCCCCATAAACGATCAACGCAACCCCATAAAAACGGTGCTGCTCCTGCCATGTGAACACGTGACAGCAACAGGGCCTGAGTAAACAATTAACACCTCTGATTGAATTTCACAGAAAATGACATGGGGTCAATCAGCCAGAGACCTGCCTTCACTCAGAACGCTGCACACCGCAACAGATGCATCGTGGATGGAAATTATGTTTGAACACTCATTTAGGGCAAAACTTTATTCATACAACAATTAATTTTCTTATTTTTCTTTAAAAAATAATTTAACACTCATTCCAAGCCAAACCCGAGCTATACAGCTTTTCATTGCAGTCATATTTGTTCAAAGACCAAAATCGGTTATGTGTGGAAGGGTTTACGTTATGTCGACACACTTATTGAAGCGTCAACGTACGTAGAACAAAAGGAATAACGCACGCGGTGAACAATCTACCAGTAACTCTGAACCAAAGTGGTGTGCAGTGACAACATGGTGTATGGTGAACATATGGACACACTTGATCTATGGGCCGACCGCCACTTCCACACCATCTACAGCCTCGGAGTGGTGGGTGGTGTACGACCCTGAATGAACTGAACTCAGGACCACAACACACTTCCATCCACGGCAATGAACAGAGTCGAGCCTTGAACTGAACCTTAATTCAACCTTGTGCACATCGACACGCTGTAAACATTTACATTAAGGACATTTAGCAGATGCTTTTATCCAAAGCGACTTACAAAAAGTACATTTGTCATACGAAGGTGAAACGTGTCATTGCTGTTAATACAATAAGAAGTCACCAGAACAAGTTTCAATTGCTAGGTTAACCATTGCCAGTAAACAACATCTCTGGCCTAGTGCCAAGTTACAAAGAGCAAATGTAAAGTGCCAAGACAAGGGGGGAGGGTCGGTTAGGGTTAGGATGGATGTTATGCAGGGTTCAGGTGAACTCTGAACAAGTGAGTCTTGAGTCTCTTCCGGAAGATGGGGAGTGACTCTGCAGTCCTGACATTGGCAGGGAGCTCGTTCCACCACTGCGATGCCAAAACGAAGAAGAGTTGTGATTTCAACATCTGACCTTTTCCTCCTTTTAGCGATGAAGGTACCAGTCGACCAGCTGAGGTAGTTGAGCGGAGTGCTCGAGCAGGGGTGTGGTGTTTCACTAACGCTTGGGGGTAGGTAGGGGCAGTTCCCTTAACAGCCTTGTAGGCCAGTAGCATCGTTTTGAATCTGAATTTAAACAGGATCAATAGGGGTCACATTGAGTCTACTCAACTCCTCTCTCATTGGACACCGAAGAACCAGGAGATCAGCTCCTCCTCCACATCATTGTCTCTTATCTAATTAGTAAAAAAACTTCTTGTTGTACAAGTAGAACCAAATCGATTACTCCGGTTCAGAGCATTCACACCTCGGCCTTCATGTTGTAAACCGGATCAGTCAAGGTCACATTTGGTCCACTCAGCAACCCTGAAATCTCATTAAACACTCAAGGCCTCCCCCCCCCCCCTCAGGTCCACCTCAACACTGGGTCATTTACAAACTGCATTTCAAAGAACAGAAATCTAATAGTGAGGCCAAAGTGTGCAAACAAGGCGTGGGGCGTTCACACCTCGCGCAGTGTGCACAGGATCACAGCGGGTTCACACTGGGTCTGCCCTGAGTGAAACCATAACACTGCTCTCTTTCATCACCGCACCTTCTAACCTGAGGCGAGATAAGGCTGCTTCGAGCGCAGACCCGCGACCGCGCTGGTGATTGAATCTCAGACGTTAATGGGAGACATGTGGAGCGCGCGGCCTCGCCTCTGCTGCGACTCTTCTGGCCCGCTGGCCGGCAGCCACAGGGCCGTGGTGGTCACCCTCCATCCAGCTGGCCGTACAGGAAGCATTACCCCATGGCCAAAGACACGGTTCACTTTTTTTTTTTGTCCTGGGTTCTGTGATGTGTGTTTGGGGGTTCTGTTTGTTTAATGGCTGATTTTTTAATGTGTGGGTGTTGTTGTTTTTTTATAGATGTTAAATGGGATATGATGATATTCTACCCCCACTGGCTAGTAGGTTAAGTTCGAGAAAACCCCTTTCTGAAAACAGATGGCTGGCTTCCTGTGAGACACAGGCCATTGTCTCTCTACAGTTTATAATCCAGACAATCACTGTACTTCCTGAAATTATTCTAAAAAGATCTGAGGAGCAACGATTTGCAAAACAATAAATGCGTTTTATTTGTTCCAATAAAGCCTCATCATTAGAACCGTAGCATGGAATCCAGTATTTTATTGAGCATTCCGTTTTAAAGATGGCTGCTTCAAACTTTGTTTGTGACAGCACAAGAAACCAGAGAGGTCAGGCGTGTGACATCAGCGTCTTCCATCAGCAGCCCCATGGAGCAGGACCCTACAGAGGAACAACAGGGTCCAGATCTGGGAACTAATGGCTCTTTTGATCTCCTCACACGCTCGCCAAAAACAGCACATCCTTGAAACCCACCCAGCGCTAATCTCGAGAAACCTCATCCCCAAAATAGATGCAATTCTCATGTCAAAATAATCACAGACACAAACACACACACACACACACACACACACACACACACACACACATCAAACGCCCTATATCCTCAAAACGCATGTGCAAAGGCCTGAATAAGTCTATGAATGTTCTCATTCATCCAGGTCATGTTTAATCCGGCCAACAATTAAATCGAACACAACTGGACTTAGACTTGTCTATGAAGACGTTTCGCATCAGTCTGTATGTATGCATGTTTAAAAGTGTTTATACTGTATACACACACACACACACACACACACACACACACACACACACACACACACACACACACACACACACACACACACACACACACACACACACACACACACACACACACACACACACACACACACACACACACACACACGTAAATATATGTATATGACTATGGATATGACTAAAATAAAAACTTGAAGGTACACATACAGAATGTCTGTCTGTCTGTCTGTCTGTCTGTCTGTCCACCCACATCAGCACTGCACATGGAGGGGTGGACTCAGTGTCTCCCGGTCCCACACTCGCATGAGTAAACACATACTTTGAGTCATTAACGACACTCAACAGATGCCTGGCGGTCTTGTGATTTTTTCCACTTGGCAACAGTTGGTTCCTCGCTCAGACACCCAAGAGAATGTCATCCTGTCTTCCGTGCACGTGTCCCAAACACTGACACACGCACGTGCACCGAATCTGAAGCAGCAATAACAGCTACTCACTGGGCTGCCAAAACTACCCCCACTCCCCCTTCTTCCCCTGTCTCCCCCCTTACTCCCCCCCCTGGGCTAGGAGGAACCAGAATCCCCGTCCAAAAACTTCCTTCTTGTAAGCAGAGATATGTGTCGTCACCACTGGATAAAGAAATCCGAGAGCCTTTACTTGATAAAAAACCTCCCTGTTAATCAGAGTGGGAGTAGAGAGACATTGGAGCGTGTTCTGGCCGGCCGACCCACTCTGATGCTCGCCGACCCGTCCAGGGGAAGCCAGCTCATCTGAGAGAGACGCCCGCCAGATGGATCTCCTCCTCCTCCTCCACCTCCTCCTCCACCGTGAGCTCACATCTCCACGGAGCTCATTGCTGCTCGAGTGTTTTCAGTGTCACACAAAAGCAACTCCACAGCGTAAGAAAACACGGCTGTGATCCTGACCACCCACCCCCGCACACGCCCTCCCCCCTCCACCTCCCCCCGCCGCCTCCACCTCTGCCCCCACCCTCGGCCTCCCCCCTCTGTCTTATTCCCTTCAACCGTGGAAATGTTAATTAGGGAAAGAACCTTACGGGGTCGGCTGAGTCACATTCCTGGGATGCTGTTATTTATGCGAATGCGGCCGTGCAGAAGGACCCGAGGACCCGAGGACCTGAGGAGCAGAGGAGACAAGGACCCGAGGACCTGAGGAGACGAGGACCTGAGGAGACGAGGACCTGAGGAGCCGAGGAGCAGAGGAGCAGAGGAGCAGAGGACCTGAGGAGCAGAGGACCCGAGGAGCAGAGGACCCGAGGAGCAGAAGACCCGAGGAGCAGAGGACCCGAGGAGCAGAGGAGAGCTGCGAGGTCCAGCGGTCCACTTGCCCTGCTGAAGGTGCCGGCAGGTTGCCAAGGCGCAGGTGCACTGGAAGAACCGATCACTCAAACTTTTGTATTGGTCGTCGTCCCCGGCTGTGTTTTGATTGGCCGCCGTAATAAGGACCCTCGGTGACATCAGCGAACGTCTTCCACATCAGACGAGGCCGGGGGGTTTGTTTCCCCGCTGCATCAGCACTGAGAACACCTCCATTTTGTTTGGTTTAAGTAACGCCATGAGAGAACTCCTCTTCCCCCCCCCGTCTGAGCCCTCTTCCTCATCTCAAATTCTGTCTTAAAACGTAAACGTAGAGATGACGGCAACCGGCATCTGCTGGTCCCATCGATCACGCACACATCCACTCATGAAAGGACACACACAGACACGCTAAAGACAAACACAAGCCTATACGACAGCGGCAGTAACTCAGGGAGTAAAAAGACTAAACTATCGCCATAAAAATGACAGTTACTTATATACTAAAAGTTCCCTCCATCCAACATTCCTCGTCCGGTCAAGGCTAGAGAGGAACCCTCGAAGCAGAAACAGACATGGCCTATCCTCTCCTCTCCTCTGCATGCTGGGATGATGCGATGAGATCATATTGAATCAGCGTGACTGCAAGCTGAAGAGGGAGAAACGCGTCACAGCAGCAGAAGCCAGGATACACCATGATGCTATGCGCGCGCACACACACACACACACACACACACACACACACACACACACACACACACACACACACACACACACACACACACACACACACACACACACACACACACACACACACACACACACACACACACACACACACACACACACACACACACACACACGTTGATTTATCCATCCATCCTCGACCATTTCCGTCGTCTCGCGACGCAAACCCTTCAGAGATCCCGGAATTAAGAATCCGCAGCTTGGCGTTCCCGTCGCCGAGCGCAGAGTCTCCCAGCTGCTGGAGACAAACAAGTGCCATCTGCAACGGATCAGAACCACGAGAGAAACCCAGTAGGAGCTCAGCGCAGGCTCCAATAAACCACAGCCAGTTTTAATCCACGCCGTTTAGAGTTTGACGAAAATGACAAACGCGCTCTCGGAGGTCCAAATTGAGTTAATCACTTCGGCACCGCCATACACACCCAAACATTCTTCATCCAGTGTTGGTATTTTTCAACTATTTTCCGGCCCAACGTTTATTTGGTGCTTTCTTCTGGCATACGTTAGGTAGTGGTGACACAGGCCTGCGCCGGCATCGGCCTGATCACTATGTCGTGACGTCACTTTGCTCCCCGGTCAACCAGCCGCTGCCATCCTCCTTGTTTGTTTACACGGTTACAGCGGTTGCTAAGCGCTGCCGTGGCAACGCTCTGCCCCGGCCACCGCAGCAAACGCGCCCACTCTCTGAAAGGCCACGTCCTGCCCCGACCTCAGGGAAGACATCATCCGGACCATGCCAATCTGACCTCTGAACAAAACTGTGTCACAGAATATATATATACATTATATCATTATGTTTGTTTGCATATCATGGTGGATATCGGCTGCACGTCACACCAAGTCCCCAAGCTGGATCCTGAGCAAATGTCCTGAGTGTGTGATGGAGGCCTCAACACGGCGTGGCTCTGTTTCACTCACCAACGTTCACAATCGCCCCTCAGAGTGGGAGAGAGGGCCGAGGCCTGCCAGGCCAGGGGGGAGGGATGCAGCCAGGGGCAGATGGCGATGGGCAGACATGAGAGAGCCCTGCGGGGCGTGGGGCATGCCCCGGCCAGGGGGCTTTGATGCCTCTGCGGTCGAAGGCCAGTGGAGCCAGAACTGCGCGCCAATGGACAGAGTGCACTGGGGGGGGGGGGGGGGGCTAATCGATGGGGGCTAGTGGGGGCTAGTGCTGGGCTTACAGAGAGGGAGCGGTAAAGGACTGGCGCTCGGCTCGGGGACAGAGAGCCCAGGAGGGCTGGACCGGTGGGGAGATGGCACCGCGCTAGCCTTGCCGAGCTAACGGAGTGATCAAACTACAGGCTAGCATTGGGCCAGCAGAGGGACAGTACTAGAGGCTAGCACTGGGCCAGTGGACGGGCCCCTGCAGTTGAGGGGTAGCGGTTGGGCAAGGCCAAGCACAAGCACAAGGCTAGTATCCGAGCAGTACCCAAGGGCTAGTGGCAGGGTTACACCCCAGCGGTCGGGCCAGGCCCCAGCAGGGCTAGTGGTCAGGCCAGGCTCCAGTAGGGCGAGCGGTCAGGCCAGGCCATAGCAGGGCTAGCGGTCAGACCAGGCCCCAGCAGGGCTAGCGGTCAGACCAGGCCCCAGCAGGGCTAGCGGTTGGGCCAAGCCCTAGCAAGGCTAGCGGTCAGACCAGGCCCCAGCAGGGCTAGCGGTCAGACCAGGCCATAGCAGGGCTAGTGGTCGGGCCAAGTCCATACAACATCTACAAGCCTCTCCCTTGAACAGTTGCACAAGGTGCCGTCTCTCTTTTTTTAGAAAAGCAAACAGGCCACAACAGGAAAGCTAAATATTTTGCCAGGCTAAATGTTTGGGGAAATCAAGGGGAAATACGCAGTACAGCTTGAGTGAGGGGTGTGTGTGTGTGTGTGTGGACAGCCTTCTGCCAGAACCAATAGGAGCCTTGTGCCAGGGGCTATCAAGAAGAAGGTGTGTGAGGGTGGAATGTTAACGGGAGGAATTCTATTTATTGATATTCATATATCAAACGGCCTACATCCTCAAAACACACGTGCATGTGCCTGAATACAAACACACACACACCTTGAAAAAAGATATACATATACATGTATATAGACATATACACACACACACACCCCTCTCAACCATGTAGGGCGTTCACGATGACGGCAGCTTGCCAGAGGAACATCTGGCCCAGCGCTGGGGTCAAGCGGAGCCGCTACCTTTTCGGTGCGAGCGCGGAGGAGCAGCGCGTGCCGCCTCCGCCTCCCAGGCCACGCGAAGCATGTGGTCTTTAAATCAGGGGGCCATGGCAACGTCTCTAACTCAAGTCTAGACAGGGGCGACGACGTCATCCGCAGCTCGCTCACTCACTCCGACTGTTCCCGCTGACTCACGGAATGGGATCGGCCCGCTTCTCGCCGACAGACAGACAGACAGACAGACAGACAGACAGACAGACAGACAGACAGACAGACAGACAGACAGACAGACAGACGGAGGGAGAGGCGGACTGGACCAATTAACTTCTGAAGGGCTCGCGGGGGGGGCTGTGGAACCCGCGTGTTCATCGGCCCGGCATTTGCGGTCGGTTTCTTATTAGGAGGGCCCTGGGTTACAGATCTGTGTGAGGGGGAACCACGCGCACACACACACACACACACACACACGCACGCACGCACGGCCCGGTGGTCCGACTCCCAGCTGAAGACGGCGGTGCGGTGGGGGTTGAAATCCCGAGATGTCTGTGGTCTCTACCTGCAGGCGCCCTGGAGCGAGGAGCCTGACCGCACCACCACGCTCTTCTCTCAATCATGTCAAAGCCAGGGGCCTCGGGTTCGAGGGTCTCAGCCACAACACGGCCAGGAGCCACTCACTGGCCCCTTTCTGTTATAGTCTCTCAGCACCGCCACGGGGGCACAGGTCAACCCGAAAGACTACAGTCACACAGAGGGCTCGGAGCTGAGAGACGAGGAATGACATGAGAGTTTGTACCATGAAAGGCAATGAAACACACACCGATCGCCAACATTGTTGGGGGGGGAGGGATTGCGTGCAGCTCCCCTGGGGGTACTTGCTGTGGGAGTGTTTAGTATGTGGAGAACCACTTGTTCACCACTCAAGCCTATTATCTGCTGCATTGCTACCACACCCAAGCCCCCAGCTACATCCCAGGAGAGAGAGAGAGAGAGAGAGAGAGAGAGAGAGAGAGAGAGAGAGAGAGAGAGAGAGAGAGAGAGAGAGAGAGAGAGAGAGAGAGAGAGAGAGAGAGAGAGAGAGAGAGGATCGAAGGAGGACCCCACAGGATAACGTTCATAATGGAAGCCATATTGAATGCTGTCACAATTTGAAAATGTTCAATGTAGAAACTGAAAATAAGCTGATATCGCCTGGATGGCTTATCTGTTCAAGCAGGTAGATAGATCTGTTCAAGCAGGTAGATAGATGGCTGCATTTACCTGGTATGCTTGTATTGCTGATACAAGTGTGGAAAGTTGCATGGGTGAATGGTGCAATTACCATAGAGAAACAACAACATTCATTACATTCATTACAAACTAAATTAAATATCCCGCAACACAATAAGACATACGTAGGTGTGTGTGTCTGTAAAATATGAAAGGGCGATTTAGCCCATCAGTTTATTTTCAGCCTACAGTGAATGCTGTTCACCATTCCATCGCTAAGCTCCATCACTGCGTCACAGCAGCTGATGGAAAATATGGTTCGTCGGAAAGTTATTGAAAGAAGAGCGTCACATGTCAATTATTGCTTAATGACGGGAGGTGTCAGTCAAGAAATGGTAGACGTGCAAACTTTTCCTCCGTTGAACGTGCATACGTCCTGTAGCCTACATACCTTCTGATACGCGAGTTGAAGGTAGTTGTAAGGGATGCGCCGGTTGAAATCCTGAATGACATCTTCGCTCACTTTGTGCATAGATTGGGTGCCAATCTTCTGTTCAATACACGTGTTCATACACGCGGCCCTGTGCAGGACAGCATCAAAGAATTGCAACTCCCGGAACACAGCTTCGAATGGATGCTGGTCCTGACACCTCAGTCGACATCGTACTTGGGCGCTGGTAACTTCTGCGTGACTGCTGAGCGCTCCTTCCATGTACCGCACCACGTTTGGATAGTCGCTGTGGAGAAACGCCCGGACGGCATTTTCATACAAAAGGTCGTAAGGCTCTAGAATAGAAGCTGAAGAAGTCAACACTAAAGCGACGAGGGCCAGTGACAAGACACGGCCACATGAGAAGTGTACATCCATGCTCCTCGGTGGGGGGGGAGAGCCCAGTAGTGACACAACGCGCTGATCCTGCGGTGTTGATGGGAGTCACAGGAGTTTGACTGTCAGTCACAACCAGGATGAAGAGATCCTATACAGTCCATTGGAGTTGTTGCTACGACGGATCATTTGGGATGTTTTCGGGACGGCATCGGACGCAGGGCGGAAATTGTAGTTCTTTGACTGGGGGGGACACGCATTTTGTAAGGACTCTCTCTCTCTCGCTCCGCTAACTCCGCCCCTTCGAAGAATGGCCAATAAAACAATCAGAGCTTTCTAGAAGCCCTCTGCGCTCAACTAGCTGGGAGCGAATGCGAAGCAAAAAATGGGCAACATCGCTTTAACTGAATCCATCCATGAATATTGGATTAAATTTAAATAGGCGTAAAATTAAACTTGTTAATAACTAGTGGCCAATATGGTACATTACACTCCATTTGAAGTGTTATTCGGCTATGTAAGTGTGACATTAACTGGTAGGTCAAGTGTTTTACAGGATAGTTAACGGTACAGTTCAGCTTTGCAGCCGGACTTTTAATGCAACGTGGCGTAATTAAACGACGCATGATTTTATGTTATTTTATTTGACAAAATACCCCTTAAGAAAGAAAGTGGCCGGTGCTCCCCATCTGGGGTGCATAATGAAAAGCTGTGAATGTTAGTTTTTATATTTAGTATGACAGGTACCTACTTGACTAGTGCGTTTCAAAGTGGCTGCTGCTCAGTCGTCAACGGTAGACAATGTCTCCCTCTTGAGGTAGGTTTGTGTAATTAGCGTGATCTGAGCTAAACAGAACACAATAGCCTATAAAATAAGATTTTTTTCAACAACCTGTCTCTGCTGCAGTAAAAACCTGTTTTGACTACAACATAAGATCAGTCTGATTTGTAGGCCCACTATAGTGTTAAAATACTATAGTATGACTGCAACTCCAGGCCCAGTCCATGGGGGGCGAGTGGGCACTTATTTATATCAAACTATACAATTTGTCACTTTCATCGTAGTTTCTGCTGCATAACAGGTTATTCATTCATATTGCATAACTGGTCATTTCATTTAATTTCACTACATAACGGGTCATCTCTATGCACAACTGGTCTTTTTTACCACATAGAATCTGACATGCCACATCCTTGTGTATGCTATCACCCCTTAGTGTATGCCTGGATGTATGTATATTTCTATATTTCTTTATGTATATTTTTGTATATTGTATTACATAGGTTTATATTTTACATAGAATATATAAATATATAATATAAACCTAACACTCTACTATACGTAGAGTGTCTGTCTCTTCTTTCTTTTTTCCCTGGAGTATTGTAACAAATGCAATTTCCCTCAGGGATCAGTCTGTCTGTCTGTCTATCTGTCTGTCTGTCTGTCTGTCTGTCTGTCTGTCTGTCTGTCTGTCTGTCTGTCTGTCTGTATTCCGGGGCGGAATTAACTTTTCAGCCTGAGGCCACGAGAGGGCGCTGTCGCCACGACAATGCTGTACGTTGGGGACGTTACCGTAGGTAGTGCGCACTGACGTGGTTCGGCTCCCGCTGTGCCACGGACGAGGAGAGAGACTGTCATTATTGCTGTGTGTCCCAAACTGACGCTTTTGTATGAAGTTGCCAGGAAAGGAGGCCGGGTCGAGACGTGTCTGCTCTTCCAAGGCAGCCCATGTGTCACCCCGTCAAGCTGTTGCCAAAATACCGGCAGCCGAGGTCCGTCATTTACAATTAATTAATTCGTTTAAATTCATTTATTCGATGGTAGTTAAACTACCATCAGTCATTCAAATACTTTTCTTAATTTTTTTATTATTATTATTATTTTTTTTTTTACAGATTTCTTTGTGTTAGGAAAAATATTATCTAGCAATGGTACGGTTAGGTTGATCTGACATTCTGAAGAAGGACATGGTGAAGATTGTATTCCTCTTGGCGACTTTAAGTCTGACTCTCTGGAACTTGGAGACATAACATAAAGTGATTGAGGGATACACCTACGTCATGTCAAATGTGCTTAGTAACATGTAATCTTTATACATTATAAGCCAATCAGAATACACTCCTGTCATGCTGTTACGATTTGGGACTTATATATAATACACTGTGTTTCCTGGAGCAGGCAGAAGGAACTGAGGAAGATTCACGCACATATCTCTTGCTTGATGAAATCCTCTGCTTCTCCTCGTACGAGACCAATAAACAACTTCAGCTTAAACTATCTAGGGAACTGGTGAGGAACTTTGTGGAGGGAACTGGTGAGGAACTTTGTGGAGGGAACTGGTGAGGAACTTTGTGGGATGGTGTGACGGGAACCACCTTCAGCTCAACACAGGGAAAACCAAGGAGCTGGTGGTGGATTTCAGACGCAGGAAGAGTCCCCCATTACCGGTTTCCATAAAGGGGGAAGAGGTGGAGATGGTGGACACCTGCAAGTTCCTTGGGGTGCACCTGAACAATAAACTGGACTGGTCTGACAATACCGAGGCCCTCTACAGGAAGGGACAGAGCAGGCTGTTCTTCCTGAGGAGGCTCAGATCCTTCAATGTGTGCACTAGGCTGCTACGGATGTTCTACCAGTCGGTGGTAGCCAGTGTCACCTTCTTCGCCGTCGTGTGCTGGGGAGGAGGCATCGGGAGCGGTGGGGCCAGTAAGCTGAACAAGCTGGTGAGAAGGGCGAGCTCCGTGGTGGGGATGAAGCTGGACTGTGTGGAGGCGGTGACAGAGAGGAGGATGAGGGGAAAGCTGCAGGCGATCCTGGACAACCCCTCTCACCCTCTCTACGCCGAGCTGAGGCAACTCAGGAGCACGTTCAGCCATAGGCTCACTCAGCCACGTGCTTCAAAGCGCTTGGGGGGCTCTTTCATCCCATCGGCTATCAGGCTCTACAATACCTCAACCAGCCGCTCCCAACGTCTCGGAAGCACCAGCACCACCAGATAATGGATTTGTATACCACACCACACACCCTAGACTGTTTTCTAGCCATTTTCATCTATGTCTGTTCATCTCATTGATAACCACTGTCCATCTGTCATCTTTCATTGCATGCACCAGGCTGCTACGGATGGTCTACCAGCCTGCGGTGGCCAGTGTCACCTTCTTCACTGCCGTGTGCTGGGGAGGAAGCATTGGGAGCGGTGGTGCCAGGAAGCTGTACAAGCCGGGGAGGACGGCGAGCTCTGCAGTGGGGATGAAGCCGGACTGTGTGGAGGCGGCGACAGTGAGGAGGACGAGGGGAAAGCTGCTGGAGACCCGGAACTACCCTCTCAGCCTCACTATGCCGAACTGAAGCAACTGAAGCAACTCAGGAACACGTTCAGCCACATGCTCACTCAGCCAAGTGCCTCAAGTGCTTGGGCGCTCCCTCATCCCACCAACCATCAGGCTCAGGAAGCTCCAACACCACCAGACAAAAGACAAATGGAATGGACTGAACTCACATTCACATACACCACACCACACACCGTGGACTGTGTCCTAGCCGTTGTTATTCCAGGTCTATTCATATGTTGTACCTGGAATACCTGTATAAATTTGCACATCTTGCACCTTGCACTTTCCGCATATTTGCACTATCTATCTACTTTGCAGTTTGCACCATAAACAGCTATCAAGGACACTAGTATGCATATAGGTTCTCACTCGTCACCGACCTGACTTAAGAGCTCGTATTTAATCTAATTTATTGTTTATTGTTTATTGTGTATTGACTTAGCCAGGCTCTTACTGCACATCTATCCCCTGTACTGCTGGTCACTGTGAATTTCTCCTAAGGGGGATTAATAAAGGAATATCTTATCTTATCTTATCTTATCTAGAGTTCCTGGCACTTCTTGTTCTTCGGCATCAACAACAATCTCCTCACTATCACTTTGGGTAGCATTATTTGTAGTAGTAGTAGTAGTAGTAGTAGTAGTAGTAGTAGTAGTAGTAGTAGTAGTCCATAGGTCATTCTAACTTACATTTGTACATGAACTCACCATTGTTTTTCTTCATGGGAGCGGCCGCATTGGATTGTGGGATGTCTTGACCGACAAAGGATAGTTTTTTTGGAAATATTCGATTCAGATACGACTTTTGCAACACAAATGTCTATAGATGAGCTATTTTAAATTCAAGAGGACTATAGTTCCTGTTCCTGAAATAGTCATTAAACAGTACAATTTATTGACTTTCACCACTTGATTGTTCTTTTTGAACAGAGATGGACAGATAACAGTTCAAATGCAATTACTCCATGATTGTAGTTATCAAGGCCTATTCTTTATCCTTTCATGTTGACCAGCACTGGTCAAGAACAGAAAACAAGTGTGAAGTTAAGGGTCACAAACTACCAGAGCAGGGGGCTTAAGTCTGCACTCTGCCAGAGCAGGTTAAATATCCCTCAGTTGTATATAATTGATTAGAGATTGCCTGGCTCTGAAAATAAATATGAAGAAAGACAACGTGAAGTGAGATGGATTGATTGATTGATTGATTGATTGATTGATTGATTGATTGGTTGATCGATGTGTGAATAGATTGTGACAGTTTGAACCCAAGATCTCTGTTCTGTGGCAGGACTGACAGACAAGTGTGACAAACAGTTCCGGTTTGAACAATCTATTGGTTTAGGATAATGTCTCTAGGACCATGCCTCTTATTATTTGAACTTGGGAGATAATAACCAGGCTTGAAATTGCCCCAGCTGCAGATTAAACTACACCGACGGGAAGTCGACTTAAACAAACCATTAGTCTCCTACAGCAGAATGTGACTTAGAGAAACAAATTGATATCCGGTTGTTTCTCTAGGGGAGACTTGGGTGTGGGACAGTTCCTCGCCACAACACAAGCCAAAGACATTACTGCCGGCCACGTATGTCGTCTATACGGCTCCAGCGCTGCGGCATTGAATACTGGGCGCTTGGTTGCCAAGAGTTTGTCCTAATGAGCCAGGCCTGCCTCTTTAACACACCTCCTGCATGCCGCAGTCTGGCAGAGGTGCCGTCCAGCGAGCATAACAACAAAATAACCAAACAATGAAGAGTAAGTATCCAAGCAGGCACACCGGTGGCTTTACACAAAGGAAAAAAAAGACGTACAAGGGGGAAAAAAAGAGAGATGCCTTCTACTACTTCACCTTTCATTCGATTCCAACTCCGAACCCTTTCCCCTTCCTGGACGTATATGAACGGGAAGGACTTTATAGGCCCAGTGGGAGGAGGCTGCATGGCTTTACCATCCGCTTGGGGGGAAAAAAACCCATCATTTCCCAGAATTCTCTGTCCGAGCTCCTACCTCTTGTTTGGCGGGGTATGATGTCATTTCCTTCTGATTGCGTTAGCAGGGAGAAATGCCAAGGTCATCAATTTAGAAAGCCAAGAAGAAAAAGAAAAGGAGACAACACACCAACAAGAGAAACAACCACACCAACAATAACAACGATGATGACGGTGGACAAAGCTAATTTGTCGATCAAAACCTTTAACACAGTTGGCCCTCGCCTCCCCGCAAGCCGTCTCCAAGTCAAATAGGAAGTGTAATAAAATGTTCTTATCTTATTGAAACAGCTACATACACATTAAATCAACTCAGGGGCGGACTCACAAAATGGAAGCCTAAGTCTCTGAGCAATTAGTTATCCTAAGGAATACTGTGATTTAATAACAAGATTTAATAAACAACTCAACCGCCGCATTTACTCAGCTTGTTGAGAAAGGAAGGAAAGCTTGATCATTCTCAGGAAAATCCTCATTAACCCCAAGATGTTTATCTGCCAGATTTGCTGCTCACTCATTTAGCATCAACAAAGATGACAATAGACACGTACGCCAAACTAGACCAAATTTGGAATTTATTCCTTAAAAAAAGTTTAAAATATACTATTCTTCTATACAAATCTGGAAAAATACATTGTATAAAAAAATACATACAACACAATATAAAGCATTTATGACAGATGTGCAACTGAAATAAAATGAAATTACATTTCTCTGCTAATATAAACTGTAAACAATGAATAAAAGCTGCAACCACTACAACATTGAGCTTAGTACATTTTGTACTTTAACCTTCATTTTTGCCTTAATTCAATAATTTGCACTTTACATCTGCCTAAGCACCTATTGCACTCATAGCCTTCCCCCAGACAGATGGACCATCCATAAGTTCCTTCTTAAAGATTCTACCCTTGGCTTTGGGAGAGTCCTTGTTCCTTATGAGGACGTTAGGGTCAGTGGGTTCCGAGAAGCCTATCGAGGCTGTAACAGTGATTAAGGACTACTATGCAAATAAACTTCAAAGTTAACACTGCATTGTTCGAAACAGTACAAATAAACAGACCTTCAGAACAATCAAACGCTTGCCTCAATCCTCAAGGTTGGCCCTGGTCGCGGCTGACCTTTAACCTTAAACATACTCGGTACCACCTGTGGCGGACTGACGCATCATGGGAGACATGGACGACCTCGTCCCGGAGCACCTCCGACAGGTGAGGAAAACCCCTCCCACCAGGCTGAGGAGAGACCCCCCCCAGCTGACAAACACTGCATTGCCAAACTCATATCTGTGACAGGGGAAGAAGAAGAAAGACCCCACGCCCCCTGGTCAGACAGACGGCCACGGAGACAGACAGACGTCCAGCAGCAGACGTGAAGGTGCCACTCCATGGGATGTTGGGTGCTCAAGGTGTAAGGTTGGTGTGTGTGTGTGTGTGTGTGTGTTTTGGTCACCTGTCTAGATGATGGGCATTTCTGTAGGCCTCGATGAGTATGCCAACGTACCAGGAGGTCACCACCAGAGCCAACAAACCTTAACCCGGGAAAGCAGGGAGAGATCCTGACATGTTATACATCTACCAACATACATGCTACGTACTTATTGAAGTGAATGTGTTTTGAATGAGGAGGTCACAAGGTAGAGGACTAACTCTGAGGACTGATAAAAAAAGGTGGCTAAAACCTTGAAAAAAGTCTGTCTGTCTAGTGACTGAAACATGTAGTAGGCTACATACAATTCCAACTGAATGGCCAATGATATCGCCGCGTTTTGAAATTCTACGTTATCCTCATCCATACAAAAAGTGCCAAACAGATCACACTGTGTGGTAAGGCTGGGACTGGACTCAGAAGTAGCATGAGCACAATCTTGTTCATCGTGTTATGGGAGGTGTCATTAAACTAGTACTCCAGGACAGGAGCCGCTGTGTAGCTCAGGACTCGTGGACACGAGAGACCTGGTGTTTCCAATAAGTGGTTAAAGTATCGCCACAGGTTTACACAAAGCAGCCACAGACAACTTGCAAGGCTTTCAAAAGGTTTCATACAAAAAAAATTATAATAATCATGCATGCTTAAAATGGTCATAATTCCCTTTATGTAACGTTACATAACTTTACATACATTTCCATAATTAATCATCATATTAAGATAATAAACTGATTAGGCCTGCTTAATCTGAATTAATCATTTAGATTCCATATGCAGAAAAAACAATCCCATTGTGACTTGGACCTACCAGAGACCATGAACAGGACTCCTCCGCAGAGAGCCATGAAGCGTTTGGTCTGGTCCTTATCGTCCATAAAGCGAGTGCACTTCATCCCCCCAATGGACACCAAAACCGCCAGACTTGAGAGAAAAATGCTGCTTATCAGCACTGCCCTGGTGACCTGGGTACCCCCTGTAGACACAAACCACGGTCCCGTTACTTGAGAATATCCTACTGCGATAGCGGATTCACGCACACGTAACCGTGCGTCGTCCCGTCGTCGTCAAGAAGTCCAGTTGGATTCTATACTCTTTTTTTGTTCTTTTTATGGAAGTTGAATACGTGACTACTGTACTTTACTGTTGCTTTAAAATTTCGACAATATAGCGACGAGCCACCCATGCACGTAACAGTGTACAGCCTCAGTGAATCTCTAAATGAGTCTACTGTGCTAAACACCAACGTTATAGCCTATATGAAAAAAAAAATAATAATAATAAAATAAACTAAAACTAAAACATACATGGCAGTTCAAAAAATGAGTCGTGAGTCTCGCAGGTCATCCGTGAGCTGGACGACCGGCACGTCTCCCACAGCCCCGTGAAGATCTCCTCCAGGGCGCTGCTGCTCTCGAACGTGCTCCACTCCACCATGCAGGTGGCGGTGACGGTGGCCGCCAGACCCACCACTGCGAGCAGGAACCCAAAAAGTTGTAGTCCAGAGCTTGCCATTGTCCACCAGCAGCAGTGAAAGGCTACCAAACTAACGATACAATGAATGAAAGATGAATGAAGGAATGACGTTAAAGCAGCAAAAATGACACAAAAAAGTCAAATGAATGAAAAATAAATAACGTTGAAAAATAAAAATAAAAGCACGTAGTCCCTGGGTGTGTTCTTGTTTATGGGTTGTTTTAGTCAGTAATTACTACCTCGACCATGAATTCGCTTGAGCCTTTGTTCCGTTACAGACTGCCACAGTGCGCTCCGAGCCGCCCTCCTATTTAAAGTCGGGGGGTGACTCGTGGGTGGTCTTGGTGGGTCTCCACCTGTTATGAGATATGATTTGGAATAAATTAGGTAAGAAGTGGACACATCCAACATATTATACATCGATTATGAATACCACGTTTAACTAGCCCAATTCATGAGATGTGATTTATTTGACAATAAAAATGTAGACTATTTATAGACCTTGCTGCTATTTGTAACATCTTAGATATCTTTAAATGTGAAGACAAAAAAGTGGAAAAACAAGAAAACAAGGTTGGAAAAAAAAACATACACATGCGATGTGCAGTTGTATTAGGGTGTTCATTCTTATCTAGGTTCTTTAATCCCAATTCTTGACAATTATCAACATGGTGTTTATGTTTATTTAGTCTTCATTTTACTGCGCAATTAGCCGGTTGTGTCTCCATATTTGGTCATCGGGATGCCAGTTTGTAAACACGCAGCGTTTGTCTGTTAGATTGCATCAGTTTCCACAATCTCCCCGAATAAACCTGCGGACAAAATTGTTGCTTCCACTTAAAGTGCCAGCGGCTCCAATCTGCGTCCATTAGTCATTTTCCACTTTGGTCCGACATCTTGTTGTGCCCTCCTGTTCCAACAGTCAACTGACAATTAACCGTTACATTGAAAAAGAAACTCAAATCTGACCGGACGGAAGGCAACTGCCATTGGCGTGGAAAATAGGCATACGTATGTCAAACATATAGTTTTCTGACTCATTTCTGACTAAGCCTGTATATCCCCACAAGGGAAGCATAATATGAACACTTAAGCAATGACTGCACTATCCAAATTGAGGCAGTCCACTCCCAAATGCACTATGACTGATTCATATCTTGGTAGAATGGCCCTTGTAATTACAGCAATCACAAGAGTAGTTTGAGGAGAGCCAGTATAATGAGGCTACTGTTGCTATTGTGTGTGTTTAATTTACTCCATATAGCGCTAAGTATACGTCAGGATATTTTTATCATTAGCAGCAGTGCTAGTGCTAATTGTAGTAGCAGTAGTAGTAGCCAATAGTCTTGGCTAGTATCGTGGTAGTTGTAGTAGTGGTAATAATAAATAATCAGTAGGCCTATGCACATATTTGACATAGGCCTATGTTTAGCCTTACAGTTATAGTTACACAAATCTTAGATAGGCTACAGTTCCTTAAAGGAAATAGTGAATTGACTGAATGTGAATTTGTTACAATTACTGTTATGTGAATTGCTATCGTTAGTATAAAAGTACTAATAACTATTACCATTATTGAGCTTAATTTCTGGTTATAAACAATAAGAATCTATCTACTCAGTGTCACTGAAGACTTTACAAGACATTAAATATTTGTCATGTTTGAAGTAGGCCTACGATTGAAGGCTTCCATGCTTCCAGTCCAGTTATTCCTGATCGGATCGCACACACATTGCATGTGATCTTCTCCAGGAATAAAGACTTTTATTGCTTGTGAAAACAGCAACCGTAATCAATTCACGCTGTCATTCGGAACCATCAAAAAGATAACCACAGAAAGGTGACGGATGACATTCCGAGGAATTTCCTTTTTTTTAAACGGTGTTCCTGTCGTTCAGCTTGTCTCTGAACCCTTTGTTCTGTTTTGCGGGCGGCGCTCCAACAGACTTTAGTCCAACGTAAAAATTAAAATTTTCCTGCCACAAAAGGAGGAAGTGTATTTGCAAGTAGATTGTAGCATCTGTTCGACGAATGGAGGCACCGTCCGACAGGATCCAAGTCTCAGGAGACACAACTTATGTATGGAACACATGCATGGCGTTCGGCACGTGCTCCCTGCAAGAGGAACCGATGAGCTCACAGCTGTGCGGTGACACATGCTGCTCTTATGGATTGTGGAGCCTGATGGGGAAATGCACACATTTCCTGAGCTCTACCAGGGGGGGGATTTAGTTTTGTTGAGATGTTTAATGGTAACCATGCTAGAGGAAGTGTGAAGTTTATGTGTTCCCCCCCCCCCCCCCCCAAAAAAAAACCCTGAATGTATTGATTATAGATTATATCTCTGAACTCGGTTTTCAAACCAATGGTGTTTGAAGGAGTACTTTCTGGGACATGCATTCCATGCATTCTAGAACACTGTGTTTGTGTGTGTGTGTGTGTGTGTGTGTGTGTGTGTGTGTGTGTGTGTGTGCGTGCGTGCGTGCGTGCGTGCGTGCGTGCGTGCGTGTGTGTGTGTGTGTGTTGGTGTGTGTGTGCGTGCGTGTGTGTTCCAATATCACACCATCAGTCCTCAAGAGAAAGTGGGCCTCTTTCGGGCACTTTGAGCCATACAGACAAAAATGCACACGCACGCGCACACACACACACACACACACACACGCACACACACACACACACACACACACGCGCGCACACAGTAGGAGCACTGAAACGGATTGCATCAGCAAAGTCCCCAATGCTGAAGTCAGCGTTCCAGCAGGTTTCATCACGGGGACCAGCATCACTTCCCACCAGACTGCTGTGCAAACGCAGGGACGTTGGAGTAAAGTTGGGGTAAACATTACACTCCTCAGAGGTTGTGTGGAACACAGAGGTGCAGGAACACAAGTGCGTCCTGAACAGGCCTATAGAAGCTTCCCACGGAGAAAGTGTCTGTTTGTTTCTGTATTTGTTTTAGTGGTGCTACTCGCATGATGCTTTTCTGTCATCCTGTAGCATCGATGGAGAAACTCAGTTATCATAAAGCATCACAGCACAAACAAGTGGATAACACTCTCTGTGAACTATTTTGCTATGTGCTGTATGAAATAAATTCTGGTACCAGTAGACCTACCTATGTGATAAAATGACCTATTTACATATATTACAAATAGACTTATGGAGTTATTGTACATGTACATATGATTGTTGAATTGAATATCAGTAGGCCTAGATTATAGTTTTATTATATTTTTTCAGCCTGCATTCAATCACAAAGGCCTGAGGGCAGAACAGTCTTGCAACTCGCATGCCAACAAGTTGGCCATACGGATGAATGCTAGAAACAGTTGGAAAGCCATTTCAGAAAGTGTGATTAAAAAAAAAAAACACTAACAAATCAACCACACTAGAGCTGGTGAACAACCTGTTAAACAGATGCAATTTTTGTTTTTTTACACGTAGGTCTACCTACGCTTTGACTTTGGCGCGTTGCCGCAACGGGCGCTCATGTTTGCAATAGTTGCCCTAATACACCATTGGAAATAAAGCAGGATTATGTGCGTCGCTGATTGGTCGCTGCTGCGTGTTTAGACACAACACCCTGGGATCGCCCTGGCATGCGCCCCACTGCCTCTCGCCGTGATAGGCCTTTAATGTTGCGCCGAACCAGTCCGATGTCATTCCTGCATCAGGCAGAGCACACAACGCCCTGCGGTGCAACTGCCTTCCGCCTATTTTTACACCAGTTGATGGGAAATTCTTGATGTTAATCAAGCTTGCGTTCAGCCGATTTGCGACGGGTGGGCTCTCGGCTCTCGGCTCTTTTTACGCGCCGCCACACGAGACCCCACCGCAACTAGGACAACAGTGAACTAACTGCACGTCGCATCGCATTCGAAACCATTATAATGTTTTAATTACATCAAACATTTGTATATATATCTATAAAGCGCATTCGGTGTAAGTCCAACGCAGGGAGGGAGTTTAGTTAGTTTAGAATGGAGGCCGGGCTGTGTTGACAGCTCTAGAACGCATGTCACGCTTTCACGCTACGCGTCACAAAAGACGAGACAATTACCCCACAGAACCTCCAAACCAAGCACCACTATTACCGAGGCCAATCTGACCCATTTTTTCCCAATGACCTCGTCTCCCTTTGAGCGTGTCAACATGTGTGGGGCTGTGGGCCTCATCACTAACTGGAGCATTGTTAGACCGCAAGCGTACTACAGGCCTCTGCCCTATGGACTGTATTGAACATTGCTAAACTCAAATACTTAAGTAGGGTAATTAACACTTCAAATTCTCCCCGGTTGTGACTACCGGTTTTTCTTGAAGATGTGCCCCAGGCACATCAGAGCGAGAGCGAGGGCGAGAGAGAGAGAGAGAGAGAGAGAGAGAGAGAGAGAGAGAGAGAGAGAGAGAGAGAGAGAGAGAGAGAGAGAGAGAGAGAGAGAGAGAAACCTGAACAGGTTAGAAGTGCAGTTGCGTGCTACAGGGAGTCCTACAGGGAGCGCGTTCGTGTGATGTGGTTCGGCAGTCGGGCGAGTTTTCCGTGTGAGCAACTTTGACTGTATGATCTGAACCAGGATAGAGGGACATTTTGTTTTTAACAGTCTCCTTTTACACCAATACACCTTTGCATGCAGAGAGAGAGAGAGAGAGGGGGGAGTGAGAGAGATAGAGCAAAAGACAGAAAACAAAGAGAGAGAGAGAGAGAGAGAGAACTGTGTTGATGGGCGTGTGTCTTTGCCGTGTCTCAACACGGTGTGTTAGGAGTTAAGAAACTACCACACTCACCTTTATCGACTAGATCAGAGACGGAACTCTACCATGTCCTAATCGTTCATTCTCCTTTTTTTGTGACTCGCAATATGACTAGTGACGAGTAGTCTATGAAATACATTCAAGACAGAAGCATTTGACAGCGTTCACAGCAGCAGGTGAGTTGAATACAATTTTAAAAAAGTGACTTAGTACTCCTTTCCTTGTTTGAGCTTTTTAACTATAGGATATGCTGATTCAACGTACAAATGCAGAACTCACAACAACACTGTGTCCTAATGTTTGTTCCAGTGGTACATCAAGTTCAGTTTTGTAGCCTATCAGTATTTATTTGTAGTTTACCTGCTTGCACCTGTTCATCTAACATATTTCCATCTGCTGCCCCGTGTGAAGAAAGGACGCAAAGAAACGATTTATAATGGCAAATAATTGTAAATCATCTTAAATCCTTGTTTGAGTTTTTACATTGGCAATTTCTCTCCTTCATCTCTGTAGGATCTGGGCCAGAATTCAGGACATTTCTCCTTATCCTCAGCACTCTGCGCCATTGCTACAGCAGCCGTGCACCTGACCACTTTGACATTTGAATTTCAGACTTGAATTGTTGCCCGTACAGCTGGAAACTTTGCCTGCAAATTTGGGAGTTCATGAATTTCAGTCATTGTTTCTGGTAGTGTGTGCAACATCTCAAACATCCCGAGGAGTTGTCCACGGTGTTTATTCAGCGTGAGCCAAGTAGGCCTACGAGATGGGACCATTAGCCTTCATACTGACACCCATAGTATATACACCAACAGTATATATATATATATATATATATATATATATATATATATATATATATATATACAGTATATATATATATCGTGGAACCTCACTGTGCGCTACGCTGTAACATCAAACCACTCCCACGCCACCACAGATGTCGCTCATCTCGACAATGGGCGAGGTGAGCTCCCGTCCGATGAGGAACCTTCTCAACAGGATCTTCCTGCTGAAGATCCCGGGGATCCCAGTGGGCACAGCCGTCAACACAGGCTGCGTCCGAGCTGTGGCCTTGGCCTGCCTAGCGCTCAGAGCAGCGGAGAAGCCAGCACAATGTCAGGTATGCTGGTTAACCAGCTGAACGCTGTCCTAGTGCTGCTGGGAAAGGAGGCTCCTAAGCAAGGGTGTAACCCACAGTTTATCTGAGTCCATCCCAGCAATGGGTGAACAAGGAATAGATTACTAAACAGCGCAGTGGCGGTGGAGTCCGATAGATCTGCGTTTGGATTCTGTCAATGCATTAAAGCGTCGCCCTGTTTCTTGTATTGCCGGTTGTTCTAAATCCGCCAGTCTTAACACACAGTCGATCGATGTTGGTTCGGAAAAGGCGGCCGTTTCATTCACCGTTTGAGCACACAGCGCTTTAACGTTGTGTCGGTACAGGTTACAGGGGGAACGGTGGGAGAATAGGTCACAAAAGGGCTGCGCAGATACTTGTAGCAGAGATATGTCCCAACACCAGCTTGAGGCCAGGCTACAATAAAAAATATTTAAAAAACCTGGCACGGCACCAGAGGATATCCCCACCCCAAATCAACACCGGTAGCGTGACACATGTCACACTCGTCTCAGAGATCCAAAACCTCATGTTCTTTGGAACGTCCCTCCCAGATCTCCCCAAGTCCGAGCAGAGGACCCAATCTGGTATTGTAATGACTCATGTTATTGTGACATGTTATTGTGTTACTTTAATGTCAGCGGACCAACAGGAAACAGAACAGCACGGCTGGGCTGGGGGCGGGGCGTCGTGGGCCACCAAGGCCCACCAAGGCCCCCTGCTCTGTCCCGGGACCGTGGTGTCCAAGGCGGGGGGTGGGGGGAGGTGGGGGACACGGGTCGAGGGAACAGAACCGACAGAAGTCAGAACCTTTGAATACCGAAACCACGGTGTCGGTGCGTGGTGACGCAGAGCTGTATGCAAACAGCCAGAGGCCTGCTTAAACAGGTTTGCCGTACTGTTTTGTAGATTCACTGCCACGTGGTTTCAGTCATGACATGAGGGGGGATATATTTTAGCATTAATGACACATTAACACCACCATGAAGTGCTGCTTCTAGGACTACAAAGACCAAGGCTCTTATGATACAAACTGTGTGCCATGCAAAATAACTTCAGGGCTCACACATTTGTTGTGGAGTGTTTGTACGCCAAATTGCAGTTTATGAATAAAAAGTGTTTTCTAAATGCACGTTTCTGTGAACACGTTTGCTCTTTGATTGGAAGATTCCTGCGAAACGTTGCCGTTCAACTGATCAATTCCTATAACGCTGTTAACCTATTACAGGCAGATCAATAACAGAAGATGCAACACAGGTATAATGTTACATCATAATACATTAGAGTAATATTTATGGTCATACAACACCGTGATTATCGCGTTAAGGCCCTGGCCGGAACAAACTGTCAAACACGTAGCATGCAAATAAAAGCCACATGTATGTGTGTGTGTGGGGATTCGTTTTGAATGGGAATACACCGCATGCAGGCCTACAGTAAGGTGTAGGTCTACCGTTGAAAGGCAGAGAAGGTAGGTCTCCACCAGCCAGTTGCTGGCCCTGGGGGGGTGAAGTGTAAACTAGTTCAACCAGTAGTCTACGCCCGGCCTTGTGGTTCTGGTGAAATGGCAGCGTGCCAACAGGAGTGGTAACTACTGAAGGGAATATTCACTGTGCTGGAGAAACGGCTTAACGTTGTCTTTATCATTTTTTTTGTCTGCTTTACTGCGTTTGTCAAGTGTGCGTACCAATGGTAGTGGCTTTGATGTGCTCAGGAATACACTGTGTGCTCCTGTTCTCAATGTGGTTTCATTCATAAAACCAAAGCCACCTGTCACACTGTATTCACGGCTAAACTGCATAAAAACCTTGGCTGACAAATTCTTCTGAAGAAGCTTCTGGTAAAATCAGGATTTATTTAATGAACAAACAAAATCCAGTTACATTAAGTGCTAGCACAACGCATGTTGATTTATCATAGGTAGATTGCATACATGCCCTTGATGGAAAACAAAAAATACAAATATAACCTGATACTGACATTTTGGTTTGGATTGCACTCAAAGCCAAAATTGTGATCAATGCAATGATCGCCATCGTACAATCAGTTCTCATCTTGGAAAGCTGGATGGAAAGCTTCTGTAAGCGGCGCGTCCACAAGATGGCGCTAATTCAAAAGAACTCGAGCGTCAACTTGGTCTTCCGCGTCATTTCTACAGCCAATCAAGGGCTCAGATTTCTACTTGGCGTGTTCAAGAAAATACATAAACAGAATGCCACAGCTTCCCTTTCGTCAGCATATCCAACTTTATGGAATTAAATTAAAAAAACAAAAACAAAAAAAATGCCAGCTACTTGTTTCGTCTTCATAAAGGCAACTATACACAGATCAAAATTATAAAAAATATAAATCAATCTCTGAGCCAGAAAGATTATTGAATGTGTCCACATAATTTGACTTGGCTCATACATGTGTTCCCCATTTGACACGGTCTGTATTCAATATGAACATGCTAAAAAAATAATTGGCTGTGGAGCACTGAAAATATATAGTAAAATATTCCCCTTTAAATGTAATCATCCTTTATGTGTGTGTGTGTGTGTGTGTGTGTGTGTGTGTGTGTGTGTGTGTGTGTGTGTGTGTGTGTGTGTGTGTGTGTGTGTGTGTGTGTGTGTGTGTGTGTGTGTGTGTGTGTGTGTGTGTGTGTGTGTGTGTGTGTGTGTGTGTGTGTGTGTGTGTGACCTCGAGAGCCACCTCTTCTCTGGAAAAGTTTGCTCTTACTGCGGACAGGAAGTCTTGCTGGTGTTTGAGCAGAACACCGTAGAAGGGGCTGGAAGCCAGAGGGGGAGGAAGGGCACTGGCCCCAGAACACAATGGACACAGAGTCATGTCAGATCAGCAAAACGGAGAAAACACCAAAATAAAACCATTCATCAAAAAAAAGAAAAAAAAAAAGAAAAAAAACCCAAAACGATCGCTATCGAGACGAAACTGCACGCGGCGTGGACAGAATCCCGGCCACTCGCCAATTGGCATGAGAATAATAAAAATCACGAGTCAAACGTTATGTACACTTAAATAAAGAACTCAAGATGACAAATAACAAGTCCGCTTCCCAAAATGAGCACGGTCGGGGGGGCTGCACATGTTTGGACACTTTATGTACACTGACTTCATCAGGCTGCTGCTGCTGCCCTGCCCTCCTACTCTGAGGACGGACAACTGGCTTTCGTGTGGACAACACTTGGTCAATATCAAACACTGGACTATAAAAGGGGGCGGTATGGTGGTGGTGGTGGTATGCACTGGACACACTGTGCATTCGTTCGCACTTTTCCCAAAAATTCACACGAGAGCCGTGTTGGCAGAGGAGCGGGCAGCAGGGGGGTCCAGGAGGGGGGAAACGCTTGTGCACGCAGAACGCCTGGCGGATCAGTCAGCATGCAGCCATGAGCCACGGTGCGCCAGCCTGAAGGGCCCTTCCTCCGCTGCAGCGGTGGTGGTGGTGGTGGTGGTGGCACCCGAGGCATGCGTCGCTCGCCGGGGACAGAGAGTTACAAAACAGTAGGAGATGACCGCCGCACGCAGTCCACAGGGTCCTCCCACGGACGGCCTGGGGACCGCAGGAGCTCCACCAAGACTTCCCAGGAGCTCCACCAAGACTTCCCAGGAGCTCCACCAAGACTTCCCAGGAGCTCCACCAAGACTTCCCAGGAGCTCCACCAAGACTTCCCAGGAGCTCCACCAAGACTTCCCTGGAGCTCCACCAAGACTTCCCTGGAGCTCCACCAAGACTTCCCTGGAGCTCCACCAAGACTTCCCAGGAGCTCCACCAAGACTTCCCAGGAGCTTCACGCCCCACAGAGACAAACGACAGAGAACATTTCCCTCCAAAGAATAAAAAAAAAAAAAGAACAAAATAAAAACAGCAACCCGAGTGGTAGGCAGCGAGACCAGGAGGAGCGGTCGCCCAGCATGATGACGGTGATATAAAGGACAACGGAGTCCCAAGTCCAGCATTAAGAAGCAGCGGCCATCTTGGATTCAAGACGCCGCCGCGGCCATGACGGAGCAGAGTCAGGCACGTCCCGCCGCGAGCCGAGGGACTCGAACACACGGGCTCTCCAGCGGGGAGGGGGGGGAGGGACGGAACAGCAATGCATGATGGTCCGGTGGCTGAGACTCAGCAGAGTTCGGGGGGCCGGGCGTTTGGCATAGCTCGGTGCCCGGGGGGGGGGGGGGGGGGGGGGGGCAAGTTAAAAAGGAATTACATTGAAGTGGAAATTAAAATACAAAAGCAAAATCGGACATTTCCAAAGCCGAGAAAGAAAATTAATTTTGGCAACTCAGCGATTGTCCCAAACCTGTCGTTCACAGCGCAGATCCTCCAGTACAAAAATATTAAATAATAATAATAATAATAATAATAATAGTAACAAAAGAGAACATGAGGAAAAGGGTATAAAATCAGGAGAGGATGGCTGGCCAGCACAGCGCGAGTCACTGTCTGTAATAGGCACCTGGGGGAGGAGAGACGAGGAGACCAGTCAGCAAACCCCACCACAGAGGAGGAACTCAACCCCTCAACCCATCCACACACTCCCACCCCGACTTCCACAGGTCTTCCTCTGCACCGCGGACGTACGTCTGGCCCAGCGGGTCAAAATATACTCATTATAATAAAACATGTCCATTTTTCTTTAATGCCCCATTCCCCTCCTCAAACTTACCAACGATGATAAAATGCAACTACAGCAGCAAATATATATGTATATTGTACAGATACAGAATATATACATGTACATAAACATGTATGTACATATGGAATAACAAAGACCCCACTGATTGACACTGATTAAAAAACCACTGAAACCTAAACGTCTACACAGTAAGTAAGTTCTGTACAGCCTCTGTAGAACCAAAGGCCCCCGGTGCTTTGCAGGGACAACTTGCCTTTGAAGGCAGCCTCTGGCCTGGTGGGGCCGCGGGGGGAGAAGGGGTTCTCCGAGTAGCCGTACGGGGTGCCCGGGTTCACGTTCTCGTAGTTTGGAGTGCGGGGCTGAGGTGGTCTGAGCGAGCGGGCGGGCGAGAGAGAGAGACAGACAGACAGAGAGAGAGAGAGACAGAGTGAGAGGGAGACACGAAAGAGTGAGGAGAGATGATGATGATGATGATGATGATGATGATGATGATCATCATGTTTTTGGATCGCATGGGGTCCTGCACTCTGGTCCGACTGCTTGGTGCCAAGGTTTGGACTTAGGTACCTGGTGGGCTTGTTCTGGTTCCTCTGCCTCTGGTGCTCATGCTCCTCCCGGGACCTGGGTCCTCCGTGCTCCTCCCTGGACCTGGGACCTCCGTGCTCCTCCCGGGACCTGGGACCTCCGTGCTCCTCCCTGGACCTGGGACCTCCATGCTCCTCCCGGGACCTGGGACCTCCGTGCTCCACTCGAGCCCGGGGCCTCACCACGTCCTCAGCGTGAGACTGTTGGGGGGGGGGGGGGGGACCGCAGGGGAAAAAAACTTGAGTGGAAACCGCGGCTCTCGTTTCCAGAAACCCAAATTACGACAAGACACGAAAACGAGATCAAGCCAAAAAAACAAAAGGAGGAGGAGGAGTCTCACCCTGAGGGCTGCCTCCTGTTTCATCCTCTCCAGCGCCACCCTCTCCTTCTCCCGCTCCCTCTCCTTCTCCCTCTCCCGCTCCTTGATCTTCTTATACTCCTTCTGCTCCTGCTCCATCAGCAGACGAGCAATCTCCTGCCCCCCACAAACCAAACCACACACACACACACACACACACACACAAACACAGGTTAAGTGAGACGCGTTCCTCAGGCCCCGCCCACAGCGCCGACTCTGCCTCCGACACACGTCTGACCAGAGAGGACAGACGGCGTGTGAGTGTTTGACAACACAGAGCGCGGGCGCGGGGCTGCAGGGCTGTGGATGTGATATGGGTGGTGTTGTGATTGGCCCGAGGGCAGGATGTGGGGGGCGGGCGGAGGAGACGACACCGTCGGCCGAGAGCCAGAGGGCCGTCCAGACGCACCTCATCCTGAGCTACTTGGGCCGCGTGCTTGTCTTTTTTGCTGGCCTGGAGAAAGAGAGAGAGAGAGAGAGAGAGAGAGGGAAAAACACAGTCAGATTTTCCATCCATTCCAACACGGGAATGGGAGAAGCCCGCGGCGGCTGAGGGCCTGAGCTGGAGCCCTTTAGTCCAAAGTCCTGTAGGACGTCTGCTTTAAAAAGGACACAGCCGGGCAGCACTGCCATACTGACGGATGATGAAACTGACGAGACAGTAACCGTGACGATGTTGGTGGCTACATATTCAACAAAGGCCCGCTGGTTTAAAAACAAACACAGGCTTTGCTTCAGCGGTACAGAACAGAAACCCCACAAATTAACAAACCAACGCTACCCCCCCCCCCCGTTTCAAAAGCCTCCGATATCACGTGTCGGTAAACCGTGGCCTTCTACCCCCCGCCACCCTCCTCCTCCTCCTCACCAGGATCTCCTCCTCCTGCAGCCGGCGGGCCACCTCCATGTCGATGACCTCCTGGTCGCGGAGGTCCAGGCGGCCCAGGCCCTGGCTGGCGTCGCTCAGGCCGTAGTCGGGCCCCGGCACCACCACCTTGCCCCCGCCGCGGTGCACGATGCGACCTGCAGGGGGCAGCAGAGCACTCGCTGTTACAAAGCTCCGCCCCCACCACCACCACCACCACCACCCCGGGGGGGGGGGGTGGGGGGGGTTTGGGCAGGGTCGTGTGGAGGGACGTCTGCCGTCCCAAAGCAACGGCGCATCAAATCAATCATCGGGATTTTTTTATGATGGATTTATTCTTCCATGGGGGGGGGGCGGCGGCCACGCGGGGGTCTGCGTGTTCCGTGACCAGACGGGATCTGTGTGCTCATTGGCTTGTTTGATCCGAGTGGTCCGGCGATTTCAGGGGGGGGGTGGGGGGGGTAGATTCATCAACAAGCTCACACACAAAAAACAAAACAAAACAAAAAACAGAAAACCAGCATTGGGAACGCAAGCGGACAAAGCAGAGCAGGGGAAAGGAGGTTATTGTGAAGTCAGGCGGAAATCGGACCCTCCACCAGAAGCTCCATAGCCCAGCAAGAGAAGAACCCACTGCAACACACACACACCACACACACCACCACCAGCAGCACCACCAGCAGCACCACCACCCCCCCGCCGAGTCCAGAGGAGGTGGTGGCTGGGGCTCCGGCCTGTACCTGGTTCTCCGGGAGGGTGCGTGTTATATCGCCCCCGGCCCTCCCTGCTGCGAGGACCCTCGCCGCTCCCGTGCTCCTCAAACACCTGGTCAGGGTCCGAGGGCACGCGCTGCCGGCCCCCGGCTCTCCTCTCATCCCCACCACCATCATCATCATCATCACGAAACCCCTCCTCTTCCTCCTCCTCCTCCTCTTCCCATGACGTCCGGTCCTTCCTCAGCACCTCCTCCGCCTCCAGGACTCGCTCCCGGCTCTGCGTTCTGGCACGGCGCCGGTCCGTGTCCGCGTCCCGCCGTCTGTCCCTCTCCCTGTGGCGGTCTCCGCTTGCCCCCCCTGTGCCCCGGCTTCTCGGGGACCCTCTCTCTCTCCCTCTCCCTCTCTCTCTCCCTCTCTCTCTCCCTCTCTCTCTCCCTCTCTCTCTCCCTCTCTCTCTCCCTCTCTCTCTCCACGCCACGCCGGGGGTCTCGCTCTCTGTCCCTGTCTCTGGGCCTCTCTCGGGTCCTCTCTCTCTCCCGGTCCCTGTCTCGGTCCCGGTCCGCGGGGCCGTAAGGAGGCCTCTCCTTCCTCCGGACCACCCTCTCCACCTCCTCGCCTCTCTGGCCGCGCGGCCGGGCCGCCTCGCCGCCCTGGCGGTCGGGGTGCCGGTCCCCGTGTTTGCCTCTAGAGGGCAGCGAGTGCTCTGGGTAGGCGTCGGCGCGGGCGCCGTGTCCGCGGGGGGCCGCGGGGTCCTCCGGAGCGCGGGCATCGCGGGGGCGGCCCGAAGCGTGGGGCTCGTCGTCGAATCGCCCCGGGGAGCGACTGTCGGACCTGGGGGCGTGCTGGCTCCTTTTGTCTGGACGCCCTGGTGCCGGTGAGCAAGGCACCGACCGGCGGACAGACGGCGATGGCGATGTTAAGGGAGTGGTGATGATGATGATGAAGATGATGAAGACGAGGATGATGATGATGATGATGACGCATCGGTGGATGAGAGTACAACAGGGAACAACAGACAGGAGAGAGAAATGAGCCGGGCCGGACAGGGTTAGTGTTAGTAATGGTTAGTCACAGCACCTGAACGAGTGGCGGAGCACCAAGCAACTGACTGAGAGAGCTGAGTCAGCTGAGTGGGCCGCGCGGCAGAGACCGGGTTAGCAGCCGGTTCACGGCCGGAGACGTGGACGTGGGTCAGGTGTTTGGCGATGGACGGGAGAGACACACCGAGGTGCTGACATGGTTTAGTGACAGACGAGAGAGTGACGGGCAGAGTTCTCAGGGACGTGGGGGGTGAGAGAGTGAGAGTTTCTACATGTAAATGATGAGAGCTTTCGCCCTTGTCAGGGGAAACACTGACACTTCAAATCAATATGAAAAGAGAAATGACCGGGTCAAACAAGGAGGAAGAGGAGTTATTTAGACAGGTGGATGAAGCCCTGCTGCGAGCGGTTCTGTGCGTGTCAACACCAGAGTAAAGGCCGGCCCGTGGGGAGGCAGGCGACTGAAACGGAGCGGTCCACGGTGGCGTCAGCTCAGAGGAATGCCGGGTATCTACCGCCACAAGAAACCGTCCATACCTAGCGAGCGGGGAACGCCGCCGGCGCAGCCGCAGCCTTGTTGACTTTTGAAACTTTGAAAAGCAGCGGTGGGGGCGTGTGCACCGCGGGCCCGGTTGGAGGCCGCTCCCATTGGCCGACCGGCCGGTAGGTGGGTGGGTGGAGGGCCGGACCGCCCGACGAAACTCCGCCCACTCAAGACTGGGGTTCGAACACCTCGTTCCAACAAACCAGGAAACAGGAGTGCCTCCTGTCTCGCCCACCATCTTTGCTTTTGAAGTCCCCTGTTTACTCTCTCTCTCTCTCTCCCTCGCTCTCTCTCTCTCTCTCTCCCTCGCTCTCTCTCTCTCCCTCCCTCGCTCGCTCGCTCTGTTTATCCACAGTGAACCCTGGCTGTGGCACCACGCTGGTCTGTGTGCGTCTGATCGGCTGCATCGAGGCAAACAAGGCAGTCCTGCCGTTTCCTCGCCAAACAAACAGCCTGGAGGTAACGCTCACCGAGATAAAACAGGCTGTGTGGGGGGGGGGGGGGGTCGCAGGCACAGACACTGTGCATAAATAGGACATGAAAGGACATTTCAACTGCAGCCCCTTTGTGATTACATTTGTCCATTTATAGACAGGGCGAGGGCGGGCGAGGGCGGGCGAGATTGGGCGGTTGACATGAAACCCGATAAGTTAAAATAAGCAAAACCTGCAGACCGGAGAAAGCGGCTCCAAAGTGAATGGCAGCAAATGCAAATGACAAGAAAAAAAAAAAAAAAAATCAACCAGGACCAATGTGAATGAACTGGTTTTGTGTTTCATTTCGGCACTGCACTGTGACACCAGGGTGGACACCACCAGAGTGAACACTAGAGTGAACACCAGAGTGGACACCAGGGTGAACACTAGAGTGGACACCAGGGTGAACACTAGAGTGAACACTAGAGTGGACACCAGGGTGAACACTAGAGTGAACACTAGAGTGGACACCAGGGTGAACACTAGAGTGAACACTAGAGTGGACACCAGGGTGAACACTAGAGTGAACACTAGAGTGGACACCAGGGTGAACACTAGAGTGAACACTAGACTGGACACCAGGGTGAACACTAGAGTGAACACTAGACTGGACACCAGGGTGAACACTAGAGTGAACACTAGAGTGGACACCAGGGTGAACACTAGAGTGAACACTAGAGTGGACACCAGGGTGAACACTAGAGTGAACACTAGAGTGAACACCAGAGTGAACACTAGAGTGAACACCAGAGTGGACACCACCAGTGTGGACACCACCAGAGTGGACACCACCAGTGTGGACACCACCAGAGTGGACACCACCAGAGTGGACACCACCAGTGTGGACACCACCAGAGTGGACACCACCAGTGTGGACACCACCAGGTGGACACCACCAGGTGGACACCTGGGCATGCGCGGGCCTTACACAGAGCTCCAGAGGTCGTCCCACTGTGTACACAGAGCCGTGCCGGCCGGCCACAACTGTAAACACTCCCCAGCACACACACAGCAGGGGGGAGGGGAGGGGAAACAGAGAGACAGATATCTGACTCTGTGGGAAAGTGATCCGACGGCCAGATAGTTGTACAACCAACAGGAAGTGGGAGCCGAGGGGACAAAGTGTGCCCTTCAGACCTGCAGCAGCAGGCGGGTCTTACAACCACTGTGTGTGTGTGTGTGAATCATTTGGGCAGGACAGGACAGGTATCTGACTAGGGACTCTCCACCCAACACCGTAAGCTTGCCAACGGGTGGAGTTACAAGGGATATTATTGTATGTGTGTGTGTGTGTCTGAACGCCTCCCTGCTCTTGTTGTGGACAAGGCAACACACCATTTCCACCACAGAAACACACAAAAAGCCGTTTCCTCTCCCTCTCAGACGCAAGTGAAAGCGGGGGCCGGCGCTGCTGCGTTTTGTCTCCCTGTGGGACCGAGACGTGTGATCTAGAGCGGGTGGTGCGGTGCCAGCTGGACAGGAAACGGTCTCCAGACATGCAAAAGCAAAGCACACAATCAAACACTTCCCGTGCAACGGTTCCACTCTGAGCTCTCTGGGTGTTGACAGGCGGCCGACTACACGAGTGGCCACGTGAACAGTCGTGTCGGGTCAACACCGGACCCGCTGGGACAGCAGCAGCAGCAGCAGCAGCAGCAGCAGAACTTCTGCAGAGGCCCGGCGGCAGAGACCGTCTCGTCGTGCAGACGCGGTCGCTGGTTTCCATGGCAGTGGGGCGGTGTGCGTGTGCACTGCTGCGTGACTCACGCCAGTGACTCACGCCAGGTAACACGCATGGAAACAGACGGGTCCACCACGCCATCTGTTGCACCTGAAGGCTTGCCAGCATGGCGTGTCAATATGGACAGCGCAGCTCCAGAGAGACACCATGTCATCAACAGGTGACCGAATGTCATGTCAGAGAGCAGCTTCGGCTGGATAGACTCTCTGTGAGCCGATGGAGACCACGATGAGAGACCGGGCAGAACCAGTCAACCGCGCTGCGAGAACGGCGCTCCTAAATCTTGGCTTGAGGTCCACGGCGCGTCACAGGCGCCGCGAGACATCACACTCACACACACTCTTAAAACCATCACTGTCACCCTGCCGGGGAATCTAATCCACTCTCCATAGCCTCCGCACACACGCACTCCTCCCACCTCCTTCATCCTCGAAGTACTCGTCCTCAAAGTTTGCCTCCAGCTGTTTCTGTCTCCTCCTCTCCTCCTTCATCTCCTTCTCCTGCATCTTACGGGCTATGGCCTGGAAAAGGATGCACACACACACACACACACAATTGGGGGGGGGGGGGGGGGGGGGGGGGGGGTAGAGATGTCAAGACTTGAACAAAAACAAGGAAGACTAAAACAACAAAAGCAGAGTTTCTGCTGTTAATGCCATCATTTCATAAACGTGTGTGTGTGTGTGTGTGTGTGTGTGTGTGTGTGTCTGTCTCTTTGAGTGTGTTGAGTGCATTTTTGTGCGTGTGAGTGAGTGTCAAGGGCGGCACACCGCACTGCAATTAAGGCGCAAACAAAGGAGGAGGCGACCCAAACACAAACACACACCGGGCACACTGAGCTCACCCATGCACCCATCAGTATCAGGGAGTGATCGTCTACCATCCCGCGTGAATGGGCAGGATTAAGTGTCTGTGTGTGTGTGTGTGCATGTGAATGTGTACATACCATGTCTTTCTCTTCCTGAAGCCTCTGCTGCTCAGCCTGTCGGACGAGTTCCTCCTGAATCTCCTGCGCAATCTCATTGTCTTGGCGTTCCCTAGGTATGTGTGTGTGTGTGTGTGATTGTCAGTGAATGTAGGGAAGGAAAGGAGAACACATCACAAAATCATAACAACCACTAAAAATAAATTACCTGTAGATTCAGTGCAGACTTAAGATCACAGTCCAGCTCAGCAACTCGGTTCATAGGTAGAGAGGTTCAAATATGCTGCTCTCGTGTGATGACCCCTTTGTAAGTCGCTTTGGATAAAAGCTTCTGCTAAATGCCCTAAATGTAAATGTAAATGTTAATGTGATGACAGGCCTGAGATTAGATGCAGGCATCAAACAGGTCAATCCTCCCTCGACATGTTAAGCCTGTAGGCCCCGTCAGGTGAGCAGTCCTCCCTGTGTTACGTCACAGACCACACTCTCACAACACGTGTGGCGCACAATGCACCTGAAGTGTTGACATCCCGACAGCGGACTGCAGGGGAGAAACGTCTACTTGTTTTCAAAATCCTGAGTCACGCATACTTTCCATTTGATATGATGATGATCTGCTCTGCCATTGTATTAGTAGTAGTAGTAGAACTTCAACACAGCAAAGCATTTTGTTGTCGTCGTCTCTTTTTTAATAAATCAATACCTGAATGGAATCCCAAAATAGGATTTGCCACAATGAACCAGGAACATCTCCAGTTAGGCTGCAGACAAGGCGGGCATTGAACCCAGGACCTTTTGGCTGCCATAACCTTTTGACACCCTAGTCACTGCACTACACCACCCTGCTCCCTTGGATCCAGTTTCACCTCCCCCCCCCCCCCCAGAAACCCTGCGGGGCGAGCTGCATAACTGTATAGACATGTTATGCAGTCATCATGTCTGTCGAGGCAGCCTACAGACACGGGGAATGTGGTGTGTCAACAGCAGAGCGGCGATGCATCACCTGACCCTGCACACACAACACAGCCGGACCAGGACGCCCACATCTCCGCCATGCATGAGATGCACAAGGTGAAGCTGGTCAGACATTGGACCACTTCTTACATGTATGGCCCACGGCCAGACTTGCATGTTTTATATGTGGGAGACAACACTGGGGATAGAACCCAGAACCCTGCGGGCTGGGAGGCAGAACACCAGAATCACGAGACTAGACTCAAAACACATAACAGCGTCATGGTTTCCATGTCCGTGTGGGCGTCCGGGGGCTTGGACGGGGCAGAACAGGTGACATCACCAGCTCCCAGCATGCCCAGCGTTGGCTGTACTGCCCGCCATGATGGCAGAGCATCTGTGCTCCTCCCTGGGAGGGCTGGCTTCTCTGGCTCTGTGTGTGTGTGTGTGTGTGTGTGTGTGTGTGTGTGTGTGTGTGTGTGTGTGTGTACATGCGCTACTGTCCCCATAACTAATCAGTCACAGTCACATATTTCATTAAATGTCGCGGTGCAGAGTGGACTCTCTATTTTGGCTTCCACAGCAGCTGCTGTCGAGCTCCCAAGCAGGGGATGGTGGAATGTACAGCTTACCAATCACATACATCACACCGTCTGTCATCGCATGTAAGTGGTATATCTGTATGTTGGGAAAGGCTGGGAGACAAGCTGGCACATCACGATTGCACGCCTAAGGCAAAGGGATGCCCGGCTTCGCAGACAAGCTCATTTGGAACTCGTCGGACGTCATCGGAGCAGCAAACTGGGGGAAAAGAGACGGAGCGACTCACAGGTCCCGAAACTGTCTGTGGCTCTGGGCCTTGGCCCTCTGGTCCTCCTCCTCCTGCAGCAGCTTGGCCACCTTCAGGTCGTGCTGGGCCAGGCGACTCTTGTGGACGTTGGAGGCCAGGTGGCTCTCGACTGCGGACACACACAAAAAAAAAAAAAAAAAGGCACCGCCGTTACACGACACCAGTGGACAGACACGGGTCGAGGCGAGGCTTCGTGGCGCCGGCGGCTCGAGCCGGCCAGAGCTCCGTGTGTGCAGACGGCACCCGGATGAGCCGACGCTGAAAAAGAAACCCCCCCCCCCCCCCCCCCCCCCACCACCGCCGCCAGAGTTTCGTTCAAAAGGGTGACGCTGACACACTCGACGCATGTTTATTTTGGCCCCCTGAATGGAGCGCTTGTTTCGGGTCCGGGGTCTGGGTCTGGGTCGGGGCGGGGGGGTGGGGGTGGAGCTTTGACGCTCGCCAGCGCCCTGCTCATCCCCCTGCAGTCACAACAACAACAACCAGGACCAGGACGACAACACAAACACCCGACCCCGGGGGTGAGTCACTAACAGATGGGGCCCAGCGGGCCGCAGCTCCAAGGCCGCGTGACGAGAACGGCGTGCAGAGCCCCCGAGCGGCCATAAATCCCCGGGCCGGTGACGCACGGGCGCCCGGGTCTATTGGTATGCACGGGGGACGGGCATCACTCACTCACACAGCAGCACCAGCAGCAGCAGCAGCAGCAGCAGCACCACCACCACCACCACCACCACCACCACCACCCTCCACCCGCCCATCGATCCACCAGCCGCCAAGTGCTAGTGGGGGGGAGGCCAGAACACGTCCCAACATTTTAACCAACGAAGGGTCCATTAGGACGCCACGAGGCGCCGGGACTGATGGGAACAGGAAGCTGTGAGTCACAGCGGCGGCCAAGAGGTTGCCATTGATTTTCGTTTTCCATCATTTTTTTTTTTTTTTTGTAGGTGATGCTGATCAATCAATAGTTAAAAATAAATATAATTTTTAAAAAAATAATAAAAAAAGGCGGTGACAGCTGTGGTGACGTCAAGAGCAAACGATCATTCATCCAACGCGTTTCTATTTTTCCACCCCTGAACAGAACGGGCTCTGGGCTCTACAGGGAAGAGGAGATGAAACAAGATATCATGACGTCGTCTAATTCTTACTGAAGACCTTGAAGAACATGGGCATCATCACCATGACCTGTGCTTTCACACACACACACACACACCAAATATTGACCAAGCATAGGAACATTGTTTCTCTGTCGCGGCACCACTACAGTGGAACAAGCTCCTGTCTAGGAAGAAGCCTTAAAAACTCATCTGTTCTGGCTGCACCTTGACCCATGACAACAATCTAAATAAAACGTTTTCTCCATCTCTTGTCTCTATGAATGTAGCACTTGAAGCAGTTTACTTTATGCATGTACTCTCCTTAATTTGGATCATCTTGATGGTTGAATGCACTTATAGCAAGTCACTTTAAACAAAGGCGTCAGCTCAATGAATTCAAATATATAGTGAATAGTTTAAGTTGTAGCGGCCTTGTATTGCAGGAGGACATTCATCTGTTGCTGTGGGCAGGCTCAAAAAACAAGACCAACATCAGAGAGCAAGCTGTTTGAATCACACCAAGTGGTCACCCACCCCCTCATCCCTACACAAGGTCAGTGATCAAACATGCCGATCGAACGCGCAAAAACGGATGATAGGAGCACGCCGTGGATCACTATGGCAACAATCTACCAGTTAAAAGGGTTAAGGACAAACACAAGATACAGCTCACTGCACTTTGGCCTTGGCTGCGGGGACATGGGATCACTAAACATCCACGCTTTTACCCAAAACAAGTAAAGTTAGGATTAAATCCAAGGACCAACTTTGGGGCCGTGTTGTTGCTCATTATTTTCCCCACACATTCCAAAAATCAGTCGGCCATCTCTGACTGACGCAGACCAAAACATCCATGATACAGACTGGTCAAGTCAAGCCTAGGGGGGGGTTGGGGACATTATCCACAGCGTCGCCATGGACACCAGGCATCACACGTTCACGTCGTCACGTTTCTGTCCCCTTTCTAACCGGAGGGTGGCCGGTTCGAACCCCGACCAGTGCGCATGGCTGAAGTGCCCTTGAGCAAGGCACCTAACCCCTCACTGCTCCCCGAGCGCCGCCGCTGTTGCAGGCAGCTCACTGCATCGGGTTTAAGTGAGTGCTTCACCTCACTGTGTGCTTCACCATCACTGTGTTCTGAGTGTTCCACTAATTCACGATTGGGTTAAATGCAGAAGACCAAATTTCCCTCACGGGATCAAATCAGTAATTCTTCTTCTTCTTCTTCTTCTTCAAAAAAGGTGTTTGGACAGTGTTTGAGACGCTGTTCAAATGCAAAGCGGGAGCTTTACATCTTATCCCTGGTCGCGTCTCACAGGGTAGTCCTGCTGGTGATGGATAGACGGGCCACGTCGCCCAACCCTGGGCCAGCCTTAACTCCACCCTGCACCCGGGCATCCGTGGTCGACAGCCACGGCAGACATGCAGTAATGTGATCCAGAGACCCCGGAACACTGGCCCCCGCAGCCAGCCCACCCGTCTCTCCCTCTGATTGTTGTGGTTTTCTGCAGTATTTGCAAAATGCATGTGTGGGTTTATAGTAGATTAATCAGTCTGCGTTCACAAACACTGGGCTTTAACACTGGCAGACTGGAAACATCCCCCCCCCCCCCCCCCCCCCCGCACCCTCGAACAGGACAGCTATTTTTCTTTCCCACATAAAAATAATTCCCTTTAACTATTTGCAAGCAGGCGAGATGTGTGCTAGAAGTGCAGTCGAGCAGCTCGATCAAATCTAACGGGATGGAGGCAAAGATATCGGTACCATTAACGGGCCACGGTGTGCGTCACAACATCTTGAAGTGAAGAAAAGTAAATCCCCCTCCTAGCCAGCACTGGATATGTTGGGGTGGCTGATTGATGCTCTGAGGAGGCTCTAAGTAAGCTACTCCATGAAAAGAACAGAAAAGGGTGACCTTTCTGCTCCCGTTTCAGGAGGAAGGGATTCAAAAAGTGAGTCAACTCTTAAGCAGTGTTACGGAATACACAATGGCATTACAAATCCAGTGAATATACAGTAAAGCAACTTACTTTCCTGTTCCTGGAGGTTGTGGGCCAAGCAATGGTCCTCCAGCACTGCAAAGTCGCGACACACTGTAGAGAGAGAGAGAGCGATACCCAGAGCGTTAACCCAGAGTCATTCAAGACTAACCTAAACTGCTGCAGGAGGAAGAGTCTTTAAACTGAATAAAACACACCACAAATAAACCCATTGAAAAAAATAGGCACAGGATGTGCAAACAAGGTTCTCCATCTCTAACTCTACATACGGGTATGAATCTCTGGATTAGATTACATGCCTGCAAAACCATTTTTGAACAATAAAAAAAAAATCTAAAATGTTTCTTGTAACATAACAGAAGTAACGGGAGCACGCTGGTGTTAAAAGAAACTGAGACCTTCTGAGTCCTAACAGAATGATGCAGAGATCGCTTCTTCTAGTGTGGTAGGTCTATCTAATGACATACTATTAATCTAAGTAAGTATTATGTGGCACTCGAATGGAGACCCTTGGTTGGGCGGTTTCTGACTAATGAAACCTGGAAATTATACGGTGATGGAGCAAACATGGTGCCCATAGGCTTGAACCAGCCAACGATCTGTCTGTGGCTAAGAAATGGCCCGGAGGTTGAACGGCTTCACCTCGCTTAACCACGGTCTGAATCACCAAAAGATGACCGCATCGATTTTGCGTCGTCAATATCTTTTGCAGCGCGAGTATTAAAACCTATGCATGCATTCATGGGGAAAAAACAAACTTAAGAAAGTAGTTACAAGCGCCACTGCCTAAATAGAAGCCCCAGACGCCATCAAATGCATTCTGCTGAAAACAGCTGTGTATTTTAAACGATCGTGTTTCGCACAAGTTGGGTGAGGGGGTCTTGACTTGAACCGACAGATGCAAGGGTGAGAGGAGGGGGCAGACCCCCAACAGACAATCCCCATTCAGGGACTTGCATGGGATTTGATGAGCATCATGTTTCAACCATATGCCTAATCTCTCCAGACGACTAAACAGAAGATCCACGATGTATTAATCTGGGGGTTGGACAATTCATCCTTTAACAGTATTTACACGCCATACTCAATAGCTAAAGAACCGTTTGTACATGGACCTCCTTGTTTAAACAATCAACAATCTGACCATTTGTATTCACTTCTCTATCCGACCGATATCACCGCCAAATGTCCCGACACCAGAGTAGTAAATGATATTGTTGTGCCTGGCAGCCTGGGTATCGTAGACACTATTAAAGAGCACACGGTATCAGTCCCATTTAAATACTACACAGATATCGCTGCTGTTGTAAACCATCACGTCAACCAAACGGTATTATTGAGTGACCATTTGAAAGGAAAACGGGGCTCTTGACCGTGTTTCGTCCCTTCCCACTCACAGCACGGTTCACCGTCCCGTTTCCCTTCCGATGGCCGTGGGATTCACAACACAAGCCAGCCTTCACACACCACGGAGCCGTCTCCATTACAACGCAGCAGGTGTCACCATTATATTGACCGTCAAATCAAAGCGTTACCGGCGACCAGTACGGCTCTAACACATCCACATGTCGCTGGCTAGTTGGACTCATCGTTACCAGTACGAAACACCTGCCTCGTCCGTGGTGCTACCTTATCTATCATATGCGGTTTTCTTCCCTGCTAACGTTAGCCGGCCACACCACCACCACCACCACCGCCGCCGTGTACCGCCGCTATAAACATGTTCATGGAGTGATATTAATCTAACGAGCAAGCATTACCATCTTTTACTGGAGGCAGTTTTTTCTGGTCGATGCTAAATTCAGCCATGTTGTCAGCGATATGTCAAAAGCGTTTACGTTGAGTTACACTTCCGCGTTCTTCCGAAGGTTACCGGCGGCCCCCGATCGATTGACCGGCCTCTGGCCGAACACACGATGGATGACGAGCAGCTGGACAGCCAGTTCAGGTGGCTCGATCACTAACTCGTGTCACGTCGCCGGTGGTAGTTAGCAATGCGGCTGCATTACTATAGCTAGCATATCAGGATTTTTCTCCGAGCATCCCTCCCACCATTGACTGACCCTCCCCTCTTCGTTATCTCAGAAACTGCAGCCGGCTGCAGCTGCGGATTGTGAACGCACGACAGGTCCTACCGTGTGCACCCTACACATAGGGAGGGCGGTGTAAAGTGTTTTTAATTCAACGTGGAAGCCTCTTTCTGCAATGGACGATTTTACTGTCACGGAAAGATGTTGCTTCTGCAGTTGTGAGATTTATTTTGTGTGATTAAATGTTGGCACACATTAACACAAACATACGCGCACACACATAAATACATTATAGTATAATGGCTCCCCCTAGTGAAACGTTTAGATAATTGCAGACGTCGCAGACAGATTTACGAATGATACTGCATCTATATATATTTTTAAAAAAAAAGAATATGGCCTCTCTTTATTGAACGCATTGGGAAATCAACAATGCTGCAAGTGTCTAAAAGTAGGTGGGGGCTAAATAATCAATATTTCCCATAAATTCTACAAGTTGTCCTTGAGCAACAACAAATAATAAATAAATAATTTAATGTTGCTGTAATATGGGCATAGGACAACATGTCAGTTGCATTTACTCAATATGTTGCAATTGCTACAAGAGGCTCTTGAGGTGACTAACTTTTGCAAGTTCTATGTGTAAACCGGGAGGCTGTTTACAGTATTGTCATACAGATAGTCATGGCTGACCCTTTTCCCTTCATTATTTTTGGTAGCTATTTTAAAGTTGTCCCCACGCCAACTCGAATGAGATCCAGGGTCGTTCGTTAGAGGTGTGAGATGTGATCTCCTAGATGTGTATGGTGATGTTTGCAAGGCAGAAGGTTGACACTGTTTCGCCTCAAAGAAAAGACATTTAATCAGCTCAAAGACAGTCCCAGAGCCAAGACTGCAGACCTAATTTCCGGCTATTGTGCACTCAAAAAACAACACAATCAATTCACCGTGCGAGCACCACCACTGTATATCCTCCACTGCACCTATTTAAGGAACTAATTAATGTAAAAGAAAAATAGTTGCAACTGCCAAGTGTGCTGGACTGGGCCCATCTTGTAAACAGGCCTGTGATTCATTGGGTCCACACTCTGTTTGATTTGCTCCTGTCACGGTGATGTAGGTTGCTGGCCTTGTCTACAGCATCACATCATCATAGATCACCTGGACGCTCCACCGTCCACTCAAATTGGTTGCCTATTGACGGCACCAAACAGCGACTGGGTATTGATTTAGTGTGCCAGGGTCGGACCGGGCCCCTCCTTCCAGGGTCCTAAACCCACCTCCGCCCCGCCTCGGGGAAGCATAAATACATGTTGTGGCGAGGCACTCGACAGATAGTGGACACAGCGAGCCTCTTCCTCTTCCAACTCATAGAGCTCCAGAGCGCGCGGCGTCACCTAGCTTGGACCATACACCGAGGCGCCATGGACAGAGTGACCTCCGTCAACTGTTGCTTGGGAGTGCTGGGCATGCTGCTGCTGCAGGGGCTGCTGTGCGTGGAGGGCAGGAGCATCCTCAACACCGGTGAGCGACCGCCCTCCTCCTGGGGGGGGGGGGGGGCCTTTCTATTCACAACTAGTCTCGGAAGAAAAAAAATTCTGAAGATGCGTTGTCACGTGATGCCGTTTTCTCGTTGTCTTGTGTGCAAAACGTAGTTAGTCTGTGAAGCAACAAGAATACAACAATAAGAAGCGACAGGTTGAAGTGCTGCTGTGATTAAGATTTGTATGTGTTTCTTTTGTGCTCATGTTTGTTGGGGTTTTAGGAAACAATATTTATTATCCAAAAGAAGACGTAGATGCCCAAAGCAAGATCTTAGCCCTATTACTGAATAAAAGCCTGGTGCCAATCGACAGGAACGACGTTTCAGGTGAAGCTTCCAGAACAATGATGTCTGTGATAGTGTTCACTGATTTTCAATGATCGATTGATAATTAAATGAAGATGTTTCTTTTAATTTGTCTTTTAAATGTGCAGGTCTTGAGCTGGTGAATAAATTATCTCAACTAGAAAAGGTAAGAATGTTTGGCTTGACATCAAATGACCTTTATACGCTGTTCATGCATATATTTGGGCATTTTTGTTGATCATCCCTCACATGTCGCGTGTTGTAACTAACCGCTAATCTTCACACTACCTTTCGTTTCTGCACACATCACATTTCATCACAGCACACATAGAAACAAGAGGAAACTAAATACACGGGTTGATGACTCAAGCAGTGGAAAACTAATCAGTGTGTGGCCCGTCCTTTTAGCTACAAGCTCTGAGGGAGAACCTGGACCTGGAGAGGATGATCACAGCAGATGTTCTGGCAGAGGCCAAGTCCCTGCCAGGGAAAAGGGGTGAACGTAGGTGTCTCTTTCTTTTCTCCCTCCCTCTCGCTTTCTGACCCTCGCCCCTTCACTGTCTACTTCTTTTGCCTGCATGCTCTCTCTCTCTCTCTCTCTCTCTCTCTCTCTCTCTCTCTCTCTCTCTCTCTCTCTCTCCCTCTCCCTCTTGCTCTCTCTCTCTCTCTCTATCTCTCTCCCTCTTGCTTTCTCTCTCTCTCTCTCTCTCTCTCTCTCTCTCTCTCTCTCTCTCTCTCTCCCTCTCCCTCTTGCTCTCTCTCTCTCTCTCTCTCTCTCTCTCTCTCTCTCTCTCTCTCTCTCCCTCTTGCTTTCTTTCTCTCTGTCTCTCTCTCTCTCCCCCTCTCTTGCTTTCTTTCTCTTCTGTACAGTTTTTGTGTGCCATGCATTGTCATAAAATATTATTTATGTTTTTCATAAAACAATATGATAAAATCAGTGTTGCAAATTTTTGCAATTAACCATTCCCTTAAACCACGGAGAGGATCAGGGATTTTGGTTCACATGCTATCGAGAAGGTTAAATGTATGCAGGGGTTGTTGAGCTCTCGCTGTGCTCCAATGTGTGTGTCTCTGTCTCCCCCTACAGCCTGTTTCTGGAAGTACTGTGTCTGAGGCTCGACGGTAGACACAGTGGAGGACCTCTGTGGAGCCACCCGTCGACTCAAGGGTCGCGACTCTACAGGGGATGGATTAGGGGGGGGGGGGGGGGGGGGGGGGGGCGCTGAGGAAATCGCTGCACTGGGGCATTTTCTTCAGTCCTTTATATTATCAGTCCTCGTTCTTCATTTGTTCAGTTAATTCAGGATACATGTTAGAGAACGCGGACGTGAAGAGAATTAAAAAGGGGGGCATTACCTTCAGACGTGACCTCGTAGTTATGGACCCGGTTGAGATGTCATGCTGCAGAACAGAACTTAGCCTTAAGACTCATGTTAACATTTAAAATAAACACGCATAGCAATATGACGCTCACTACACTCTCCACCTCTCCTCAATATTTCACAATGATGTATTAACACTGAATCATAAGCAAGCGTTGTGGATGGTTTGTTTTGATCATAAAACATTTGTAAATAACACAATAGTGACTGGAACTACTTGAGTGTCAGAAATGCCTAATACTTGACCGATGAGACGACTACGGGGGCTTTATATGCCCCTTACCTTGTCATCCTGTCACCCTCCTGTGGCATCATTTGATATTGCATTTTATTTTTTGCACTTGAAGACACTTTCAGAGAGTTACGTAGGTGAATAGCCCTACCATCAACTTGGAGTAATAGCCTACTGTGTTTTATTCTATTAACTAAATAAACATTAATTGCGTGAATCTGTAACATGACTGAATTGCAATTTGTCAAACTTGACTGCACCTGAACAGAAATAGTAGATAGTCTCATAAGCAGGCTGTACGTGATATCTATTTATGATTGTGCTTATATTGGATAGGGCCTACTTGATGATCCAACAGCTAAATGTCGCCTATGCCAGCAAACTTTCCAGATCACTGTCACAGTGTCTGACAAACTAGTAGTGAGCCCTAGAGACTCCAAATCAGTGTCTCAACATCAGGCCTAAAGAGACTATCTGGCTCATACAGTAGGGGGGAAAAGGAAATGTTTATGGAAACGCAAGCAACGAAATAGCATGGCAAGCGGGAAACCAAGGTGTTGATGTGGATGGAATGCGTCATGTATGTGAATGCCAACATGCACCCCGACACCCCGACAAACAGGCCTGGAATAGAATAGAATAGAATAGAATAGAATAGAAATACTTTATTGATCCCAAGCTGGGAAATGACAATAGGGAAGGGGGTGGAGGGGATTGGTTCTCTGCATTTGACCCATCCTATGTTACATACAGTAGGAGCAGCGGGCAGCTATGTTCAGAGCCCGGGCAGCAGGTTGGGGTTCAGTGTCTTCCTCAAGGACACCTCGACATGCGGACAGTTGGAGAAAGGAATCGAACCGCCGACCCTACGGTTAGTGGACGACCCGCTCTACCCACTGAGCTACTGCCGCCCCACTTTTTTTTATTTTATTTTTTTTTCTAACAATAATAAACCAAATATCATTCCAAATATCAACACAGTGAGTTATTTTATTTGTACTTTTTGTACTTTTTTTATTCTTTTGCTGGAATGCGATGTCATTGCTGTCAAACTTGTATTTTATCTCATGAATTTCAAGTTTACACAGTGTGGTCTGTGCACCCGGCCAAGATAAGTCCAAAGGAAATGAAACTGCAGTATTTCTGCCACTCATACTGTGTTGTTGATCCCCAACTCATTCCTAACACAGGCTGTTTGCAGTGGAGTCCACCTCATGCAGGGTGAGTCAAATTTGTATGATATTCCATATAATTTCCAATATTTGAGGCAGGATTATTTTTAGATTAATTAGATCACTTTTGACAAGGGTAACAAAAGGCAATGAATTAATTGATTGCTATTCACATATATGAAATATATACTATCAATATCGAATATCGGTAAAATATTATATACTTCTCATAATTAGGTATTCACAGCTTCACTGAGAATACCTATTGTTTTTCTAGTTATTATTATTATTGTCATTATTATTATTATTATTATTATTATTATTATTATTATTATTATTATTATTATTATTATTATTATTCATTACTCTTATATAAATATAGTAGAACCCTAACCCTTATTTCTATTCTCTAAACAACAGTTATACATTATAATAAAGAAAACTGATAGTGAGGAGATTGTTGTTGATGCAGAAGAACAAGAAGTGCCAGGAACTCTATATAGTTTAAGCTGAGGTTGTTTATTGGTCTCGTAGGCCTACGAGGAGAAGCAGATGATTTCATCGAGCAAGAGATTTGTACGTGAATCTTCCTCAGTTGCTTCCCCTGCTCCCGGAGACACAATGTATTATACACAAGTCCCAAATCGGAACAGCATGACAGGAGTGTCCCATTCTGATTGGCTTATAATGTATAAAGATTACATGTTACTAAGCAGATTTGACATGACGTAGGTGTATCCTTCAATCACTTTATGTCTCCATGTTCCAGAGAGCCAGACTTAAAGTCGCCAAGAGGAATACAATCTTCACCATGTCCTTCTTCAGAACGTCAGATCAACCTAACTACCATCGCTAGATAATATTTTTCCTAACAAAAACAATTAAACAAATGGTAAACATTCATCATCATCATCTGTTTGTTTCATCATTTCACAGGCGCCATGCTGGGGATTCTGGTCCTAGTGCTCTGGCCACACCTTGCCCACAGCTGCCCTGACGGCTGTCGATGTCATCCGAGCGGCATGGTCATGTGCTCCGGCCACAGCCACACGGATGTACCCAGACAGATGCCTGTCCACGTGTACCTGCTCATAATCAACGACACCAGCATCCACGTGCTGAACGCACAGAGCCTGCAGCATAAGAGCCTCTTGTTGCGTTTCAGCCTGACCAACAGCCACCTCCACACCATCCACCCCCGCACCTTCTACGCCGCACCGCAGCTCAAGTCCGTCAAACTGTCGTCCAACAGCCTCTCGATCCTCCCCGCCGGGGCCTTCAGCCCCATGGTCGGCCTGGAACAGCTTTACCTCAACGACAACCAATTGGTGGAGATCTCCGTGGAAACGCTGGCGGGGCTGGCCAACCTGTGCGACCTGGCTCTGAACGACAACCTCATCGGGCGTATTGACGCGGGGCTTTTCAAAGGCATGGGCAACCTTGTGTTTCTGAACCTCGGCAATAACTTTATCAGAGAGCTTCCCCCAAAGATCTTCTACCCGCTGTCTCAATTGAAAGAGCTTGTGCTGTACAACAACGTACTGGAGGTGCTGGAGGCCGACACCTTCAGACCCCTCACCATGCTCACCAAGTTGAGGCTCAACAACAACAAAATCGCCCAGCTCCCGCCCGGGCTGTTCCGGTCCCTGGGGAACCTCAGGTTGCTCAGCGCATCCAACAACCAGCTCCTGGGGGTACCAGAGAAGACCTTCTACTACATGCCTAAACTAGACACACTCACCCTCTTTGAAAACCCACTGTTGTCCCTCCCGGAGCAACTGATGGGTCACATGCCTTTCATAGATTCGTTTTATTTGTATGAGACCAACCTCACCACCGTTCCATGGAACCTGTTCTCCAACATGACTGGCCTTGTGAGGCTCAACCTCCATCTGAACCCCCAGCTGTCCGACCTACCGGCTGAGCTGTTTCAGAACCTTCCCAAGCTATCAAAACTCTCACTAAAGCAAAATGATCTCCAGCTCCTCCACCCGGACCTGTTCTCCAACCTAATCTCGCTGTCCTGGCTGTTCCTCAATGACAACAGGCTCAGGGACTTACCCAACACACTCTTTCGGGATCTGAAGCAAGTGTCTCACATCGATCTGATGAATAATGACCTCACCGCCCTCCCAGGAGAGTTTTTCCGCTCAAAAAGAGAGTTGAAGGAACTCAATTTGAAAGGCAACCCTTGGCACTGCAGTTGCGAGATAAAAGGTCTCGCTGACTGGCTGCGAACAAATACACAGGTGCTTCTTGATGGAGAGGACGTGATGTGTCAGAGCCCCTCGCACCACCTGAACCGTACTCTCTGGGCTCTCGGCGAAAGGGACTTTCAGGTCTGCAATCCTATAACAGTCGGTTACATTCCGAAGCAGACAGAGAGGATGACCGAAGCGTTGACCGCGAGTCCAAGCAGAGCAGAGAGGACCTACACCCCCGCCAGTCCAAGCAGAGCAGAGAGGACCTACACCCCCGCCAGTCCAAGCAGAGCAGAGAGGACCTACACCCCCGCCAGTCCAAGCAGAGCAGAGAGGACCTACACCCCCGCCAGTCCAACCACAGCAGAGAGGACCTACACCCCCGCCAGTCCAACCACAGCAGAGAGGACCTACACCCCCGCCAGTCCAACCACAGCAGAGAGGACCTACACCCCCGCCAGTCCAACCACAGCAGAGAGGACCTACACCCCCGCGAGTCCAACCACAGTAGCAGGGCCCTCGCGATCGGCCCGCACTCCGCGCCGTCCCACTGACCGCCTGTCCCTTCCTTTCTATGACACCATGCTGATCGAACAAGGGCCCGAGTTTGTGCACCACAGCCGGCGGCAGCGCGGGGCCTACGTGTGGTCTCTTCCCGCGGACGCGGTTCACGTCGTCTTCCTCATGACAAGCCACATCCTGCTGGTGACCGCGGGGGCGCTGCTAATCTTCGCTGCCATGTACGGCATGTGGCGCCTGGAGAAGGTCACGCGAGAGCTGGCGGCGGCGGGGAGCAAAGATGGCCGACGTTTGCGGCGCGAATGACGAGACGCGCGCCCTCCCCCCTCAGCGTGACACACGTGACACGCGCCACGAAACACGCTAACAGGTGTGAGCGGCAGTACTTCATCATGTGTCTGTTTCATCCGCATTATCGTCATTTAAAAGGCATACGCTTAAGTACATGTTGTGTAATAGAATGTTTAGTCTTTATTTACTCTTGATTTCTGTATATATCTTTTTTTCATAGAAATGAAGTGAAGTGAAATAATGACCTGCTGTTTACTGTCTAAATAATAATAATAATAATAATAATAATAATAATAATAATAATAATAATAATAATAATAATACAAAACATATTATTAATAATTCAAAGATGTTATGATAATGGTCTAAGACAACTAAGCACGTGATATTTTCCATCCTATTGTGAAACTGGATAATGGCTGTACTTTCCAAATTAATCATCCAAAAGTAGCAGAGAGAGAAGTGGAATCCACATAACAGGAAGGTCAGAAGTTGAAAATAGAAAAGAAAAAGGATGAGACAAAACTCGAGGCTGGTCGCTTCATTCCATTAACCCTCCCTGCCCAAACAAAGCCACAGCAATGTGTTTGCAGTCCACTTAAAAGGAGCAAACCTTGCTCTGAACATATTCAGCGATCTGAATTTGTACATTGAATTGTACTCTCTGGAGTGTATTTGCGATGGCTGGAGTTGCAGAAACAGTTGACTTTTTTTTTTTAAAGATAAATAAAGCTTTGATTGCTACAATGAAGGAAAGATGTCTCAAATCTTAATATTTTCAAGCGGATCCATCCTAAGGCTATGCAGTTAGAGATCGCATTTGTCTGTTTTGATCAAAGGAGTGTAAACACCGAAGCACACACACACACACACACACACACTTGATGAAAAGTGACTAACAAGCCGTAAACAAAACACAATGAAGTGGTGAACGCTACCCAAGCTCGTCACTATGGAAACGAGTAATGAATAAACCTTTTCAGAACTCTAATCACACACAACAGTGGGCAGCGACTGTGATGAGGAAGAAATGGGAACACCGTAGCATGAGGGAGTGGGTGGAAACAGAGGAGGACGGGGATGAATGGATCGCCACACAGAGTTCCTGGAAGTGGAGATCCTCCTGAACATTCTACCGCTGACCCACAGCTCTCCCACTGAAAGGTTTTGTGTTGGAAACATTGTTTGATTTCATTTTGACTATGTGACTATTACAAGGTAATAGTCCCCTTGTCATCCAATTTGTGCCTGTGTCATCCAAGTCAAAGTTTGAAAGAGATTGTGGAAAGGGCTAAAGGCTTAAAGTGTGCATAAGTGTATATTCAAGCTACATAACTGACATTCAACATTTATCAAGAGCCATGTATACACCTCTGGTATCCTATGTCCTAACAGGCTTTACACTACAGGCTTTACACTACAGGCTTTACACAACAGGCTTTACACTAGAGGCTTTACACGACAGGCTTTACACGACAGGCTTTACACTACAGGCTTTACACTACAGGCTTTACACTACAGGCTTTACACTACAGGCTTTACAGGAAAGGCTTTACACTACAGGCTTTACACGACAGGCTTTACACGACAGGCTTTACACTACAGGCTTTACAGGAAAGGCTTTACACTACAGGCTTTACACTACAGGCTTTACACGACAGGCTTTACACTACAGGCTTTACAGGAAAGGCTTTACATGACAGGCTTTACACTACAGGCTTTACACGACAGGCTTTACACTACCCAACCACGGACACCGTGAGTAATACCATAAAGCATGCAGAACAATATCTATGCAGCTGTTGGGCACACTCTAGAAATACCATTCTCCCAATTCCACAACAGTCAACTGAGCTCCACCAACTATTTCCAAGGAACCAACACCCACCCGACTCCTAAAGGCACACAGCTGCTCCAGATGTGTGCCTTTTAGCACAATTTAAACACAAAGCAGATGTTTTTTTTATCCAAAGCCACCGGCCGCTCATTATTTTTGGGTACATGTGGTTGACAGACAGACATGAGGGCCAGGGTACGTGTGGTTGACAGACAGACATGAGGGCCAGGGTACGTGTGGTTGACAGACAGACATGAGGGCCAGGGCTCTGGGCCCGGGGATGCCCACGGACTGCAGACTGCAGACATCAGCACTCAGGACCCCAGTCCACTAGATCCCCCTGCCTCTGGGCAGACATCGGCCCCTCTCAGACACCTTCACCACTGTGAGACGCTAAGTCGCCGTGCCTTCATTCTTTGGTGCGGTTTAGAACATCATGAATACCGTGTTGATGCGCTTAAAATTCGTCACGGACGCGAAGAAAAATGCAATCAGTTGTTCTCAATGGCACCGCTCTCTAGTCAGCTACTCCCAGCTAAATGCTGGCGCTGCCACAGAGTGTGCATGTGATACTAAATGTATTACCGTACACAACAGTAAACAACTGTGGCGCGGTCAAGGCCACACATGAACGTTGACTCCACCCACGCTATCTTTACCGCGAGCAGAGAGGGGGTCGTTCTCCTACAGCACTCTGAGCCACATATGGATGCACTCAACAGGCAGGGTACTTCAGCAGGCTTGTCATAGGCTGCTTTTTCTCCTGCTCTGATTCCCCCCCACGCGATGAAAGTCAAACAAGGCCGCGCAGAGGTAGGTGGGCACGCGTGATGAGCACACACTTTGTTGAATCAAATCGGCCTACTTTTCTTCATTAGCATTACACCTTTTTTTTTCTCACTAATTCTATCCCTGACCTGTCCACACACACTCTCAAACACACACACACACACACACACACACAGGACATTTCATGCAGGCAAAAATGCGCTGTCATTTTCTTGTGTTCTTTGTGAGAAAAAAACCCAACTCTAGTTCATTCAGTTGCAGAATGGTGGGTGGGGCATCCCTCTTACGTAACCCTAAACCAACCCCCCCCCCCCCACCCAACTCCCCCCTCAGTAAAGTTTGTATGCTGGAAGAGTAGGGTGCTGCTCCCTGTAGACCTCAGCCTGAGAACGTCCCACAAAGGCCCTGCGCATTCCATGGGGCTTATGGGTAAAGAAAAAAAAAAAAAAAGGACTGAGGAGAAAAACAGGGTGATGATGATGATGATGTGCAGGAATATTTCACTGAATCAGGATGTGACTCTCTGAGAAAACAGGGCTGGAACCGATGATTCAACTTGCTGATGCGGAGGACGAAACCAGCAAAACAGGATAAAAGATAACGGGATTGGGCTCACTTTGCCATACAACGCACTCACAGAGGTAGGTACCACGACACCGGGTCCACTGGGTCGCCACAGCTGGTTCCAATTTACAATGCAATGACTCTGGTATGCTTCGGTTTGCCTGTTTTTTCTTATTCATTTCAATTATGCCGATAATGAAGTAGAATAGTAATTGGATGGGAAGAGTCGTTCTATGAAATTGCCAAACGACTTAACATGTGTACGTGTGAGTGTGTCGTATTCTGTGTTCAGATGGCTTCTGTGCCTTTTAACCAGCGGTGAATAGAGTTGAGGTTTGTTGTTGTTAATTTAGCTCTATGGACTGAGAGAGGTTTGCTGTTGTTCATTGTTTTTCATCACCGTCATTACCTCAGGGAGGGAGAGAGGGAAAAAACACAGTTAATTGCGTATCCTAAATTCTTCAGCCATTACATCGTACTAACATGTGCCGCAGTGGTTTTGGGACGGAATCACATGTTCCATAACAGGTCGGATAGGTGTTAGTTCTCATCTGATCTTTCAGATGATTGTCATTTGTAATTACAATATCTTGACTGTCACATTGAGGAGGAATCATTTACATTTACATTTAGGGCATTTATATATAGCCCGGTAGACAGCAATGAAAGAATTTCATTGCACAGAGAAACTTGTTTTCCCTGCTGTACATGACAATAAACACTTTGAATCTTGAATCTTTAGCAGACGCTTTTATCCAAAGCGACTTACTAAGAGTACATTTGTCATAACAATGAAACATTTAATTGCTGCTAATACAGTAAGAAAGTCAACAGAACAAGTTTCAAGCGTTTCAATTGCTAGGTTAACCATTGCTAGTATACAACATCTCTGACTAAGTGCCAAGTTACAAAAAGTGATTATAAAGTGCCAAGACATACAACATACAAGAGCGTGAAGGTAGTTTTTATTTTATTTTATAGAGGTAGAGGATGGATGTTATGCAGGGTTCAGGTGAATTTTGAACAAGTGAGTCTTGAGTCTCTTCCGGAAGATGGGGAGTGACTCTGCAGTCCTGACGTTGGCAGGGAGCTCAATCCGCCACTGCGGTGCCCAAACGGAGAAGAGTTGTGACATGCAGACATGCGAGCATTTAGCAGTTTAAATTGTATGAAGTGTAGGCACCATTCTCTGTCTCTCGCGTGCGCCCATGTGCGCGCACGCACGCACGCACGCACGCACGCACACACACACACACACAAAATCACAAAGACGACTGATAAGATTTCCAATAGTAGGGAGGAAGTTCTTTAGTTCTTGCCTAATGTGCCACAACATTGACCTCCTTGGCTGGGGTCAGTGATGAAATACTCTTAACATGGACATGGTCTTAAAGATGATGACGGTTGAGCTTTGGCAATTAAGATACTGACTGTTGCTGTGATGCAATATTCATATTTGTATTGTTATTATCATTAATAATTTGATGATGATTATTATATGATTATTATTAGTTGTCTTAGAAGTAGCAGACAAGTAGTATACACCGTTTTCAAGAATAAGTATAAAGGAACACATAAGGAAAACAACCAATATAATAATAATCTATCTAACTTGTGTTTTACGTGATGACAGATGACAGAATCACTGTGGAACCTCTGTTTCCTTCAGGATCAATGGTTAGGAAAAGGAATCTCAGCCTATTCTATTTAACTACCTGTGCAGCCATTTTGTGTGTCAGAGGCAGTGATGGACACAAATATTGTGTTATCTCAAAACAGGACATTCCCATTGTACTTTTATATTTGTATTGGCTGTTGTTAAAGTCAAAGTCAAAGTCAAGGTCAAAAGTTGTATTCTTGTATTGTTTTGCGGTGAAAGCCCTGATGACCCTTTGTCCCCCTGGTCCTAGGTCACACCTAGGTCACACCATGGGCCTCTCGGCTGTTCTCCACCTCCTGGTGCTTCTCGGTTCCACTACCGCCGGTCTCTCCGCGTGTCCCGACGGCTGCCGATGCAGCGGCAAAGCGCTGCAGTGCGCTGAACTGTCCCGCCTCCCCGGCACGGTGCCCCTGGCCACCGTCACTCTCTACGTCAGCGACTCCGACATCCCGTCCATCGGAGGCGAGGACTTTGAGGGCTTTGCCGACACCCTCCAGGCCCTCGGGGTGAAAGACTCTCGGCTGGGAGCGCTGCAGCCGGGCGCGTTTGACGCCACTGTCAACCTGAAGGGCCTGGTGTTCACCAACGTGACGTTGCCGGATCTCCCCGAGGACTCCTTCCGTCACCTCCTGCACTTACAGTCCCTGACTCTGAGCGGCGGGCTCCCGGAGCTGCGTCCGCGCTGGTTCGCCTCCCTGGCGGCGCTCACCTTTCTCAACCTCGGCGGGAACCGGTTCTCTTCTGTTCCCGCGGAGACGTTTCACCCCCTCCGTCGCATGACTTCGCTCACGCTGAGCGGAAACAACATCAGTCAGATTCCCGGGCAGCTTCTGCGCGGTCTCAGGGAGCTGGCGCTCCTGCGGCTCAATAAGAACGCTCTGCGGGAGATTCCTGCCGGTCTCCTGGATGACCTGGCCAACCTGGAGGAGTTGGCCCTGCAGGACAATCTGATCGCTCACCTTCGGCATGACACGTTCTCCAAAACACCCAAACTCCAAAAGCTGTATCTGTCCCACAACCGGCTCACAGCCCTTTCGCAGGGGCTCTTCCTGAACCTGCCACAGCTGTCCCGTATCTCCCTGTATGAGAACCATCTGGAAGCGCTCGGCCCTGGGGTGTTTGGACCCATGCCGTTGAATCAGTTATGGCTCTACGACAACAAGTTGAGCCGTCTGCAGGACGACACCTTTATGAACCTGACCCAACTGCACCTGCTGGTCTTAAGCCGGAACCAGATTAGCTACGTGTCCGCTGGGGCATTCAGGGGCCTAGAGCAACTGACCGAGGTGTCCCTTCATACCAATTTCCTCACAACTTTGGAGGCCGGCATCTTCCAAGGTCTGCCCAGTTTAGTTAACATTTCTTTGGAGCACAACAACATTGGCTCCCTCCCTTCAGGGTTCCTCTCGGGAGTCAGTCATCTTGGTCAGTTGGACCTACACAACAACTCCTTCCACTACCTGCCCCAGAAGACCCTGGATGACTTGAGCATGGTGGACGAGGTGCTCCTGCACAAGAACCCTTGGGCATGTGACGAGGACATCGTGCCGCTTAGGGACTGGTTGAGGAGGCACCCGTCGAAAGCCAACCAGAGCCTTGTGGTGTGTGACACGCCCTCCGCACTTAACAACGAGACAATCGTTGAGCTAAAGGACGAGGACCTAGTTGTGCTGAGGCCTACTGACCCGCACGCTGCAGAAAACAGCACAAAGTCTGATTCCCTTCCCCCGGAGACCAGCACAGCCACCCCGACCACAGAAGCCCCGCCCACCTCGGAGGATGGGATGAACGCTGGTGACGGACAAGGGAAGGACGGGCCAGGGTTTGTGTCCAAGGAAAACACCATCATCATAATCGTAGTAGTGTGCACTGTGATTATCTGCAGCCTCGTCGCCTGCGTGGCGTGTTATAGGAGGAACAAGAAGAGAGGCAGCCGTAATCTGGGGAGCAGAAATAAGGGCAACATGTACTCGCTTTAGGCCGGACCACCAGACATCATCTACCATGGACACCCAAGATCTAAGGGAGTCAAGCTCCCTGCTGAGTGCAAGAGAGAGTTGAGTGAGTCATTGGCAACCTGGTCGACCTGGAAATCGTTGCAGAGGGGAATTCAGGGTTTGTTAACCCTCATCGGTTGTGTCTTCTTAGTGGCATTGATGCACTTGCAGCTGAGCTCAGGTTCAGATGAAATAGTCAACTAGAAGACATGGCCCAAAGATCTGTTTTTCGTTAAGATTTTATTAATGCCTGAATAAAAACTAGACATTTATTTTTGGAATGGTTGCTGTCAGCTGATTTCATGAAAACATGGGAAAGCTCAAAAGTTTTCTGAACTGTAACAAAAATATAATGCTTTAATGCTTTGAACACAATGTCACATATAAGAACAACGTTGTTTAGCATATTGCACTAATAATAATGTCATCTTCAAATTAAGTCTCAATTTCATTGCAATTGCTTCGATATTTTTATATGAGATTGAAATTATTCATTTCCCTGAATAAAAGTCCTAGATTTAATGGAACAATTTCTATAATTATCTGGAATATGTAAACATATTTTATATTGTATAATGCAGTAGTTTAGCCTTTCTTGCAAATAAGGCTGTTAATCCTCCTGAGCTGTTGTCTATATATATATATATATATATATATATATATATGATTCATTCACAGGAATGCAAACATATGTTTAACATTATCCTCAAATTGTGTGTGGTAACATACATTCCGGTAAGACGTTTCGGATTTCATAGTTTCTCATGTAAACTGTTCCAATAAACATTCCCCTAAACCGCCTGGTTATCAGTTAGTTTCAGCTCAGTGTTCATAAGCTATACAGCGACTCACTGTCAAAACACTGTCAGGTGGAATTCCAAAAAGAGCTCTCGCTCCAGGCACGGCCTGTTGCCAGAAGCACCAGTTCAGCAGAATCAGAGCAGTGTGGTCTGGTTCTGTACGGTACATATACGGTACAATGCAACCTCACATCTAGTGGTGTCAAGATACCAAAATGAGGACTTTGATACGATCTCTGCCTAAATATCTTGATACTGAACCTTAAGACGATACCCACGGCAAAAACCTCAAACATCAGCAGTGCACACCTCTGCCCAGCAGGTGCATTGCGTCGGATGTGTCCAGTCTACTGAAGTGCACCACTGTAGTGCACGGGATAATCACCCTGGGTTAGAACTTCATCACCATGAAGGGCCGCACTGACAGTTACTGTCATTCGTGTTTATTACAGACTACAGAAAGCCTAGCTTAGTGTTATCTAAAAGATGTGGGTGAAGGTGAGCTGAGACAAACTCTACAAGATCTCTACAATCTTCTCCTGAACGAGACTTGGTTGGACACACTGACAAGCAGACCTGTCAATGTTATGCTGTCTGTTTTATCTCAACGCCCGCTCTGCAGTAAATTAACCACAACCGCAACGGTGGTTAAATGTGCAATGCTACCATCTAGTGGCAGTTGGTAGAATCTCTTTCAGTGGATTTTGTCATGAAAAACAGCACCCCACTCATAGAGACGTGAATAATAATAATTGTCAATGTCACAGATGTTGAAACAGATTGCACATGTTTGAGATACTCACTGAATTGAGTAAAAACACTGTTTTAATGTGGGGGTTTTCTTCTGTAATAATTAAATAATCTATTTAATTCTACTTTCATTCTGCTGTGCTTATCTGTGTAAAAACAGATGTTACCAACGCCACGCCTTGTGCAGGCACACACACACACGCACACGCACACACACACACACACACACACACACACACACACACACACACACACACACACACACACACACACAGACTAACACTCATCAGGAACTACTGGCCTCCGTAGATAAAACACTCAAGAGTCGCATTCGGATGTTTTCTTTACCGCTTCATAAAAGCCCTCTGTTTGACTTGAAAGGCACGTTACGTAGGTAAGGAAATAATTACAATTATTCCATTTACTGTATATGAAACATATATATATATATATATATATATATATATATATATATATATATATATATATATATATATATATATATGAAACATATTTCTATTTTATATGAGCTGAAGCTGATTTGTTGGGGCACAGACTTCAACAAAAGAGGGATCGTTTCAGAGTGTATCTTTACCAAAGCAGAATGTTATTCTCTCGTTAAACATTTGTTTTTACACACTATCTTCTTCATCATCATATTTCCTGTGCCCCTTTTTTCCTCAGTCAATGAACATGATGAAGAGGACTTCATTTCCAGGGGCTTTGTGTCAAACGGGCCTGTTCTTCTTCCTCTTCCTGTCCGTGTTGATCGAGTTTCACGCGGCTGAAACCGGAAATACCGGGAGAAGAAGTCGACCGCCTGGTAAAGACCACCAGGCGGTTTTTGAAGCGAACACCACAGAAATCCCACAAACGCATCAACCGAATGTCACCGAGTTCTTCTTTGTGGACAGCGTGATCACCACAGTCCCAAAAGGAGCCTTTGTGGCCAACCCTCAGCTGGAGAAAGTTGAATTCCTTTCTACGCCCACCATGTCCGTGGAGGCAGGGGCCTTTGAGGGTCTGGACAAACTCAAGGAACTTCAAATCTACGACACTCTGATCACGTCGTTCCCACTGGGGGCCTTCACCGAGGTCAAACACTTGGAGATCCTTGTACTGAAATCTAACAAGCTTAGAGCCCTCCAGAAGGGTCTGTTCGACAGCCTTGGACACCTGAGAGATCTCCAGCTCCATTTGAATGCAATCCAATCCATAGAGGACGGCACCTTCGATGAGCTGAAGAGCCTGAATGTCCTCCACTTAGCCAGAAACAACCTGACGTCCATCTCCCCCAGCCTCTTCTCACGGCTCAGCAAACTGCAGGTATTACGGCTCTACGAGAACCAGCTCACCTCTGTCCCTGAGGAGGCCTTCCTTCATTTACCCAATCTGACAGAAATTGCATTACAGGGAAACAAGATAACTCAACTACCACCACAGCTTTTTCCACATAAAGACAGTCTACAGAAGCTCCTACTGGACAACAATCTTCTCACTGATTTACCGCCGCGGTATTTCACTGGCTTCAGTCAGCTCCAAAAACTGTCAGTGCATCACAACCAGCTCACTGTTTTGCCGCCTGATCTATTTGGAGGAACACCAAAAGTCACTCAGCTGAGTCTGGTTAAGAACAATCTAAGCAGTCTCCCAAGTGGGATATTCAGCCCCCTGACAAACTTAACGGAGCTAGACCTGTCCAAAAATTATTTAACAACTTTATCTTCAGGATATTTTGACGGTCTTACAAACCTTCAAAAGCTAACTGTGTCAATGAACAAACTCAAAACTTTGGACGAAGGTGTTTTCCAAAAGGTGCCATCGGTGACGCTCCTGAAGCTATCGAGCAATAACCTGGAGACCCTTCCGGAAGATGTTTTTGCACCTTTGACCAAACTGAAAAAAGTCTATCTTCATGAGAACCCCTGGCGTTGTGATTGCAATCTCATTTACTTACACCAATGGATGAAAGACAACGCTAAGGTGATAATGTCCACGAAACCCGCACTCTGCAAGTCTCCAAACAATTTATTTGGTATGGAAGTGAAGTCACTAACAGAGGATCAACTTGTGTGCCCCACCCTTCCTCCAACCACCACTCTTCTACATACCACCACCACCCCCACAACTATCATCCCAACCACCATCCCCACCACAACCATCCCAACCACCACCACCACCATCACAACCATCCCAACCACCACCACCACCCCCACCACCACTCCAACCACCACCACCACCACCCCCACCACCACCATCCCAACCACCACCCCCACCACCACCATCCCAACCACAACCACCACCATTCCAACCACAACCACCACCCCCACCACAACCATCCCTACCACAACCACCACCCCCACCACAACCATCCGAACCACCACCACAACCATCCCAACCACCACAACAACCATCCCAACCACCACAGCCATCGCAACCACCACCACAACCATCCCAACCACCACCACCATTCCAACTACCACCCCCACCACAACCATCCCAACCACAACCACCACCATTCCAACCACAACCACCACCCCCACCACAACCATCCCTACCACAACCACCACCCCCACCACAACCATCCGAACCACCACCACAACCATCCCAACCACCACAACAACCATCCCAACCACCACAGCCATCGCAACCACCACCCCCACCACCCCAACCACCACCCCCACTACAACCCCCATTCCAACCACAACAGCGTTGGTAATTGTGACCACAGCACCGCCGACAACCCCGTCTACTACCATTTCACCCTCGACAACCACCCCAACAACTCTCAGCACTACCATGGCAACAACACCGCCAAGGACCACCCCGGTGGTGTTCTGGACCTGTCCCATGGAGCCCGGACCACGCTTCCCCCAGCAGCAGCATGGCCGGCCGGCCAGCAAAGCCCGGCAGTGCAAGGCCAGGGTGGCCCTGTACAGCACCCTGCTGGTGCTGGAGGTCGCCTGCACCCTGGTGCTGGGGAAGTTTGCCCTGTCTCTGTACCGTCTGCTGCAGCGGGCGGAGGGGCTGGACGACAGGGTGGACCTCACGCGCTTCTCCCACCGGAAGGAGGTCACCCTGAGGCCCTTGACAGAGGCCGAGACCGTCAGACTGTGACGTGTGTGTGTGTGTGTGTGTGCTTTTCTTTCGGTGTGGGTGAAGGTGTGTGCTTTTCTTTTGGTGTGTGTGAAGGTGTGTACTTTTCTTTTGGACCTTCTGCCCGTTTTCTCGTACCGTATCGAAACAATCTTCAATCAAAAATCCTGTATACGAAAGGATATGTTTTTTTTTTTTTAAAGTGTAAAAGATTATTGTATTTTTTGTGATGATATAATATTTTCAATATTAAATGACAACCCCAGGAATAAGACATTACCCCGTTTTCCAGCAGAGGGAACCAGACATTCATGAAACAGAAAGTGAGGGGGGAGGGAGAATAGTTAACTCTGAAGGTGAACTGTAAAACTACATATTTTCTCTACACTATATTACAATGTTTATTAGTGTTTATAATCCAAATCAGCCTCGCTGTGCTGCCAATCTGACAGACAGGCTTGTGGTGGAGAGACAGCCAGACCAGCACAGTGTGCTATGTTCACCGAGGCTGCACTTAACCAGCTGTTTGTGTGGAGGTCTCGCTTCACTTGGCTGACAGGAGTTAAAGTGACAATATGTAAGATTTACTAATGTAGTAAAATAATTTACTTTTAAAGTAATATATATATATATATATATATATATATATATATATATGCCGTTCATGAAATTAATCTTTGAATATATTGAATGAAACCTTGAACATATGGAATGAAACCTTGAATATATGGAATGAAACTTTGAATATATAGAATGAACCTTGAATATAATGAATGAAACTTGAATATATTGAATGAAACTTGAATATACGGAGTGAATCTTTGAATGTATTGAATGAAACTTTGAATATATGGAGTGAAACTTGAATATATTGAATGAAACTTGAATATATGGAGTGAATCTTTGAATATATTGAATGAAACTTTGAATATATGGAGTGAACCTTTGAATATATTGAATTACGTTTACGTTCAATACAAAACTAAATATTTAGCCTGCATTGGTCTATGAATGTGGGTGATTCGTATTGTATCTAAACAATATATGAAAGCTTCTCCTTCAGTTCACAAAATCCGTGTAGCCGCAGCAGCTTCTCCAGTCCCGGAGAAGTGCTGCATCAGAGCGAAGTGCCGTTACGCACGGCCATTCACTGTGTTTTACCTTCATTAAATCACCTGAAAACTATATCAAGCTGACCATTCTTGTGCCCGTACACCTTTCTTAAAGTGTTTAAGTTTCTTAAAGTGTTCGGAGTAAAATTCACCCTGAGGTAATTTCCACCAATAATCCAGCCAAATACCCCCTCAGATGCATTTTTAGCGACGGTCAATATTGATCAAGTTTAGGGGTATCAGCCGAATGGCTTAGTACTGGAGTGAATGGTACAGATTCAAGATTCAAGATTCAAGTATCTTTATTGTCAAATGTGCTACATGGCAGGCATATAGCACAGATTAAATTGCAGTCCTCTCAGACCTGGTGCAAAATAAACAATGGACAGACAAACGGACACCGTACAGACAAAAACACAGAAACACAGAAAAGTACGAAAAAGTGAGGTAGTGCGTTGATAAATGGAAAATTGAATAGTGCAAAAAATAGTGCAAAATATATTTAAAACAGTCAAAGGACAATTTTAATGTGTCAGTCAGGATGAGAGTTTGTGAGTGGTGGCGGGAGGGCAATGGTCCGAGGTGGGTGCAGGGTTAAGAGTCTGTGGCAGGGGGGCAGAGGAGGGGGGGGCAGGGGCAGAACAGGAAGGGAGTTGAGCCTCCGGACAGCCTGGTGAAAGAAGCTGTCCTTGAGCCTGCTGGTTCTGGCCCGCAGACTCCGCAGTCTCCTCCCCGACGGCAGAAAACTGAAGATACTGTGGGATGGGTGGGTGGGGTCACCAGCAATCCTGATGGCTTTGCCGGTGAGGTGGGTGTTGTAAATGTCCAATATGGGGGGGAGAGAGACACCGATGATCCTCTCAGCTGCTCTCACTATGCGCTGCAGTGTCTTGCGGCAGGACACAGTGCAGGCACCGTACCACACAGTGATGCAGCTGGTCAGGAGGCTCTCGATGGTGCCTCTGTAGAAGGTTTGCATAATGGTAGATGAGGCCCCAGCTCTTTTTAGTTTGCGGAGGAAGTACAGGCGTTGGTTGGTTTTTTTGGCCAGTGATGCGGTGTTATGGTTCCATGACAGGTCTTCGGAGATGTGCACACCCAGGAACTTGGTGCTGCTCACCCTCTCCACTGTAGCATCGTTGATGATCAGTGGAGCATGCTGTGTGTGCATTCTCCTGAATCCACAACAATCTCCTTCGTCTGCTCCACATTCAGACGGAGATTGTTGTCCTTGCACCACGTAGCCAGCCTGTTCACCTCACTCCTGTAGATCGTCTCATCGCCGTTGTTGATGAGACCCACCACAGTTGTGTCATCCGCAAACTTGATGAAGATGTTGGAGCTGGATGTTGGTGTGCAGTCGTGGGTCAGCAGGGTGAATAGGAGGGGGCTCAGCACACATCCTTGGGGGGCCCAAGGATGTGTGCTGAGCAGCACCAAGATGTACAGTGTGTACATCTTGTAAATTACCCCACTAATAATGCATGGATTGTTACCCAACTTCTGTAGTAGTACATATATGGTCTGTACTCACAAAACGAGGCATTTTAAAGTTTGTAAGTACACCAGGAGTTTATTTAAAAGAGCACTTTCCTGATAGCTTCAACTCTCTGTTGCTATGCTAACGCTGCGTCGACGTCACTTCCGTCTTTCCGGAAAAGTTCGTAAAAGTCCCCTTCGACTAAATACAAATAAATGGGAATATAAAATCTAAACTATGGATTTGGGGACTGTCGTACACAACAAACAATGTACATAATATCAAGTATTCAATTATTTCAGTTGTCAATACATTTCGATGGAGGGTTGAATTCACTAACTTTTTCCTTACACTTGTGAGTTTTGAAGAGGACTTTTATGAACTATTGAACCATTACTGTTTGTCCTTTTTCTCTGTCATTTTAGTTTGGAGGGCGGCACGGTGGTGCAGTGGTTAGCACTGTCGCCTCACAGCAAGAGGGTTCTGGGTTCGAATCCACCTGGGACCCGGGACCTTTCTGTGTGGAGTTTGCATGTTCTCCCCGTGCTTGTGTGGGTTCTCTCCGGGTACTCCGGCTTCCTCCCACAGACCAAAAACATGCAGGTTGGGGATTAGGTTAATTGGTGTCTCTAAATTGACCATAGGTGTGTATGTGAGTGCTAATGGTTGTTTGTCTATGTATGTTAGCCCTGTGATAGGCTGGCGACCTGTCCAGGGTGTACCCCGCCTCTCGCCCGTTGCAGCTGGGATTGGCTCCAGCCCCCCCGCGACCCTCGTAGAGGATAAGCGGTCACGATAATGGATGGATGGATTTTAGTTTGGTTAGTTTTGTAAACACACAATACAGTTTCAGGTAGTTAATTTTTTATAAAGCCTGATTTTATTTCAGTTGATTAAAGTAGTTAAAAAAGTAAATGTTGGCAACCGATAAAGGTGCAAATCTTACCCAGTGTCCAACTAGTGGCCAACTACATTTAACACACTGGCCCTTTAATTAAATATCTGCAACAACATACATAGACATCTTTGGCATCACGTCAAAACTATTTTTGTTTATTTCTTTACATTCTGTTGATAATTGTTGTTAATTTTTATGTTTTGGTGTCAACATCTTGATGGAAGTTCCCTCAGTCATGTTGTAGCACGTTTTAGTTTTTTCAGTTACAAAACAAACCAGCTTGTAGGCATTTTTAGTGGTGGATGACGGCTTATGATCAAGGCAGTCTGATTGCAAATTTGATTACATTAATCATGTTTAAAACACAATCACTCCAAGCCACAAACACAGCATGAACTTGAAAGGCACTTGATTATGCTGATCATATTGCGGTAATGCATGATGTTTACTATGAATCATTGAAACATTTAAAGTAGCCTACATTTACCTACAAATGGGAGAAAAAAAATATTGTACAAATGTTCCTACAAAATGAGCAAAATAGCATGTGACAGTGATGGCTGATGAATACAGATGAAGATGAATGGTTTTCCAGGAAACTGGGCCAAGCCACTGGACAGGACATTTTGTTCCACTCTTAACGTCAGAAAATAGGCCTTCATTAGGGACATAATATGGTTCAAAGAGCAGGAGAACCAAAAGGAGAGTTTGTGCTTTGATTTAATTCAAGTTCAAAATAAAATCCAACATGCTACAAGACAAGTCAGCCTTGCTAAGTATGAAATGAATTGTAAACGATCTCTCTCTGAATGAATCTTCAACAGTTTGAATATATCTGTATCATACAACAACACACGCTTGCGGCGCTAACAAACGCTGTGTAACTTTTTTGGGAGGAAACATTTGGAAGTTCCACGCAGCACCCGGGGTTTGTGTTGGAGAAGCAAACAGGTCTGTGTTCCACGTTCTTTCTCGGGGACGACACAGAATGTTTGGATGACTAAATAGGCCCCGTCGACTCTACACCAGACACTTAAGACCAAGCACTCAGATGCACAGTCTTAACTGGTGTGGTCACCCTCGTCAAAAGTGGATCTTCAAATGTATACCTTTGGAAATATCAAAGATTTTCATGTACATGCATTTCTGTTACATTTCAGTGACCATCACTGAATTAGGTACCACACTGGTGATTGGGCCTATCACACAGTATAAGGAGTACTCTGATTGTTAGTTTGTAATGCCGTTGGGATCTATGGGAAGCAAAGGTGTCCCCAAGGAGAACAAAACTGTTAATTGATTAAGAGCTAAAATCAGTGAAGATAAGGATTTAGTGTTGCTTTGTAGCTGTAAGCTACCTTTTCAATAAGCAGAAATGCTAAAATGTATTTGTGTGTTAACGCACCGTTGGTTCTGTCATGTCTAGGATCGTTGGCTTTGACAAGGTGACTGACAGCCTCAGACGTCTTCACCTGGCCCAGATCCTGCCCTACAGCCCCCAGGACCTGCTGCGCACACACACACACACACACACACACACACACACACACACACACACACACACACACACACACACACACACACACACACACACACACACACACACACACACACACACACACACACTCTCTCTCACTCTCTCTCTCTCTCTCTCTCTCTCTCTCTCTCTCTCTCTCTCTCTCTCTCTCTCTCTCTCTCTCTCTCTCTCTCTCTCTCTCTCTCTCTCTCTCTCTCTCTCTCTCTCTCTCTCTCTCTCTCTCTCTCTCTCTCTCTCTCTCTCATATCCAGACACACACGCCGACCCAGTATTGTGTGCCTGGTGTACGTTCTCCCTTGGCCTTCCGGTCAGCCTCTGCCTCTGGGCAGGGCAGGAGGTTTGGATCTGCTGGTTCATGCTCCATCTCTCCCTGCGGAGGCCCTAACAGAACCACCTGAGTCCCATCTCTGACTACCAGCTGCACCCTCCAGGCAGAGCTCCAGACCAGCTTGCCCAATCTCTAACCCACCCCGACATAAGCAACCATGCACACGCGCACACACACACACACACACACACACACACACACACACACACGCACACGCACACGCACACGCACACACACACACAACCAGAAACAGATTTCAACATACAAGAAACAAACTGTCCCTTGGTCGTGGCAGTTGATTAATTATATATATATATATATATATATATATATATATATATATCAGTATGGGTGACAAAGTAAGATAATGGAAAGTGTCAACAGACGTATTCTGAATGGCAAGAAACTACATGCCAGTGACAGGCTCAGATTATAATGCTAACATTATAGAAAGGATCCCTTCAGATAAATAAAACTTGTTTCTTTACCTTTCGTGTGATCAAGTCTGTTTATTGTAGAAGTCTTGCACTGAAATATCATTGTTGCATATTATTTAACCATCCCAACGCTTCTTCGCCGAAATGTTTTAGATAACACTCAGCAACGCAACAACCTGTCCGCTCTGCAGCCCCCACTCACGTGTCCACTGTTCTCTTCCTGCAACAACCCAACTCTCGCGAGACTTCGACTTGAGCGAGACGTCGTTGGACACAACAACAAACAAGTTTTATTTCCCTTAAGGTATCCTTTCTACAATCTTGGCATATACAAGCTCTTTCACAAGATGTACGTCGACGGTGTGTAATTGCCCCTAAAGGATCACATCGCAGCCCGTTTCAGGGTCCTGGCTCAAAGCTGGTCCGTTTTCTGAAATTGTTGTCCGCATTCCTCCCTTAGACCCAAAATGATCTGAAAATATGGTCCAGTTTGAAAAACTTTGACGTTTCCCTTTAAGAATAACGTATTTATATTTTATGATCCGCGATAAACCTGTATATAAAGTTCTAATAGGACTACATTCCAACTGACAGTTGGCTGTCACGGCGTAACAACTGCAGAGATTGTAAGCCTGCTATTATGTCTTTAAAATGCAATAAATAAAACAGCTGTGTAAAAGGGCTGGCAACAGGGCAAATCTGAGGCGATCTTCTGAATGATAATTTCGTTGACTGCTGCCAAAACAAGAGGTCATATTGGCCCAGTGAACGATGTCTGCAAAGGGATGGATTTAGTTCTGCCAACAAGAGGCTGTGTCTATTTTTACCCTCTCCCTTTCCTTCGTCTAATTTTAGCTGAGAACAATTCTTGTTGGCAACAAACGCACGACTAATCAATCTGCCAAATGGCTTGACCTGTTGTCACGAAAATGAATACAGAGATTATTTTGAACTTTCAGTGTGCACACACACACACACACACACACACACACACAAAACATAGTTTTTTCAAAGTCATTGGTTTGATTAAGATAGGACACTTTTTAAGTCAGCGTACATTTGCAGTCATTTCAGGGACTTTGTGAATATAACGTCATAAAATAAATACACCAAATCCCAACAACTGTGATTTTGTCATTAAGTTAATGAGGCGTTTCACCTTAGCTGGTTTGGCCCTCCTTGGTTCTGAAAGCCTTAGGAGATGCTACCCAGAAGAAGCCACCGACATCTTCTGCCCTTGGGTTTCATGCTAACATCACAGCATTATGCCCATAATTGGCCATTAGCAAGTATGTGGATAAAGTTACATTTTCCTACCATTTCCTTCCCCGCAGGGATGTTCTTCTTCTGGTGGAAAATGGGAATAGAGTTGGGGGATAATTAGTCTGGAAAGTCTTCTTTTTGAGTGACAGTCATGACAACCTTTTTCCATGGGAGAAATATATTGGATAGTGCTGGACTCTGCACAAAGACTTTGCTATGGTGCATTATATCGGTACTACGGTGCCAATACTTTCCTATACTATGTAGTTTCACGGGGGGGGGGGGGGGGGGGGGGGGGGGTGGGGGGGGGGGGGGGGAGACATTCTGGCATTTAACCAAATTTCAGATATTGACTAGATATAATTGGTTCCTCCGTCATTGAGTGATTAAGGAACTTTCTGGTAATATTAAAATCGATTCATGTTGAAAAAAAATCATAATAGATCCCTTAAATACATGTATATGCAACATATTCTCCTTTTCGTTAGAAAAGTAATACATTAAACAAAGCAAAGAACAACAAACAGCATTGCATGGATGAATCACTTTTTAATTCAAATTCATTATAGATGAATATGACATATTGCAAACCTCATTCTGGTGGAGAGAGGTTTTACATCATGCAAGAACAAACAACTACACATATCATTTAAGATGTGAGCCACAAAGTGAGATGTTTGTGTGGAACTGGAAAATATATCACCTCAATAACAACTGTGATGTTTACCCATTTGTCAAACTGATGATTCAGGAGATAGTTACAAGAATGACATCACACATACACTCCATCATACACACACTTTTGCATGTGGCTCTGTGAATCTATTACTGTATTCACATAATATATGTGTACGCATAAATCATTTTTTAAGTGAAAATTATCCAGACAATCGAGCCGCAAAAAGTGAATGTTAGCATTGATAGTTATTACATATGAATATACTACAATTAGTAACACCACGAAACTAACACAAGACTTCTCAATTCAGTGTCCCCTTTGAATCATACTGAGGGTCCTTTCTTTTTAAATCACAATCAATTGCAGTCATAATCAAAAGCAATCAATGGTTGTTGTATGATTAGTTCCCGTTGTTCCAGAAGCTGCCGCCATGGTCTTAATACACCAACTGAGTTAAGTGGTGAGCCTGCTTGGGGTCCTGCCACTTGTGTGTTTTTAGAGTCATTAAGTCTACCTCTTAATGGGTGCTTTAGTTCCAGTAGAAAT